>CM065732.1:39286781-39369281 GCA_033310375.1 Conus canariensis | reverse complement strand
CTAACACAACACACAGACACTGACACAGACACAGACACACACACACACACACACACACACACACACACACACTCAGCCTTCAAAACACGCCTACTTGGCCTTTCAAGTCCCAGACAAAAACAAACATACACAAAGGAAAGAAACAATTAACTTGTCATTTTATAACCACTGTTGCAGAGGCTAAAAATAGACTCTACCACACAAAAATAGAGGCTGGTGCCAAGACCTTAGACCACACCCACACCACAAAAAGATCTTCAGCTGAGAGAACCTATTGATTACCTGAGAACAACACAACACCTGCACTGCTGCTGTTTTACTATGAGGCTATGCAAGCTTCAAGAGGTCATAACTACAATTTTCATCATGAAAACTGTCATTACCATCAAGGTAAAAGTAATGACCGCTTGCGGTAGCCTTGAGTTGTCAGCCTTGGTCGAATTATCACAAACATTTTTAATTGGCTGAAAACAAAACTGCTGTTCAGTCAGTGTATGGGCCGAAGGTTTTATCAAGAAACTGCCTCAGCCTGTGTGAGTCTTCCCGAGTTGTGAACAAAGATGGGAATCAGTTTCACTGGATTCTGATTTGTGACTCTATAGATCGCTCAGATGTAAGCCTTGCTGCAAAAATGGTTAACCCTTTTAGGTCTTCTGTGTTCACAGTTCAAGCAGCCTCTCCTGCTTGGCCAGTTTAGGTTGATCTCCTCGAATGTAAGGGATAATTCACTTACACTCCACTATCTCCTCCTGCTTGGCCAGTTTTGGCTGATCTCGATTGTAAGGGATAATTCACTTACACTCCACTATCTCAAGAACTATTTGGCCAAGAGGCAAGGCAAAAAAAAAAGAAAAAAAAGCCATGTTTATTACAAGTGATTATATAAAGACGATATTAATATTACTTCATGTAATATTTGATGATGATGTGCTTTGGGGTTCTAGATGCTTTGGTAAATAAATTGTTGTTCTATTATTACTTGGACAGAGTGAGTACTTCACTGCAACTCCAAATATCTGCAAAACTATTCCATCAAGATGTGAGAAACTCCACACAGTTACAAGATTAACTATTTGGCAACACATTCAAATTCCAAATTGCATTATATATCTTTGGACTAGTGATGCTAAACTCAAACAGTTCCATACTTTTTACAACTACATGAATGATGTAAACGACAGACTCTACTTTAGTCCAAAGACTTAAAACTTTAACATGTTACAAAGAAAACTTTTTTTTTTCAGCTCTGTCAAACTTGATAACTACAACATGCATACTTTTGGAGTAATCTTAGTTTGAGAACACTGGGTCTGTCACCTGGGTATTGCTTGGGTGCAGGTTTGTGGCACTATTTGGCCGTGCCCCAGCATTCCTCAAGAGCAGGATTGAACAAGTTAATCAACTGGTTTCCCTTGCCACTTCCTAGCATTCTGCTTCCAAGTCCAAAATCAAAATGACAGGAACTAGACGTAGCCTGCCATCACAGCCAGGTTTTGAAACTTAGTCACTTCTTTACCGCATGATTGGTTTTACTACACAAGTTTTAAAAAAAGGCTAGGCCCCCAAGCCCCATTACCCTAGGGGCAGTGAACTGCCCCTAGGTTCACCATGTCTGGGGCACAGTACAATGGAAAGCAAAGCCCATCTCTTTCCTTCAGCTGCCTTTGACCTTCCCTGAACTGAATCAGGTTTACTCATTTACTGCTGTCAATAAATGAAAGCAATTCCTCCATAAGTGTGGTTATTTCCCATAGATATGTTGTCTGAGCCGTCTTCTTTTTCTCTTTTTTTTCTCCCCAGTTTGGTAATTTGATGGTCAAATGTTTTGAAGCCATCAATATGCTTCAAAAACATGAAGGTATGAATAAGATCACCGCTAACCGTTCTTGCCTTTAATTCAAAGTGGGAAATTTAAGACGCTCAGCCTATCTTTGTATGAAATATTTTTCTTATTCCTTATGCTGTTATCCAGACCCTTCTTAAAACTTGCATTGATCAAAAATCCTTCCATGGCCATCAAATTCGAAAAGCCTGAATCAGAAGTCACAGGGAATGAGATGCGGACCAGCAGCACCATCAGAGAAGAACAATTTTTCCAGCAGAGCTTGAAAGTATCATGAAGATGGTTGGTGTACCACAAAGGTGCTGTTTTTGGCACTGTTTGTGAGAACACTGAGTGTAAGACCTCCTACTCCAACAGCTGCCAAAATTTGCTGAAGACTTGAAAAATGTTCCAGGTATGGGCTTAAAAATGCTGAAAATGGCCTGAACAATTATGAGGCTTTTGTTCAAATGGTCTAACATTAAAAATCCTGGTGATATTTCTGTGTCACAGTAAGAAAACTGTCATCATGATGTGCGAACAGTTGTTTTCATATGAAAATTATTTGCACTAGTTTTGATGCTGTCATGTTATTGACAAATGAATCAACAGCAAGAAAACCACTTTATGATGCTGGTAAGCCATCATCAGTCAGACCAGTTAGTATGGAAAGTTTGAAAGAGATCCAACTTCTTTCTTACCCCCTTCCTCTGTAACACCCCCCCCCCCCCCCCCCCCCCCCCCCAACCTCATCGTCCCTAACTTTGCGCTTCTCCCTCTCCACTTTTCCTGCTATCATTTTCTGTCCTTCCTCCTGTTCTCTGTTTATGAACTGTCCTCATAGTTCCATTCGTATTTTTCTACATTGTCATTCTGCTGGGGTCAGCCACCTTGGAGGGGTAGAGTTTAATGCACTTGTAATGTGTGTCTTCTTTGTGATGTCTGAAGGTGATATTTGAGGAACATTCACTCATCTGATTTGTGCTGTATATTAAATAAGCATGACTTTGAATATTTTCCACCTTCTTTGTGTGTTTACTAGCATTTTTCATAAATCTTAAGGATTAAGGCGGCAGTCAGTTTCATTCCGCAAGTTTGAAAGTAAAATGACAGCAGGCAGGAGCTGAATATGCTGGAAGGTGATCTTGCGAGATAGCTGAAGGCTTTTCTTTCATCATGTAAAATGTCACATGATAAATGAACATGGGCTGTCTGAATGAGAATTCAATCATTCTTCTGTGCTTTGACACAACTGTCTCTTTATGATAAGTTCTGCAGATTTTCGCAATTTTTGAACTGTCAACAAGTCCACCTGCATGTTTAAAAACAAACAAAACAAAACAAACAAAAAACCACCTCTATGAAAGCTGACTTTTCATGACATTTTCAAGGTCATTATTGAGAGGTTGCACTATATCTTCTATCAAAGACAGCATGGAAAATGCTTCACAAAAAAAAAGACCTTGTCTTTAAGAAGAGCAAGTCTTGATTCCAAGCATTCTTCCAAGGAGGTTTCCCTATCTTGTCCTTGAAGTCACGATGTAGGCTGAGAATGAAATATGTTACCCCCCCCCCCCCCCCCCCCAAAATACGGGTTAGTATACCCATGGGGGCGCTTCTCTGGAGGTTCTGTTCTCTTTTACCCTGTGGTCACACAATGGCACATGAAGGGAGCAGTTATGTCCCTTGATCCTTGACTTATACAGAATGCAAACCACAATACAGGTTTCCAACCGTGGTGCAGAATTACTCATGGCTGGCTAGTTTGGCATTTGAGGACAGCACTTCTCTGGGTCCCGCTGTCACCTTCGGGCATTTTTTTTTTTTTTCTTTTCACACACATTGCTCTCTTGTTTAATTTTGTGTGTGTGTGTGTGTGTGTCTGCCGTTCCATTTTCTTTGCATTTTTCTGTGTGGGGCATTATTTACTACCCTGCACATTCTGGCTCACTTGATTTGGTCCTCATTCTAGTTCATTTCCCAATGTTCTCCCCCCCCCCTCCCTTGCCCCCATCCCCTCAAAAAAAAAAAAGAACAAGCATATTTAGATCACAAACAGCTTAAAAAAACACACTTTCGGCAACATGACACATCACAAACAATGAACAGAAAACACTAAGTTAAAAAAATCAAAATCAACTGACCCACCAAGACCCGTCCAAGCACAATTAAAAGCATTAAGAACTGAACTGAAGCAAATCAGCATTTCCTTACTGAATGAATGAATCCTTTTGGAAACAGAGAAATAAAAAATCTAAAGCAAAATCCAATGTTCTCCAGGATTACAGCTCTTGCTCCACAATGAGGCACTGACAATGCATCAGGAATTTTCATTCACCTGTGGCACCTGTACGCTTACCTTTACTGAAAGTAACAGAAGTAAGGCAGCCTGCCGCATCAAGTGGTAGACACGCAAATAAACACCCTTTGCGCATACCTCAAACACACACTTTTGAGTTCTACCTGTACAATGGAAGAGGTTTTTTTGTTTGTTTGTTTGTATCTATAGTTTTTTTTGTTGTTGTTGTCAGAATGTGACATATAATCTCCAGTTTGAATACATATGACGTTAAACCTTGTGTATCAATCTTTAAAGTGACGTGTATGTGTGTGTGTGTGTGTGTGTGTGTGTGTGTGTGTGTGTGTGTGTGTGTGTGTGTGTGAATCTGTGTCACTGAATACTTGTAGGTAAAGGGAGGAGGAACAGCAGTTTCCATGCTCATCTAAAATCCATTCAGTTCTTTACTGAATAAAACTGTGACTTGATAATGTGGCTCTCGATCTTTTTCTTTCTTCTTTTTTTTTTTTCCTTTACATTTTGTCTTCACTGTGAACTAAAAAAATTTAAGAACTAGGACGTGCATGACTGAATAAGAAAGAGACAGGGAGAGAGGAGAGAGAGAGCGTAAAAGAGAGGGAGGAAGAGAGCCAGAGGGTCTGTGCATACATGTGTCTGCATTCATGTTTGCACAGCTTGTGTTTGATAAGCAAGGGTGAATATACATGTATGAAAGAGAGCTAGCTCAGGTAGACAGACACATAGGGACAGAGAGAGAGAGAGAGAGAGAGAGAGAGAGAGAGAGAGAGAGAGAGAGAGAGAGAGAGAGAGAGAGATTGATTGAGAGAGAGAGAGAGAATCAAAGTGTTTGTGTGTGTGTGTGAATATGTGTGAGTGAGTGAGTGTGTGTGTGTGTGTGTGTGTGTGTGTGTGTGTGTGTGTGTGTGTGTGTGTGTGTGTATAAATTGTGACATGTCTATAAATTCTCCTCCACTTTTTTTTTCTCTGCATATATAATTTTTGTTGTTGTTGTTGTTGCAGTTTTTGGCATGAATCTTTAGTTGACACATCGTCTACAAATGACAACTAGACATAGCTCTTCGTCCTGCCGTGGAAGACAAAAACAAAAACAAAACACACACTTATAAAAAAAAAACCCACCAAGTTCCACTAGACAACTGGACTAAAGAAAAGCAAAACAGAACAAAACACAACAAAATAAAGTCAAACAGAACAATGTACTGTTGACATGAGGCTCCTGGTGTCACCCAGCAAGACATCTGCTGGTTTTGTGTTACTTAATAAACAGACGATCACTACCAGTACATTCACCTCTCCTTCACCCTCTGTCCTGGTGGCAAGACACATGCCAGTCAATACACGACCTAGGCACATGTGTTGTGTGTGTGTGTGTGTGTGTGTGTGTGTGTGTGTGTGTGTGTGTGTGTGTGTGGTGTGAGTGTGTGTGTGTGTGTCTGAGTGAGAAGGGGGGAAATGGTGTGGGAGGAAGCATGGAAAGGTGACAGAGGAGGGGGGAAGGAGGGGAGGAGGGAGTGGATGAAGACAACACAAGGCAAAATGACACAACCTTGAACCAGGCACAGTCCAAGCCGTCTTTTGCAGAAGTGCACAGACATCAAATATGTATTTATGTATTTGTGTTCTCATAGCAGATGACTTACTTTGTTCTAACTGAAAGAGAGTGTTATGAAGTTATAGACTTTTAATGCATCAACTGACATTCCTTTGTTTAATATCAAATGCTGAAAGAAAATTTGCTCTCTGCCATTGTAAAGGAGTATAGACAGTATTTACTGATTCACTCAAATATAACCAGCAATAGTATTATATTGAAAAATTTTAGTCTTGTTTTCTGAGCCTTTGTTTACATTATGAACATTCTGTAAATTTTTGTTGTTGTTGTTGTAAATAATGGAGCAAAAATAAATCACTGAAAAAATTACAGTGAATCTTGATACTGGCCTATGATTTAGATAGAAATCCCTCTAGCTTTCAACAGAACATTGAAATTACAAACTTAAAAACAATTCTTCCATGTCACAAGAATACACACCTTTTCCATGCTTTATGCTGTATTAAAACTGGTAGCTCAAGTTTTCCTAACTGCCTGTGCCGTAACTGCGACGGAACAAACCTGACCGTGACTGTTTATAGGGTAGCAGGTATGATCAGCTAGGGAGCAATGCCACCAAGGAGGCTAAGAAGATGAGGCAAAACAAACAAACAAACAAATAAATAAAGGCTGCTGTCTATCACCAAGGTCATCCAAAGAATATCTAGTACCTAGCCAAGCGTAACTCCAGTCTGAAGAAATTATGATAATAATTACTATCATTCTTATCATTATATATCATCATATTGTTATAGTTATCATTATCAATATCACAGCTACTATTACTGTTACAATCATTGGTACAAGCTGAACCTAAAATTATCACACTGGATAATACTGATGACTGAAAATATTAATCATTATGCTCGATATTCATCAACTGCCTGGTCAAACTATAAACAAATAAATGAAGGCACTAACATGAACAACACAACACAAATAGCAAAATAAATAAAAAAATAAAAAAAAAAATAAAAAGTTATTTCAACACTTTATAAGTGAACATAACAAAATTATATCGGCGTCTTCAGTACAGTCGCCACAAATATCTGAACAAACAACGCATCCATTTTAACATTTTTTATAACATGGATGGGACGCACGGAGGTCACAACCGCAGACGTAGCAATGACCTATTTGCTAGTATGTTGTCACATTCGCCCTTAGGCCTACTTCCTCCGCCAGACAACATCTATGGCTTTGGTCCGTCATCGTTCAAAGCGTGCAAACGGGATGCTGTAAACGTAACAGCACGGCTCCACCAAAGTCTTATAGTGCAATGTTACGCGTGTTCGGTGTTCCAATTCAGTTATCAAGTTCAAATACGTACCTTCAGACGTCAAGTGCGTTGTTTTGTTTCTTCTTATGCGATCTCAGTTATGTGATCTCACTAACAACAACTCGTTCCACTGAAAAAAACAATTTATAACAGATGTCTATGCATATGAGCTCAGATGCCGACTTTCGCAAAACAGCCTACGTGCCGGTTCTAACGTTTCGTCTTGGGGACCAATGGATGCAAGCTTTCACATCGATCGCGATTTTTCTTTTTTTTTTTTTTTTTTTTCATTTGATGATGGTCAGCTTACCACATAAAGCGCAGCAGACAGAAAACTGATAAGCAAAATACACATAAAGTTGCATTACCAAAATTCAGTCGGCAAACCACTGGTTCAACGCATGCAACTATTGGAGCTGCTTACCGTCTCGTCGAACAAACAGAACCTCTATCATAAACAAAGCTGACAGCGTGCGTTGAGGAGCAGACGACTCTTTATGTAATGTACTACAGTCATTTTGATTGGAAACTATTTTAAACCGGAAGTTATTTTGGACCAATCATCAGCTTTGTGTTATGACTCTACCGCTAAATTTGAAGACATCACAATGGCGGCTCGTCAGGTGCCCGAGCCCGAATGTGCAACAGAAAACGGTAAATTGTATTTGTAATCAGTGCAGTAGGTATTAAGGATACACGTCAAGAGAAGCAAAAACACATTTCATATTTTACGCAGCAGTATTCATCAACAACACGCTTTTAATCTTTACAATTAGCCGTAATTAACGGAATTCGGACGTTCAGATTTCATTAATTTTAGAAAGTTTTGAAAGCGCCTATCAGTCTAAAGGACCAATATATTGCATGCAGATTTTAAGCAGACCAGAAATAGCGTGGAATTAATGATAAAGCCACATTTCTAGACATAAAAACGAGGAGGAAAGTCTTAAAGAAAAACCTTTAGTTCTGCTCTTGTCAGCTTTTATTATTGTATAAAATAACAACAGAATCAGTGAAAAAGATACTTAATGAGTTAAACAAGAACAAGGCATCCGGTCCAGACGGCATCCCACCCAGTATCCTAGCACAAACAACAGAAGAATTAGCCCAACCGATAACCATGCTGTTCAGAAAGTTGCTTGATACAGGTCAGCTCCCGAAGGAATGGAAAATGGCGTTTGTGTCCCCAATATTTAAGAAGGGAAGCAAGGCTGCAGCGAACAATTACCGCCGTGTGAGTTGCAAATTTTGGACCACCTGATTAGCAATGAGCTGATATCAGAACATCAACACGGATTTGTGCTGGGACGCTCCTGTAACACGCAATTGCTTGAAGCCCTAGGTTCATGGACGAGTACACTGGAAGAGGGAGGCTCAATTGATGTGGTTTATATGGAATATCAGAAGGCCTTTGACTCTGTCCCACACAGGAGGCTTGTACAGAAACTGCAATTGGAGTTAAAGGTAAAGTACTAGACTGGGTAACAGATTTTCTCAGTAACAGGAGACAAAAAGTCGTCATCAACGGAGCCAGTTCATCAGAAGGAAGTGTGACAAGTGGTATTCCACAAGGATCTGTGCTTGGGCCACTGCTGTTTGTGATCTACATAAATGATTTATCTAAAGGGTTGAAAACTACTGCTAAGATGTTTGCAGATGATACAAAACTTTATGTGAGAAGCGATACTGAGAACGGTCGGACAGATCTCCAAGACGACTTGAACAGCTTACAAGAATGGTCTGACAAATGGTTATTGTGTTTTCACCCAGACAAATGTTGTGTTTTGAAGCTTGGTCGGAGTAATGACAATGAGTGTTTCATGGGGAAAAGAGTCAGATGGCAACAAAACAAGAGTGAGACTAAAAGAAACTGAAAAGGAAAAAGATTTAGGCGTTGTAGTGGATAATAAACTCTCATTTAAGAACAGGTTGCTCAGACTACATCAAAGGCCAACAGAATAGTTGGACTTATACGCCGATCTTTTGATCATCTGTCCGAAAGAACTTTTGTGCTTTTGTTCAAGAGCATGGTCAGGCCACTGTTGGAATATGGTCACAGTGTCTGGCAACCGCATTCCAAAGGTTTATGTAGTGACATTGAGGATGTGCAACGTCGTGCAACGAAAACACTGAGCCATCTCAAAGACAAACCGTACCCCGAGAGATTGAAAATTCTGAAGCGTCCGTGTCTTGAGCACCGCCGTCTTTGAGGCGATATGATCGAAACTTATAGGTACCTCAATGTTTGAAAAGGACACGAAAAGCCAGTTACGAGGAAATTCAATGAAACTGAAGAAGAGTAGAAGCAAATTAGCAGTTAGAGCGAACTTTTTCTCGAACAGGATCAATAATACTTGGAACAATCTCCCAGAGTCAGTGGTTTCTGCACCATCAGTGGATGCTTTCAAGAGACGGCTTGATGAACATTGGAAGAATCTACCATCGTTGTATAACCCTATTTGCCAAGAATAACTTCTGAAAAACTGAGCTTGCATGCAATGCTTAAAATCAAAGTTAGAATTAGATAGACGAATAGGCTCTTTAAAAGTAGAGCCTCAATCGCTCTTAATACTATACTATGAAACTCTTGCCTTATTTAAGTCTGCAAAAATTATCAAGAAACAGACATTGAATTCTCAATATTTAAAACTTGAAAACTCCAGTCCAATGTCTATTCAGGTGTGATGATGAAAGTGCTCCCCACCCCCTCCCCCTTCTTTTCCCCAAGTGCCGTCCTTCCCATACCCCAGGTCCCATGTCCCCTCACCTCCTTCCCTTCCCATGCCCCCCACCTCAACTGTATGTCCTCCTTCCCCTCTCCCCCAGTCCTTCCATTCCCATAATCTTTTCTATCCCCATCATCCACCCCCCTCCTCTCCCATCTTTTATCCTCTCCCCAACACCCTACATGCTTTTCTTTGTTACTTCACCCCCCCTCCTCTCCCATCTTTTATCCTCTCCCCTACACCCTACATGCTTTTCTTTGTTACTTCACCCCCCCTCCTCTGCCATCTTTTATCCTCTCCCCTACACCCTACATGCTTTTCTTTGTTACTTCACCCCTCCCCAACCCTCACCTCCACGTTTTGACCTACTTTGAATCCAAGATGTGGCTTTGTTTTGTTACTTTGTGTTTTGTGCTACTTTAGAAATGCCACTGAAGTGACTGTTCAGCATGAACTTGATGAAGTGATTCAGTCTTGATGTGTCCAGTATGCTTAGTCAGTTTTGGAGAATGTCAGGTGAAAACTTTGGATTGTATTTTAAGAAACAACAAAGACTGAACACAAACACACAGATATGCATACATATATCATGTCGTATGCAGGGGCATTCTCGAGCAAAGCATGTTATGTTACAAATGTATCCTGAGCCTTTGACTTTCTTATCAATTTAGTTTTGAAAGTTACCCAGTAAAGAGTTTGTTTCAGTGTATGTTGGCTCTACTGTATGACAGTCAAGAACAGAAATGTCTCTTCTTCCATTGTAACTGAGTATTTCAAATAAGTACTCATAATCATGTCTTTTAGTTTTGAAAGGTTTGCAGAACGCCTTAGAATTTAAGTATAATTTATATGAATATCAAGTGCCCATACAGATGTGTAATTTGTGTGTACATGCACACATGCTTGCTCACACACACACACACACACACACACACACACACACACACACACACACACACACACACACACACACACAGAGTTCTCGCAAATGAGCATGCACAGACACATTCACACATTTCAACCTATTCACATACAAACTTACCACCACTGTAACTGTCTGCACCCTTTGGGTGTATCTTTTTCACAATATTAGTATTCACTTTAATTTTGTACACTCACTCGCACACGCACACACACACACGCACACACACGCACGCAGAGTTCTCGCACATGAGCATACACTGACGCATTCACAGTCCAACCTACTTACAAGTTACATATAGACTTAACACCACTGTAACATTCTGCACCCTCCGGTTTTATCTCTTTCACAATATTAGTATTCACTTTAATTTTTCCCAAATTTGTCATGAAAGATAAAGAAGAAATGGATGCTCCAAGACCAGGTAATTTTGAGAATCATGACGCTGGTAAAAATTTGAATACTTACATGCATTGTTTATTTGCTTGTTGCTGTTAATCTGTTTGCGGCATGTGTATGATAGTCACTGTATGCTTTTAAGTTTAAGGATATGACGTTCACCCATTTGCACTGGGCCTCAATAACAGATGGGGAGATGCTTATATAGTGGTTTTGAAGTGTATGGGGAACTTTCCAGAAGTAGTAGACTCCCATGTGTGTAACTACTAGAAACAGAAAGTTAACGTGTTTATTTAAAAAGAAAAAAAATGTTCAGTGTTGGTACAAGACAAGACTTTAGAATGCTTAGTAAGATCACCTACTCTCTGCTGTTTGAAACTTTCAGAAACTGGCTGGAACCCGGAAAGTGGGATGCTAGAAAATGCTGCAGAGTTTGAAACTACACTTTGTGAGACAGAGGAAAATTGTGAAAAGTTGCTAAATTTTGGTTACTGGAAAAGTCGGCGTGTTTAGAAGAAATTCAGCATCACAGATACAACAGAGCTGAGGATGCATTAGGAAAGAACTGTTTGCAAGCGACAGAGCTGTAAACGAGAGAAGGGTGAAACAAGTTCTTTGTAATTCATCTAAATCAGTGACTTTTTGTTTCACAATGTGATCAGTTTGTTCACACAGCAATGGAGATGAACACCATTGCTCAGCATGATTGCACTCAACTCAGGATGCTAGTCAGTGACAGTGCTGTACCTCAGGATGGATTTAAGTTAATGTCACAGACTTTTTTGCTGATGCACAGGCACATGCTTGTTATAAATAGTAGCAATATCGAGTAATTATACTTTGCAAATCAGAGGAGATATTAGGGGTCAAGACCAAACACTGCTTGAAATTTTCTATGATGGATTTCACTTACTGAGCAGGCAGACCCAAATGATAATAAGCATTTTGGCTTTTGAATGGCCAGCTCACACAGAGTAACGATCAGATGCAAGGTTGTGGTATACAAGAGGGAATGAGAATTAAGATAATCCACATTGTGCATAGCCATATCAAGCATGTGGCCACTAACTTGAGTGAGTTCAGTGGCTGTTTGGACGAGACTTCAGAAACATACTGATGTATCTTCTTTTTGCTTGCTACATTTTTCCGGTGTTAACAGAAGTATTTGCCACATCATCATATCAGATTATTTAAATCATCTGTTATGAAACATTTTCTGAAATGTAACATGTAAATCAACAAAATCAAGTTCAGAGAATCTCTCTCTCTCTCTCTCTCTCTCTCTCTCTCTCTCTCTCTCTCTCCCTCTCTCCCCACCCCTCACCACCAACCACTTCTCATGCAATCTGCTTTTACATTCTATTAATGCGCTAGTATCAAAGCAACACTTCAGGGATATTGTAATGTTTTCCCTTTCGTGTTTTGGCAGCAGTCAGTTCAGTTTGAAGTTATTCCATTTTGATACTGTTGTATAAGACCTTACTTTTGTGTGCTTTATCATTCCCTTTTGACGTGGAGTTTCATTGTGTTCTAATTAATTTTGTCTTTTTTTTTTTTCGGGGGGGGGGGGGGGGGGGGGTACATGGTAAGGTAAGGTAAGGTAAAGTTGCTTTTTACTGGTTATAGTCCAGCTGATTGCAAAGGGCCATATCAGGGCTGTCACCACGTTGAAGTCAACTCATATGTCAGGAAGTGTATAATACATCATTAATACATTGTTGTAAGTGTGAATGGAGGATTATGTTTCTGACAAAAAATAGAAACATCAGCATTGAATAATGTTTCTCATGACCTTTTTTTGACCAAATTATTAATAAAATTCCTTGATATGACAAAAATCTGAATGTTTGTGTATTATTATCTTTACTAAGTGTGTACCACTACTAGTAACCACTCATTTATTGTACCCATATCTATTCATTTTCCTTCTTTTTTTTTTTAATAGATTATTGAAATGAATTCAAATTTTCTTGTAATCGTCTTCATGCATATATATGTGCGTTACTTACACTTCAATACATTAATACACCCATAGCAAACCACATACACATAATTGCACAGTTGCACACAGATACATGTAATAACACAGAGCTTGTATATGTAGTTACAATATGATATCTATTGAACTATCAAATTTAAATATTTGTGTTATTTCAGCTTACAAACCTGACTCTTGCACACTTGAGAGAGGCGGGGAAATAGAAGAGCAAAGTAGCCAATCTGATCCTAGTGGTTCAGCTTCCACTAGCTATGTCTCTAAACCTGCACCCACTACTCCTAGAACTTACCCTTCAGACGATGATGAGGAAGGTACAGCTACTTCATCTTTTCTGTATTTATATATATATTCAGTCTAATTTACTGTGCACATGGCCTGCTATTTCAAATTTAACAGTTGGATATAAAATCTGTATTGCTTTGCTCCTTTACAATATCAGGGTTGCACTTCTTATTCCAGACTTGAAAAAGAAAAAAGGTTAATAAAGCAAAATTCAAATTCTGCTAAAAAATGCATGAAGAGTTAATTTTGAAATGAGTTTCTAAATCCAGCTTTTCACAACAAATCCGTTTCAAATTTGTTGGTAAGTTCTTACTTGTTATACTGCTGTAGGCCTTAAATTTTCTGCCATTAAAATTCTTTAAATATGTGAAACCACTTGCAATGGTTAAGTTCTCAAACTTTAGTGCAGCTGCTTCAGTCCCCATATTACATACTTTAATTTCAAAACACCTTGGTTTTGTGGATGTGCAGCACTGATATTGCTAGGAACACTATATTGAGTAATTTACTTACATTTTCTGAGAGGGTGATGTATTGTCTGATAAGATTATCTGTATTTTTCTTGATGGTTTTTAACTACATATCTTATAAGTATAAGCATAGATCTAATCTGATACTTAATTGCAACCCAGCTTGAAAAATCATACAGAGATAACAGATTTGGTGAGGGTTCTGCTTTCAGCTTAATCTGATAATAACAAAAAAACAAGTCTATTATTAATAGCAGTGATAAAAGATTTTTGTACTGAAGAGTGATTAAGGGATCTACATTCATACAGTTTGAGGTTTCATTTAAGAAAATGTGTGGATGATGATAATTTTATTGAAAGGCTATGGTTTTTGTAACGAATATGTTCTTACTAATTAAGTGTGATAATGATGAAGGTAATGGTGACAGAATATTTATCCATATGCATTCTTGCTCTATCGGACTTCCTCAAGGTTGTTGAGACTTCAATGGGAATGATTTGTGTTTGTGCACAGGGGCAAAATGCCTGAAGCTACTTTGTTTGTTAGTTTGTTTTGCATGCATTTTGTTTTTTAAAGTATTTCAGTTTTTTATCAGTTAAGCCTCCTTAACATAATAACATAAAATGTTTTACAAATTTTTTTGTTGCAAGCATTTGACAGCTTCACTTGACTTGTGCATGCAGTTTGGTCAGTGGCATGGATTAATCAATTTCGGTTGGACCTGGAGGGAACAGTAATTTTTGTTGCTAATGGACCACAAGTATTCTCTTTCTAAGAAGAAACAACCTTTTTCTTATTTTTTAACCAATTACTATTGTGAAACAGCATTGCGCACACATGGATTTTTGTTTCTTCTGTGCTACGTCATTATGTTAAGCTTGTTTAAATCAAAATGCTTTTTACTTCTTTTATTTTTCAATTCAAATTCTGTTATGGGCATGTCTGTCACATTATCATGAACATGTGCTGATAAGTTATATATAAATACTTCTATTTTCTTTAAATGATAAAGTTTAGGTGGCAGATTGTTAAGGTGTGAGTGTGTTTGTGTGTGCCAACTACTTGGATGTGTGTGGACATATATGTGTATAGTGGCAGGGGATGCTTCTATGTGCCATTTATAATTTTGTTTTGCCGTCTTGTGTTATTAGAAATGAGAGATATATATGTATTTATTATATATGTGAAGGCATGGTGGGGGGGGGGGGGGGGGGGGGGGGGGGGGGGAATGAGGCCTGGAGGGGAGGAGTGTGAATGAATTGTTGGGATTCTGAATTCTGAAGAAACTGAAAGGCAAGCATTATGCACAACTAACTCATGCCTTACATATTCTTCAGAAGAACACATATCTATGACATGAAAACTAATGTATGCACCCTCATACATAATCACAGATGAATGCAAATGCATAACAGACACATGCTGTGCATGCATTCCTGCCCTCCACACAGGCAGGCTGATGTAAGTGGTTTCACATGCACATGTACACAGACATGTATGCGCATGCAGCGCACACACATGCATGCACACACGCACGCACACGCACACGCACACACACACACACACACACAGTTTAGGGTTGAATCGGGAGGGGGGATTTGTGAATGTAACATGATGCTCAGTGTCACAGATAATCTTGCTGTTCATATTTTATCCACATTTTTGTGCCTGATTATCGTTTACTTATTTCTTGTATCAGTTTCAGCTTTCCCATCTGATTTACTTGTACTTGCTTTCATTATTTCACAAATATAAAATGACCATTCATTTAGCAGCTGTTGTGTATGTTAACAAAACTGCTGGGTTTTTTTTTTAAAAGGATATCGGTAATTTTCATTTTATCTGTTTGAAATGTGAATGATAATGTTTGAAAACAAAGGGAATTTGTTTTTTTCAGATTGTGTGTGTGTATCAAGTATCCAAGTGCGTGCATGGTTGATGGAAAGGCATGGAGATGAGTGTTGAAGCGCAGTTTTTGTGTTTGTGTCCAGATGTTCATATTCATCCTAGTAATGTAGTGCATTGTGAGTCCATGGTTTTTAATAAATTAATTTTTTTCTCTATCAGAATTTGAAAAAAAAAAAAGATCATTTGAAGACTGGGTGATTCTTTGTACCAGTAGTTGTATCAGGTAAAAAGTGTTAAAAAAAAATGCAGAGATGTCTGTGTCACAAACTCAACTTCCAAGAGTATTCACATGTCATTAGCTTACACAGATTATCGTCTCATGATCTGCACAGACAGTTTTCTGTTGTGAATTGTCATAAACTCTGTGGTCTTGTAAACTTGGTAAAGTCTTGTGTCAAACTTCATGCGCACCCTTGTGTAATAATCTGTGCTGAGAGTGAGAATGGTATGTCACGAACTGTGTAGAGAGTATTGTGTTACAAACTGTACAGTCTTGTGTCGAAAATCTTGCACAGGTTATTTTTTGCCATCAACTGTATGAAGATATATTTTTCACAAACGGTGCAAACGCAGAAGAATGTTGTGTCCCAGTCTGGGGGAAAATTCAAATGGTGCAGTCTTGTGTCACAAAGTGCAGTCGCAACCCAAACTTTCCAAATGTACCTATGTTCAGGACAGGCTTACATTGGTAGCGTGATCTGGGAAATGAGTGCCTTTTTCATTATAACATGCCACCAGCTGTGTGCTTGCTGCAGATGATCGAGACCTGCGCATCGTTCTGGTGGGAGAAGACTGCTATTCCAACGAAGAGCTCTTGGTAACAACAAAGGTAAGAGGCAAAGAAGGCTGTTGTTATTTCATAGGACATCTTATCTAGAATCCAGATTCAGTTCAGTATTTTTATTACATATCTCTTTGTCAGAAATGCAGTTAGACGCTAAACACAAACATTATCTCGTACATCTATACAAATCATACAGAAGCAAAATATCGATATGAGACTTTTGCCAGTGTTCTCGCAACTTCACTTTGAGCAATAATATTTCCAATGCTAGTAATGCTTGAATCATGTAAAATCTTGCATGGCTTTGCTGTAAGTATGAAGCATTTCTTATGCATGAAATATAAGATTGAGCTTTAGAATTTTTCATTCATACTTCTACTTTTATTTGTGCAATAGTAGCACAGTCAGTAACTTGGGTAACTGGTTTCATTTCAGAATTTATCGGTTTCGGAGGTGATGACCTCCAACACAGGCCTGGAGTACATCCAGTCGGCGTCAGAGTGTGAAACACTGTTTGTGCTGACGGAGTTTGAGGGGGACAGGTATCACAAGCTGCACCGGGCAGAGGCCCGCATCATTGGACCACCCGTTATACTGGGCTGCAAGAGAAATGCACAGGTCAGAGAGCTTCTTGATGTGTTTTTTTGAATGCTGTTCAAAGTTGTTTCCAACTGCAAATCGATACTCTTATTCACATTGCTGAAAGCTGATATGTATCTATTAAGAGCTAGATTTATAATGCTTTGAGGATATGGTTCATGGTTTTAGCTACTATTGGTATTGGTTTTGTCAATGCAACAGGTACTTGGTGTTTTGAGATATCGCAGACTCAAGATGTACAGTTTGGATTACATACTTTTTAAAAGATTGCACGAAGTGTCTTGCCAGCTAGTTCTGTCCATAACTGTCACCGAGCATTGAAAAGACAGCTGGGACCAGCAAAATAGCAGTAAATCATATCACTATGAAATGCTAAGAGAGAAAACAGTGCCATATTATTTTTCTGTGTCTCAGTATGAAAGTCTTCCAGTGTTTAGTTTTTTTTTCTTTGTCGTCTTCTTTTTGTTTATCTATTTTAATTATATTATATATATATTTTTTTTGCGTGGCTGTTTATTGTGTTTACTGTCTACACAGTTTTCATGATGACAGGCGCTAAGACAATCAGTTGTGTCTTCAGAATGACGATGAGGTAGAAATGAATGCAAAGCATTATGAAGACGTAGGAAATGGGTCAAAGTTAAAACCCGGTAAACAAAATCGTGTCAGAGCTACCAGTCTCTGGAATTGAACCAGTAGACCTTGGAGTAGACTTGTGACAGTGGGTAGATGGCTCCGTGAACGTCACACTTGCCCAGGAAGTTTCATAGTCCAGGGTCTATAATTCCAGTCTAGCACATGTGGTAGGGTTTGTACTTCTCCGTTTGCCTCCACTGAAACGTTCAGTAGTGCTCTCAGTGACCATATTTCAGACGAATTGATGAATTAGGTCCCATACACTGTACATACTTAGTGCATGGTGAACAACCCACGATAATGGAATTATTACTGACAAAAATTCTGAACAATGATCAATGTTTTGATTGGTTAAGAACATGTAAATACAAAAATAATTAAAACAAAAAAGTTGATATTGGTGTGGCATGATGGTACGCTGTTCTGAATGTAGAGAAAGTTCTACAAGAGTTGTGCTTGTATATTGTGTTGATTTGTGCTGCCAGTTAGTGATGTGTTTTTGTGTTGTGTTTTCCAGGTAATGCTGTACCACAATGAGTTGTTTTAGCAGTTGTACAATAATGTGTTGCTGTGGATGTTTGAGTACAGTGACGTGTTTTTGAGATTCCTGATTTCATTTTCAGTTGTTCCCATACAGTGATGTATTGTCAGAGATTCCGAGAAGGGAAATTTCTCCAGATTTAGCGGATAAAAGATAGGCTTGACAGAAAGTCACAAGGCTGTCCACTTTGGTGATGGATAATAATTCATACTGAGTATGATTACTGAGAGATCTCTGAGCAGGATAAGGTGCCACGCATTGCAGTGACATGCCAGGGTCTGAGTTGAAGACAGGTACATACACCCAGTAGACTAGTGACTCGTGAAGGTCTACGAAAATGTATTCGATGTAAAGAAGGATTTACAGTGTGACATGTTTCAGGTGTTAAAGTACTGTGATGCAATGCATTGTTTCAGATGTTAATGTGATGTGTTATTTCTGGTGTTGCGGTGTAGTGATATGAAGTATTATGTAAGGTGAAGTTACAATGTGTTGTTTCAGTCGTTAATGTGATGTGTTGTTTCAGGTGTTAAGGTACAGTGATATGACATATTATATACGGTGAAGTTGTAATGTGTTGTTTCAGTCGTTAATGTGATGTGCTGTTTCAGGTGTTGCCGTACAGCGCTCGTCCCCTGTTCTGCATGTCCATGCAGAGGATTATCGTCTGCTTCACTGGGTTCAAGGGGCGAGACAGACTCGTAAGTGGTGCTCATACTCTTTGATAATGCCCATTTGAGTTGGCTGGTTTGTGTGTGTGTGTGTTCAGGGGGATTATGTATGCAAGGATGTGTGTGATATGGAGTGAGGAGAGAGAAGTGTGGCATAGAGTTAATGCCTGATTGTGTGCAAGCTTGCATTTGTTTTTTAATCGTCGTAATTCTCTTCTTGTCTGAAAATTTCAATTCTTTTGTCAATGCTCATTCATGTAGCTTTTTTGTGCATCACTCTTTTTTTTTTTTTACTGTTCTGTCTCTTTACACTTACCATTTGTGCATTCCAAGTGAAATACCATTCACTATGAAATGTGTTCTTTTAGAGTGTTGGGACTTACATGATGTTGGTCAGAAACACATCACAGCATACTTCATGGAAACCCTCATTAGAGCTGTTCCGCTTTTTGTGTGTGTTTTTTTCTTTTAATTTCTAAAAGAGAGATACTTTTCTGTATGATTTTATGGAAGAAAGCGAAGTTTGCATGTTACAAAAAATCTGGTTTATTTAGGGGTTTTGTTTTCTTTGTCAACTATGTACGGAATTTACTGATGAGATGACAAACCTGATATGGCCCTTCGTGGTTGGCTGAACAAATTCAGTTGAATCGCCCATGGTGTATACCATGCAATGAGCCACTGTTATGAAGGCAGGTGTTGAGTTCTGTACAACTTTTTTTTTTTTTTTTTAACTTTTTAATATTGCAAAGGAACAATGTTTCTTATTTAACCTGATTGAGTCATGGTCTTCCATCGGATTTGTTGCTAACTGTTTTCTTTGTTTCAAGTATTGATTTACTTTGGGATTTTAATCTGAGCTTTTATCTGTAAATGGTTCTAATTCTGTCGTGCTTTCAGTACTGATAGGCCCTCCATGATTAGCTGAGTGAAAATCGACGTGACTAGATCCACCACACTACTACAGTTGTCAGTGTTGCATTGTAGTCTCAATACCGGCATACACAGGAAGCAATCAGTATCAGGACGCCTGCCATAAAGTCATTCATTAGAGAGACACTGCAATTTTGCCAAGTCAGTGTGGTGTCTTTTTTCTTCAGGGAGTTGGAATGCGTACTTGCTATTTCTGCTCTGACCCCTGCAGAGCTCTCCCAAAGCTCTTTATCCTCCTTCCTGATTTTTTCCTAGCCTTATCTAGCCATACAAACCTAAGAGTATATACATATATGGTTGATATTATCACTTTATACTGCAAATTCTTTTTTCTTTTGTTTCATTTTCATGCTGCCTTCGACTCTCCAGAAAATGGTAATGGCACTGACGAGTAGAGAGTAGAATGCCTAGTGGAATACGTTGCATATTGCTTTTAAGTGTGCTGTGCTGGTTTTCATTCTTGCCGTCCAAACTGGATAACATTAACTAGTAGGAGAATGAACAAGAGATGTAGATGCACTCATGCTGTTGCTAACACCAGAAAGATGGAGATGTTGAGAACAAATAAGGACTTCTGAAATTATTCCAGGACAAGCATTGTAAACAGTGATTGTAAAAATGAGAGAGTTGCAAAGGATATCCTCATTCACCGGATAAGACTGTAAGGGTGTGAATTTTTTGCATGAATATTCGATAACTTCACTGGATGTGCCTGCATTTCTTAACTAGAAATGAATAACAAACAAGGGAGAGAACTTTTGCTCCCATGGTATTTGCATGCACATAATTCCCAAACGGATGTTTGTTGCGGAACCTGTTCACCTGGCACGCATACAGACATGAGGCTCACAGAACAAACAGGGAAACATCTGTAGTTTTATTATTGCCATGTTTGTATCACTGATATAGATTTTGTTTTGAAGACCCTACATAATTCATTTTTTTTTAACATCCTTTTCATACCCATCACTAACATCAGTGCTACAGGTTACAGTAACCTTCTTTGCACTGGATGAGGGCTGCACCTTGTGGTCTTGGATGTTGCTGTACACCTGAGTATAAAGAATCTGACAGAACTTTATCGATAAACAGATACACCATACAGAATCTGATAGAACTAGATACCCAGGTATACCAAAGTATAAAGAATCTGATAGAGCTTGATGAACAGGTTCACTGGAGTATAAAGAATCTGACAGAACTTTGTGAAGAGGTACACTGGAGTGCAGAGAATCTGATAGAACTCAATAACCTGGATACTGGAGTATGAAGAATCTGTCAGAACTTGATAAACAGTTATACAGAGTAGACAGAACTTGACTAGCAGGTACACCAGAGTATAAAGAATCTGACAGATCTTGATAAACAGGTACACCAAAGTATAAAACAGTGCCTTTTTTTCCTTGACAGATATGAAAAAGAATAAAAGAATTCATTTTGTGTTTGGTTATTTTGTATGAATTCAAGACATACTGCCTGTAATATTTTACTTTCAGTGTCCAAAGACTGTATTTGTATTGATTGGTAAAAACTAACCAGTTTGAGTGAAATTTGAAAGAAAAAGAAAAGAGAGAGAACCCATGGAATGTAACATGAAAGTATGGATGTGTAACATACAAAAACCAAAGTACCCCCATGTTCAGATATTTCAATTAATTTATTTTGTCAGATGAATACAATGAAATCCAGCTCTACAAAGCTAGGGGGGAAGTCACTTTCTGAAATGGCTTTGATATTCTCAAACAGAAGACTGAAAAGAATACAATTACTTCCCTTTGGTAAATTTTGAAATGTTTTTGCTCTGGTCCACAAGTTTGTTTGTTTGTTTGTTTTTATTTCGATCCATTTGTATTAATGCAAATGCGTGTCTGATCAAGATATGCAGATGTCAGTAAGGGATGAGTTGGGAAGTGTTACAATGCAGAGATTTGCCTTCTTTCTTTGACTTCTTTCATATGGTACAGTCTCATTCTGTTGCTGTCACAAATCTTTAGTTCTAGTACATGAGGTACATAGTATGACAACAGGTGGATCTTATTCCATGTATGAAATACATTTTATCTGAAGAAAGTACATTATTATTATTATTATGAATACTTGTGTAGCGCCTATCATCAGCTAGAGACCAAGCTTACAATCCAAATCCATGTTCAAAATTTACTAAGACACAAATATATGCTGAAATATGCTTTCAGTGGTTGAATAGCTTGCAGTGTAAACACATGTCTCTGTTTCATCTGCCTGAGGTCATTGTTGCTGTATGTTCTGGGAATGGAAATATAAACAAAATGAAAAAAGAATCCTAGTAGGCATTAAAATATAGAAAAATTTCAATTCTTAGAGTAATATAAAAAGCATGCATGACCCTTTGTTGCTTTTCCCCTGAGTTACGCTTTTTTATCACGCATTTCATTTTCTAACCCTCCAGTTGTAAAGTTTTTCCTTGCCAATTAACAACAGCAAATGAAATAACATAATAAACGCCAAAAGATGAAAAGACTATGAAGGAGATCATGAATGCATGATGGGGGGAACCGTAGCGTTTTTTGTGAAGGATCAAATGAAAGTACTGAACATTTTTCTAAGAAAGTTTGTGCCAAAGATCAATGTGGCATTATACATAAAAATGCAGGGAAAATTAGGGGTGCATAAGAGGAGCAGGGAGTAAGGGTATGAAACATCCCACCCTCCTTGGCAGCTCCCCAATTCCTACCCCCTCTTCTTTGCTTTAGTTTGGTAACCAGGCTTCCCTGGTTCATCATACTGTGTGTTGATGTAACGCACCCCTTCTCAGCCTCTTCTGTTCCTGCTTCACCTGTTGTGTTTTTTTCAGTCTCCCTTGGTTACGCGCTTGTCTTGGGTTCATGTTTGTTCCTCTGAATTGTGAGAATTGGCTGTAATTGCTGTTCACCTAGGTTTTCAAACAGGATGTGCACATGTAGTGAAAAGGACAGACAAGATTGGTGGGAGGTTTCGCTTTCTGTTTATTGGCTTTTATTGCTTAATGTACAGCTCGCAGTCTGATTTCATCTATTTTGGCTTTCCTTTATGGGTTTGTGTTTCGACAAGCTGTCGATGTCAGTTGGAGGCGGGCTCTTTTGGCATCGTGTGCAGACATGTCAGTGTTGTGTGTGTGCAGAGTATGTGTTGGATTCTTGAACTTTTTCTCAAGCTTTCCATCTTTACTACCTTTCTTATATGTATTTGGCTTAAGATATTGTTAACACAGTATCATTAACACCGACCTTCTGCTTATTTTTACTGTCTTGATGTTTTTGTGTAAAGGGCAAACACATTCTTTTCCTTGTACTTACATAAAAAGTATTCCCCTTTCCTCAGTGCACAAACACAGTTGCTTTTAAATCCCATATGAAACTCAGTTTCTGGCATTCCGTGCATACTACGTAATAGGAGAACCCTGTGTGTTCGTATCTTTCAAATCTCGGGCTTGTCAAAATGTTGGCAGGTTAGCTGACTTTTTTTTAAGCACAAACCCAGCTTGCTTGTAAAAATATTCAAGCGTCTTCAAACCTGTTATGTGTTATATATTTTCATAAACTTTACTGCAAAGTTTTAATCAGTTTTCATATTAGAAGTCAGAACATAGTATACAGTTGTTTTAATATTGGATAATACTGACAGCAAAGATTTGAAATTTATTATTAGAATTTATAGATTCTGAAGACATCTTCAAATAATACAGAATAATATGATTTGTTTTCATTATTATTGTAATTTATAGCACAGTATAGTACAGTACAACACCACGGAGTAATGTGACAAGTTGTTTTGTAATAAGAGAACTAAAAACTAAAGCATTCCAAGTTCAAGATAGGCAGATGTATATTCTAAATAATATAATGATTTGTGACATTATTTGTTTTGTTTGAGTTCTTTTTAACTCTAAAATGGCCACAGTAATGTAAATTCCATTGTAATTGAACTCTTCTTTTGATTTCCATTTCATCAATCTGTGAAAAAAAGTGAAAATGGTCATGATGCTTTTATTTACAAATTATTACAAGAATTCTTTATTCAGTATTATACATGTATTGATATTGAAATGGTGAAGGGAAGAAAATATATGTAAACCAAAGACTTCAGTTGGTCACTTGGTGTGAGTCTGTAAACAGTTGATCCATGTACAGCATGATCCAGGTAATGGCACAAGTGGTAGGTGGTTTGTTTGTTTGTATATATATATAGGTATAAAATTTCTATAACACAATTGGAAATGTCTTTTTTTTTTTATTGTTTGTTTTCATAGATATGCCACAAGTACTGTGATGTTTTCTTAACGCCGTGGTTCCAGAGAGTCTTGTCAAGACTTAAATGTATTTCATGTCTTTAGTAGAAAAGGAAGAAAAGTCATGTTGATCCCCTGATGTCGGCAGGGCCACCTGGTGGACCTGGTTCACCACATGGGCGGCAGCGTCAGACGAGACATGACACCAAAAGTCACTCACCTCATAGCTAACTGCACTGGAGGAGAAAAATACAAGGTCTGTTGGAACATCAGTTTGGCTGTCTTGTCGACTGGCTTATTTAGTTATATCACAGTAACATGTCATGCAAAATGGTTTGGGTTACTCTGAGAGGATGGGACTGTTCAGTGGCTAGGACCCTGACTATCCAAAGCTGGAATGAAATGTGATCTGGTGGTGTTAACCAGTGTGACTCCAATTTACACAGATGTATGTGCCTGTTGACTTCTCTCATTAGCAGACCTGTGCCATGATGCCTGTTTGGTCCAGGTATGTCACTTTTTGTTTTATTAATCATAGGGGAACCACATTATAGGCTCAGACCAGAAATGCGGCCCATAAAAATCTAGGAAATTGTCTTTCAGGCCCAGCAAAACTTTTATGGTGTTCGATTCAGTCCTGGAGAAAATTCCTTTAGACTTTTCTGCCTCTAGGGGTGCCATTTTCAGGTTCAGGTTGGAAATCTGGCCTATACAAATCTAAAAGTCGCCTTTGAGTTGACAAACTGCTTTCAGCATTGTCCTGTGGAGATCCCAATTTTCTCAGCTCGTAAGTAACGGATAACTAATCGTCTTGCGCACAGCAAAAGACAATCCGGTTCAGACTGGTGAAAACCCAGTTTTTGTCATCATCAGGACCATTTCTCCTTTCACAGCTTCCACTTGGCAATCAGAAGTTCGGCATGTATAGCACTCATGCTGAGCGTGAAAAACAAGGGAAGAGAATTTGGTTTGATGAATTTAATGATCAAGGAATCAAAAAATAAGTGTGATTTAGAAGATTACACACATTGCCATCTGATACATTAAACATTTGAATGATCGACCCCCATGCCTCCTCCTTGCATTTTCCAGCACAGAAAATGTAGAGAATCGGTTTTTCAGCTTGGGAAAAAATTGAGAACCATCTTTTATCTTGTTTTCTGGCCCGGTCCGTTAGGTCGTGTGGCACTCTTTTCGATGTGTACATCTAAATATATCATTTGTTGGATGAGGAGGATGTGTCTGTTGACTAGCATGTATCAAAGTGTTGGCAAACTTGTGCCGTGACGTCTCTTCAATTCAGGTGTGTCAATTCTTGTCTTATTAGATATGTAGATATTACAGCTTTTTTCGGGGGGGGGAGGGGGGGGGGAGCATGTATATTTTGATTGGTGTGTCATGCTTCGTTAAGATTGTGGTGTGTGTCTGGACTGACATATCACATGTTGACAATAATGGTTTTTAGCAGTGTTTTTGAATTGATAAGTCAGTACAGCTGTGTGTTTAGATTCAAATGCCAGACACTGTCACTAGTGTCAGTGATGTTGTGATAAGCTGAATTGAAATGTTATAATACATCATCAGTAAGTTTGTTACATGGGTTTTAAAAGTCACACACCAACAGTGGGTCAAAACAGTATTGTATGTTTGTTTATTTTGACAGTATGCCATGACGATGGGCATGCCCATTATGAGTGCACAGTGGGTGGAGAAGCTGTGGGAAGAGCGCTACAATCTGGACATTGATGCCAACAGTGATTCCATGGTGAGTCAGTTAACTAAAGTGCAATGGAATGGAAAATAAGGTTCAAGCAAAAACATTAAAAAAAATCTGCATCTGGCGAACATTATTCCTCTACTGCCATCTTCATGAATACTTTGACGAGCATTTTTTGGTTTGTTTTTGTTTGTTGTTTCTGTTGTTCTGTTTTTAAAAAAAATAATTTTTCTTTTGCCTCTGTAAATGTGGAATGATTGTCATTTCTGCTTTCCATCTTTTGACAGATTTCTGTCATTTTAGGATCCCAGAAGGTCGATCTTGAGATTTCTGTAAATCTGTTGAGAACATTTTGGAGTCAAATAAGCACAGAGTGAGCTTGTGTTAGAACTTAGATAGAGTACAAAGTAAAGAAGTCAGATAGCATATAGAGTGAATGTGTCATAGTACAGTGCGAATGTGTGTTAGACGGAGTACACTGTGAATATGTGTCAGAGTGGAGTAGAGAGTAGACGCATGTCAGTTGAGTACATGGTGAACATGTGTCGGATGGAGTACAGTGTGACCATATGACAGATGGAGTACAGAGTGAACATATATTGAGCATTGAGTGAACATGTCAGGTGTAATTCAGAATAAATATATGCCAGACGGAGTACAGAGTGAACATATGTCAGATGGAGTATAGAATGACCACATGTCAGGTAATTACAAAGTGAACGTATCGGCAGCAGTTCAGAGCGAACATATATCATATGGAGTACAGAGTGAACATGTTAGATGGAGTACAGAGTGACCATATGACAAATGGAGTACAGAGTGACCATGAGTATAGAGTGACCATATGACAGATTGATTACAGAGTGACCATGAGTACAGAGTGACCATATGACAGATTGAGTACAGAGTCACCATATGAAATATGGAGTACACAGTGACCATGTGACAGATGGAGTACACGGTGACCATATGGCCGATTGAGTTCAGGGTTTAAGACAAGACTGACAGGCTGAGTGTCTGGGTCATGGGTAACAGGACATTCCAAACGATCGGTGACTGGTCCGAAGTGTGGCTTAGAGCTCACTGAAGAGGACATGGATATAGACATCCCAGGGAGGCTGGCTCTGTGGCTACAAAGGCTACTCCTAAAATAATCAGAGACTGCCAAGAGATGCAGTCCAAGACTGCAAAGGAAATTGAGCAGAGGATTGGAACTTTTTCTCCCTTACAACAGAAGGCAAACCAGATTTCAGTTCACAGAGAAATGCATATATATAATATATAAGAGCAAAATCCTGAGAGGGGATGCTGTAGGAGTTCATGAAGATCACTAGAATGCCCAAAGAGGCGAGGTCTGTTGGAGAGTTGAAACATCCCTGGTGGGAATTTTCAGGTCCTCCTGGTTCTTTTGGAAAAGGTCGTCCAGTAAGTTCGAAGACATCGAATCATATCTCTGTCTCATGACAGACAGACTCTTGCTTGAAGATGTTTCATGTTTCAAATGGACTTCAGAGTAAAGATGTTCCATTTTTCAGATGGACAACAGAGTGGAGATGTTTCAGATGAAACACATAATTATAGAGTATGTTTCAGATGGCACAACACATAATTATAGAGTATGTTTCAGATGGACAACAGAGTAAATATATTTCAATTTTTCATGTTCCAGGTAGAGTACAGAGCAACAATGTTTCATTTTTTTAGATGGGCTGCAGAGTAAAGATGTTACATGTTTCAGATGGACTACAGAGTGAAACCGTTCTTTGACTGTACCCTGACTTTCCTGGGCTTTTCTGCTGACGAACAGAAACACATGGAGGAACTTACAGTGGCCAATGGTAAACATCTACACTGTGCTTTAGATCATAGATTTTATGATTAACCTTGATTTGTATCATGCAGTGGTTTTAAAACATCCCATCGGCCTTGCTTTGACTATGCAGTTGCAGTCAGCTGGACAGCATGAACAGCTGATGTAACATAGGAATATACAGTCACACACACGTACATTGTCTTGGGCTTATACATGTTATCCATACAGACGCAAGCAGAGATGAGCACACATAAATGCGCAGGGAATCATGCAAGCACACAGAAAAGCAAATTCATGCAGACATACACACATACTTGCACATGAATGAGCACAAGCTTACCTCTGTCCTACCCCTTCTTCCAGGCATATCACACACACACACACACACACAGATGCTCACAAATATGCACATACATATCACAGAGCAGTCAAGTTTTAAGTGACAGACATCAACAATGATTGGCTCAGTTCACTGCTGTAAAACAAATGTAAAGTTGCCTCCACCCATCCTCCTTCCCTTTCTCTCCTTACTGCTGTTGTGGGAAATGACTGGTTATGAGCAAGCTGTGTGAGATCAACGAAAGGCAAACACTTTGTGCCCTAATCTGCATATATACACATCAGTATTGATATTTGACACACTCACCACACATAAATACGGAGACCAATACATCCTCTTGTGGCATGCAAACACAGACTCACTCATACACTCATGCAAGCAAACGGTGCTGATTTACATATACACACACTTGTACACATGCTCATACACACAGATCCCAAGACTTACACCCAAATCAGCAGCAAAGATGAATCCCAGCTTTTAACTTTATCTGTTTTTTGAAAGGGAATGGGGATGGGAGGTTCCTGTTATTACTAAAACTTTCAGTGCAGACTGGCTAGCGGTGGGTTGTTTAACGTTCACAGTACAGTGACCTTGCCTGTGCAGGGGGCAGTAACGTCGCAGTGGGCAGTGAAGAGGCCACACACCTGGTAGTGGACGACGTCACAGTGAAGGAACTGCCTTCCGACATCTCTCTGCCACCCCTCATTGTCCGTGGAGAGGTAGGGGGCGTGTCCTACAAGAATGGTTCTTGAATGGATTGCATGTTGAGACCATTAAGCGAAATACCTGGTTGTGGTGACTTGGCTGTGAAATAACTGTTTTTCATCATCTTGTCTCCGAAAGATTTTTTTTTTTGTCCAGTATGATTGTTTGGCCAGTTGAGGAGTAGTAAAGATTGATTACTTGTCAAGACTTCTAAATATTAAAAAAAAAACAGACATAAAAGTTTGTATGCTCATACAGATTGTAACATAATTTACTGAAACTGTAATGGAAATTTGCACAAACATAACCAAAAAGGCAACAAAGGACTCATCAGTCAGACGTGCCTGTTACTCTATGCGTCTCCTTCCCTCCTGTGACCTGTCTGCTGCATTGCATCATCTCTGTAGCAGAACTTAAACATACAGAGGAATGAGTGTTACTTCATGGGAAATAGAATATACACATAAGTATTGTGTGCATGTTTCTCTCTTTTATGTCCTTTGTATTTTATCAATAATGTCATACTGACAGAACTGTGAAGTATTTACCCTCCAACATCTCTCCAGTGTTAGATGTTATGTAAATGATGATGATCTGAGGCATTGCATCTCTTCAGTATTAGATGGTATTAAATGATGATGATGATGCTGACAGGTGACATAGGGTGTGAACAACGAAGACATGTTGGATGTTTCAGTGGTTCTGGGGCTGTATACAGATGGCAGCCTGCGCAGAGGAGCAGTTGTATCTCTTCCAACAGGTAAGACGATATGCAGATGTGGGAGAAGTCTAAACACTGATATCTTTGCTGTAGGTGGAAAAGAGGTTCTGCATAGACAGCCACACTTTGAACAGTGGCACACTGCCCTCAAGACACAGGAGACAAAATGGTAGGAATCTGTTGTATGCCAAGACAATGGCCCAGATTTCTGTATTGTAGAATCAAAATGAGCCACTCTTTTTTTCTCAGCCCCAAGTTTGTTGGTTTCAGTTTCAGTGTTACTGTAACCCATCAAACCACACAGGACTCTTTCAGGGATACTGCCATGTAAGAAAGGAGAAATTTCTCTCCTGTAAAAGCGACAAACACAGCAGTGCACACAAAATAAGAACAACAGTAAATAACATGAAGGCTAAATTCAGAGAGATAAAAACCAGGTCATGCTGAGGGTGCTAACCTTTCCATTGGATTCTTATGAAAAAAAAAGTATAGGATTTATTCCAGAACAGTGAAATAATTTTTAAAAATATGGTGAAAACACTGCCAAGTAGATATTGCAAAACGATCAGCTAGCAATCAATCTTGTTGCCAAATTACGATAGGGAAACATGCCATGTTATAAATTGGGACCACAAAAAAAAAAAAAAAAGGTGTAAAGACTTTCTAAGATAAACACAGATGAATGCGCTACATGAGAGAGAGAGATGGATAGGGGTGGGGTAGGGGGGTGGATGATGATAAAAACTGATAAAAAATCATGAGCATAAAGTCAGAGTGACAGAGAAGAAAAAGGAAATCACTAACCTAAAATTTCTGGATGGCAGTGATGGATAAGATTTCAGTTAGAACATTTTGATCACATGATTTGATTAAACTCTGGTGTCTGGAAAAAAACTGAAATCAGTTTATGCATCCCAGCTTGGTTTTGAAACACTTGCTGCCCATTTTTATGACAGGAATGTTCCTTTGCAGGGCCAGAGCATGTCCATGTAAGGGGGACCAAGATCAAGCAGCATAACAGTAATGCCATAGACTGAGCACAGAAGATGAGAGAGAGAAGAAAAATGTTTAAGGGGGCAACACAACACTTTTTACCTTACTGACTTAATAGATCTATAATTGATTATATCGTACATTTAATTGTGTAGGTAATACAGTTCAAGGAGGTGACAGAACACTGTTTACTGTACTAGCTTAATAGATCTGTTATTGGCTTAGTAGATCTGTTATTGTTTATATTCTTTATTTAAAAGCATAGGTAATACAGTTCAAGAGGGCGACACACTTTTTGCCTTACTGACTTAGCAGATCTGTCATAGTTCATTTAAAAGCATAGGCAATACAGTCCCAGTGCTGATCAATGCTCATTGACATCACTTTACAGCCATCCAATGAACCGGAGAGGTCGATGTCCACCACCAGTCTACGCGCCAGGTCCCGCAAGCGAAAGCGCTTGAAGCAGCTGGCATGTGAAGGAGAACAGGGCTCCCCCTTCAGCAACATCAAGCGACGTTCGGAGGATGTGTCGGCCATTTCCCTCAGTCCTAACTCCTTCCTTGACGCATCTCGCACCCCTGACAGGAATGATACCTCTCGTAAGTTAATGGTGATGGTCTTGGTGTGGAATTCTGAAGACTTACCCCAGAGATCCTTAAAGATTGAGTCTTGAAAGGGGGGAGTCTTTAGTGTGAGGTACATATAGCCAAAGAGATTAACTGTTTTAGAATAAAACAAGCATTCAAAGGGTGGGAGTCTTAATTGGTGGGTCTTTATGAGATTTCACTGCACTGATTAGGTTTCTGTCCTGTTTGACTGGGGCGATGTTCTTACGTAGCAGGAATAAGATACTTGTTTGAATATGAAACTGGGAGAAAATGGTATTCTGTATATAGTAAAATGCAAGTTGCAGGCACTTTACAATGCTCAAAATGAGTTTAAAATATACGATAGAGAAACGGAAAATCGGTACAGTAGAACAGTATATTGGAATTGTTAATGGTGTGATAAACGATGTCTTGTGAACTGATGGATGTGGATCTGGGTGACTCAAGAAAAGTAAACAATGCTGGAGTTGATGAAGATGGATATGTTTTAATTTGTATATCAGCCTACTGACTGAAGTGAAAAGTGCTGTTCAATTTTCCTCTTTCATATTGCTCAACCCCCAACCCCCTAGAGTGTCAGGAGATAAGGGCCGAAACACTTGCTTGAAGGGGGCTTCTCTTCTGAGGACTCTCTGCTGCCACGCTCTCCACGAGTTTCTTTCTATTGATGCATGGGTAAACCATTGACTTCCGGGAATAGGCCGGAGGACGTCCGGGAAAGACCGGAGGACACTGGGAAAGACCAGAACCAAGGGCTCTGTGGGCTGGCTCCCCACTTTGCCTTAAACATGTGGCTACTAAGAATAAAAGGAAAAGATGCTCCCAGGATTCACCGAAAGGGGGAGAGAATGATGAATCCATCGGTGCTCAACCAATCATGACTGCAAATCCCAAACGGACTATGAACATGGACCAAATGGAATACCCATGTGTCTGTGGAAAGCGTTTCGCTACCACCCGTGGCATGAAGATCCACAGAAAAAGATGGGATGTGTGAAGACTCATCTGAATGAGCAGCAGCGCACTGCATCAGCAGATAAGACGTCGGAAGACCAAGGCCAGGATTTAAACCACAGTGCCAAGGACATCCACGCTGTTGGTTCGGATGAGGAATTTGCACAGGCCCTTGATGCCAGGCGCCTGAAACTCAACCTGCCACGAGCAAACGAAACTGAAGATTGGGAGAAACTGGATGCAAAAATCGTCCAAAGACTCGATGCACTGATAGGGAAAAGCACCCTGGAACACAAACTAGCCACATATGGGGACATTGTGTATGCCACATGTAGAGACGCCTATGGAGCAAAACTACCCAAAGAGAAAACACCTCCAAAGAAATCCAGACGCCAAGAAAAGATGGACAAGATCAGGGTCCAAAAGAAAAACCTCAAGATGCAAATGAAGACCGCATTGCCAGCTGAAAAACAAGGCTTGGAAAAACTGTGGAAAGACCTGAAAGAAAAACACAGCGCCCTCAGCAAAGCGGAATCTGCGAGGAAGAGGAAGAGCAAAAAGAAGAAGACACAAGAGCGCTTCTTCAGAGACCCCTTCCAGTTTGCCAGAACACTGTTTGAGCAGCCAAAATCTGGGACCCTAAGTGTGGACAAAGGAGTTCTTGAGCAGCATCTGAGGAAAACATACTCTGACCCACAGAGCAAAGCACCACTCGACATTCAAGGTCTGGTGTGGCCAACCAACCCTGAGGAACAGTTCAATGGCAAGCCTCCAACGTTGGCGGAAATCAAGAAGGTGGTCGACAAAGCCAGAGCCAAATCATCACCAGGGCCAAACGGAATACCTTACCAGCTTTACAAGAAATGTCCCAAGGTGCTGGAGTGGCTCCACAGGCTGCTGCGATCGGCTTGGAGAAACCAGAAGATCAGCGGCCAGTGGATAACGGCAGATGGTGTGTACATCCCCAAAGAGCAAAACTCAAGTGACATCAGCCAGTTCAGGCCAATATCGCTACTGAACGTCGAAGGGAAAATCTTCTTCTCTGTCATGGCAGCAAGGCTGACCAAGTACCTGATGGAAAACAAGTACTTGGATGTGTCAGTCCAGAAAGGTGGCATCCCAGGCGTGGCTGGCTGTGTAGAACACGCCACAATGATCTGGGACGCAATCCAAAAAGCAAAAACAGAAAAGAGAGACCTGGACGTAGTGTGGCTTGATCTGGCAAACGCATATGGATCTGTGCCCCATGAGATGATACAGTTGGCTCTTGAGATGTACCATGTGCCAAAGAACATCCGCGACATGCTCAAGAAGTACTTCAATGGCTTCTCAATGCGGTTCTCTACCAAGGAGTACACAACAGACTGGATCAACTTGGAAGTGGGTATTGCAATGGGCTGTGCAATTTCCCCAATACTGTTCGTGCTGGCAATGGAACTCATCTTGAAAGCAGCAACAAACAACGTGAGACAAACAGACCTTGGCGATGGATACAAGATGCCTCCTCTCAAGGCCTTCATGGATGACACTACAGTGATTTCATCCAGAGAAGACGAGACACGTCATGTGCTGGAGAGGCTGGACGACATAGTTGCCTCATCCAGAATGAAGTTCAAGCCAAAGAAATCACGGAGTCTCTCACTGAGGAAAGGAAAAGTGGTCGCATCTGTGGTCTTCAGTGTTGCCAACCAGGCCATTCCAACAGTCACAGAAGAACCAGTCAAGAGCCTTGGAAGATGGTATGATGATACGCTGAAAGACACACAAAGAGCAAAAGAAACCAAGCAGATGGCGGAGGAAGGCTTGGAGACCATTGACCAGTGTGGGCTCCCTGGCAAATACAAGGTCTGGTGTCTGCAGTTCATGCTGATACCAAAGCTCCTATGGCCTCTGATGATATACGACATCAGCACCAGCATAGTGGAGGCAATGGAAGCCAAAATCAACAAGTTCACAAGGAAATGGCTTGGTGTCCCACCCTGTCTGACTGACATAGCACTGTACTGTCGCCAAGCAAAGCTGAAACTACCACTGAAATCCATCCTGGAGGAATACAAAGCAGGGAAGATCAGACTTCAAAGCATGCTGGAGGACTCAGGAGACAAGGTGGTAGAAGCAATCAAGCCCCAGCTGAAGACAGGCAGAAAATGGAAAGTTCAAGAGGCGATGGATTCTGCAAAAGAAAGTCTCAAGATCAGAGAAATAACAGGACACACACAGACCAACAGACAAGGACTGGGGGTGACCAAAACTGAATGGTGGTCAAAGGCCAAAGGAAAAGCCAAAAGAGACATGATGATTCAGGAGATGAGAAAAGAAGAAGACCAAAAAAGACTCCAAAAAGCAGTCCAGCAGAGCCAGCAAGGGCAATGGACAACGTGGGAGAATGCACTCCAAAGAAGTCTCACTTGGAATGACATTTGGCACATGGCCCCTCTCAGGATCAGCTTCATTCTCAGATCTGCATATGACCTTCTGCCCTCAAATGCAAACCTGGTGAAGTGGGGGAAAATAGACGATCCTGCATGCCCACTCTGCCATGAAAAACAAACAGTGGAGCATGTCCTAAGCTCATGTAAAGTAGCCCTGGCTCAAGGAAGGTACACATGGAGGCACAACCAAGTGCTCAAAGAGATTGTACAAGTAGTCTGGGCTAGTACCAACACCACAAAAGGGAAAATCAGGACTCCAAAAGCACCCGCAACATTCTTCACGGCAGGAGGCAGCAAATCATGGCCAAGAACAACAGTGCCACTCGAAACATGCAGGCAGAGTCTGCTGGACGGGGCAGATGACTGGGAGTGCACTGCAGACCTCCCAGAATGGAAGAGTCACCCAGAGATCATCAGCAAGTGTGGCATGAGACCAGACATAGTAGTCCACTCTAAGTCAACCAAGCAGCTGATCATGATCGAGCTCACGGTGCCATATGAGAACAGAATGGAGGCAGCTCAAATCTACAAGACTGAAAAGTATGCTGATCTGGCAAACAGCCTGAGGAGAGAAGGCTATCAGGTCAAAGTCCTCACTGCAGAAATTGGAGCTAGGGGGTTTGTAGGAACGTCTGCATATAGCCTCATGAAACAGCTCTCAGTTGCAGGGAGGGAAAAAACCAGAGCCCTGAAAGCAATGGCAGAAGCGGCAGAGAGGTGTTCAAGCTGGATCTGGTCAAGGAGGAACAAAAGTGAACTTCATAAGGCTTAATTTCCCTACAAATATCAGGTGTCCCTGTGGCTCAGTGGTTAAAGCGCGAGTCATTAAGTGGAAAATGAGCATGTCCAGAGGGTCATGGGTTCGAATCCCAGCCATGGCTCGTCCCAAGATGGGGAAAAAAAAAGGGGCAGCAGAGGGACATCCGGAGTCATGAACCGGGTGTGGCCCAACCCCCCTAGAGTGTCAGGAGATAAGGGCCGAAACACTTGCTTGAAGGGGGCTTCTCTTCTGAGGACTCTCTGCTGCCACGCTCTCCACGAGTTTCTTTCTATCTATTGCTCAGTGTCTCTTTTACAATTGTAGTGAAGAAAAATTGGTGAGGGTGAGTAAGAGAATTCTGATGATCTCAGCAGTGGTGATGTGTGTGTTACAATAGAAGGTTCAGGCAACTTATTGTGATGATATAGTTTTTGATAATCAGAGCAATACCATGTCAACTAGCAATGATGGATGTGTGACAGAGGGAAGTCTGGAGAATGTGGAGAACAAGCCGGTGCCGTCCAACACCAAGGTGTCCAAGCGGAGACAGGTGGTACAGGAACTTCTTCAGACAGAGACCAACTACACGGCCATCCTGCACACTCTGCTTCATGTAAGATCTGGGCTTTACCTGAATCAGTGATGCAAACTGTCCACAAATAGCTGTACTTGTTATGAAAAAATAATGGCTCTTCCTGATGTTACCGCTGTGAATCACGTCACTGAGAAACAACCACAAAAGGAAAAAAACCTAACCTCAAAAACAAACAGGAGCCCTTTTTTTTCACAAGTGCACAAAACTGACTGCAAATGAAGTAACTCAAGCACTGTGTGCATGCACATAGTCTATACTGCTAGTGAAGACTCCGAACTTAGCTAAAGTTCAGAGAGTGCTGCGTAGGTAGAAAGCTGTAGCAAGCAAGTCAGAATATATAAGACTGAAGAAGTTGGATCCCACCTCTTCTAAAAACAAGAAGAGCAAAAAAAAAAAAAAAAAGGGGGGGGGGGGGGAGTCAACACTGCAAGACTCTACAAGAAATGATATTATGAACAGTAGCCATGTTTACAATGAAGGGGAAAACTTTGATTTGTCCACTATCATCAAAGAGTGCATTCTGTGATTCTCCATCACTTATCATGACTGGTAATATGAGAGTGCAAACATACATGCATGTACACCTGCATGTATACCTTTACGTATGTAAAAATATCAGATGTTCCAGTCATTCTTGAAAATTTCAGTTTGTTTCTGATTTTTGCATCATCTGTTCCTAATGGAAAGATTCTGGGGTACGCATGTCTTTACCATTGTACCTGACCTCCTTATGCCCCAAGGTCCTTGATCCCCCTCAATCCTCCATGGTTTTGAAACCTCGTGTCAGGGTCTTGAATCCTCTTTTAGATTTTTTTTTTTTTTTTTAAAGAAGAAAAAAAGAAAAGAAACGAAAAAGAAAGAAAAGTCGTCTTTGAGGAAAATGGTTTTGCTGATCCTGATTCACTGTTTTTGAAGGGAGATCATTTAAAATTAGTTTGGGGTTGTGTGGGGAAGAATATGAGAGAAATCAAGAAACAAAAATAAGAAAAGAAAAGTATATCTCTGAATAGATGTGCCTGTAACAGAAAGCTTCAGATCTGTCCAGCGGAGGTAAATTGTGAAAAAGGCGAAATCATACACACATCATGCTCAACTGACCTAACAGAATGTGAACCTCTTCATACTTTAACCCAAGATACACAATTTCTAGTTCATTTATTTGTAGTTGTGCTGATCAATGATTTCAATTTCTAGATTGTAGATGAGTTAAAATTTTGTCATTGTAGAATTGATACACTTGGTAAGTGATCAGTTTCCATCTCTTATAGCAAATATTGATATATTTCAGACGTTCAAAGAGCAGATCGATAAGCCTGACCAGTACAGCGGTGCCCTGCTGGCAGCCCAGGACAGCAAGATCATCTTTGGCAACATCCCACCCATCTATGAGGTCCACAGTCAGCTGAGGGACGACCTCACCCATCTTCTAGAACACTGGACTGACGGCGCGTCGGTTGGAGACCTCTTTCTGAAGCGTGTAAGTCTGGGAGGTGTGATTCTCAGAACTGTTTACCCGTGCAAAATCGCCATATTTCATACTCGTATTTGGCAGAAATACAATAAACGCGGTATATGGGGACAAAAATATGGAGAGAGAAAAAAAAAACGACCATCATTTCCATATGTAGCATATTTCAAGGAACAGGTGTATTGACATAGCTGCTTGGCGTACACTCTCTCGCAATTTTTCATGTTGATGTTAGTCAAATTTCAGGGTAAACAGGTCTGGATTCTTCTTCATCCATAAGCATCCACCCCTGATTAAAGGTATCATTTCCATACCATTAATACTGCCCCCCCCCCCCCCCCCCCCCCCCCCCCCCCCAACGTCAATACTAACTGTCCTCAAAGAGATGTCAATGTTGATTACATTGAGGCATCCCAGCAAAAGAGGCATTGCTTGGCTGTTGCTTTAGTATTCAGTGGTGACTCGTGTTCCTGTATAAGCAGTATAAAACCTGTTAGCCCTTCTACTAATGAAAATAATAACTTATTGTTGCAGAACCAGTGCTTGTGAATGTCCATGTCTAGAAGGCACCAATATGTCAGTTCCACAACAGTCTTCATGAACTTGCCAACTCCTAGGACATTGACACAAACTCAGAACTACCAAGTGCTGTGTTTTGAGCGTAGCATGCCACGATTTCATTGACAGTGCTACACTGCTACCTTTTTGGTGAAATACTGCGTCAATAAACAAAAATTTGAAAGAAAAACACTTCATGGTCTATCAGTGGTGGCTTAACCTTTCTATCCCCGTTCCGCCCTATTCCGCCCGACCCGTCAGGCTCCTGATCCGCCCTGTACCGCCCGTTCCTCAGTAGGCTGATTGTCTCGGTGTGCCTCCCTTATTTGGGTTGACCACAGTAATAAGACAAACCGGTCGTTATCCGGGTCTTTTCTACCTTTCTCAGCGCCATTTGTGAAAGCGGTTTGTGGCTTTTTTGATTTTTAATCGATTTTTTTTGTCATCCCATCGACTTCCGACTACGATCAAAATGTCGCACTCTGACAGTGACAGTGACATGAGCTTGACTGTGGACCAAATGTTCAATATGAATGTGTTGCCGACCGAAAATGACGACTGGAATCAATCGGACATTGATCTTGACTCTGTAGACAGCGACAGTGACTATGAAGTTGCAGAAGGAGTGAATGCGAGTAGTGACAGTGACTCGGACATAGGCGACGCAGGTGACGCAGGTGCTACTGATGTCGGTGGATGTGCACAGTCATCGCAGTGGTCAAACGACGACTTTCGGACTGAAGTTCGTGTGTTTGATGCATACAGGGGCCCCCCACGTCCACAAGTGAATCTTCGAACACCTTTTGATTATTTTTCACTTGTTTTTCCTTCGAATGCATTCCATCTCATGGTCAGGGAAACCAACCTGTATGCAAGACAAACGCTCATGGCTGCTGGTCTTCCTGAGGATAAGTTTCAGCCAACCACTGTGGATGAAATCCGAGCTTTTGTTGGTCTTCTCATGTTTATGAACATGGCCCCTGTACCTCATCGTGATTTTTATTGGAAAGACTCTTCTCCTTTCTTCAATCCCTGGACGTCGAGTGTCATGTCGAAGAACAGGTTTGAACAGCTGAACCAGTATTTTCACCTCGCTGATACCACTCAGTTTGTTCCCAGAGGTCAGGCTGGGTATGACCCCCTGTTCAAAGTCAGACCTCTCATTTCCATGACTCAAGAATGTTTTGCTATGCAGTTTCTACCTGGGCAAAACATCACAGTAGATGAGGCAATGATCAAGTTCAAGGGTCGTTGTGGTTTTCTGCAGTACGTGCCTGCAAAACCAACAAAGTGGGGCCTCAAGGTGTGGGCTTTGTGTGATGCCGATTCTTTTTATATGCTGAATTATTCAGTATATACTGGGAAGACCAATGATGTGCCTGCTGGGACAGGTGATGCCCTAGGGGATCGTGTCGTCAAACACTTGGCAGAACCCCATTATTTCAAGTGGCACACCGTCTACTTTGATAATTATTTCACGTCAGTCCCCCTCATTCAATATCTGTTTCAGAAGAAAACCTTGGCATGTGGGACTGTGCGAAACAACAGGAAGGGTCTGCCACAGGATATGAAGCCAGCAAAATGTGTCAAAAAGTCTGGGGACACAAAGTGCTGGTTTCATGAGATTGGCTATGATGATTTGAAGGGCAAGCTTCAGGCTGTTGCTTGGTTTGACCGTTGTAAGGTCACCCTTCTTACTTCTGTCCATGATGGAACCGATGGAGAGCTTGTCAGAAAAGGTGCAGGGGGTGTTGAAAAAGCCAGGTATTCTAGGCCCCTGGCTGTGGCTGATTACACCAAGAACTACAACGGTGTTGACAAGCATGATCAATTGCGATCATATTATTGTTCCAAGCAGAAATTCATGAAGTGGTGGAAATATGTGTTCTTCTTCTGCCTGGACACTGCTGCAGTAAATGCCTTTGTAATCTACAAAAACTCTGCAGATGCCCCACTGAAACTGCATGTGGATTTTCACACTGAGATTGTCATGGGCATGGTGAATGGTTTCAAGGGTCGAAAACGGATCGGCCGTCCCGTCGTTCACGACAATCCAGACAAGCACAAACACACTCCTTCCAAAATCCAGTCTGCCAGAGGCAAGAAGGACTGTGTCTGTTGCAAGAAGGAAGGCAGGAAAACCCCAGCAGGCAATGCCATCCAGTCAACACATGAGTGTGTGATGTGTAAGGTGGCTTTGTGCAAGGATCATGGCTGCTTTTTTTCTTTTCACCAGCAGTGAGTAGGTTCCTACACACTCATTCTTAGCAGTACACCTGATACTTGACTAAATCAAGGACTGAACTTTGTCATTTTTGTTTTGTACAGACTTTTGGGGTTGACTAAATATTGAAAGTGCCACATAGAAAAGTACTGGAGTTTGTGCATGTAAGAGAAGTGCACAACGGAAAGAAAATTTCATGTCAGTGATCTGTGTGTGACAAAAGTGATCAAAAACAAGAACATTTCCAGTGACTGTGTTGTTTGTGTGTGATCACATTTGGATTATATAATTCATTACATCTGGAACCATATGGTGAGTACAACAAAAATATTTGAGTGTTGTTTTGTGTTGTGATGCCTGCCTCTCTTCCTTCCTACTAACACCAGCATATAGTTAGAAATATCAGTCATAGGAATTCTTTTTCTCACAAACACAAACTAACTCATGCAGATCAAAAAGCATGCACTCCAATACATTTTCAGTAAGTATGGTATGATTTTGACCTGTTATTTTTTTTTTTAATTATTTTTTTCCTGCTATGTAACTGCTAGGTGACTTAAAAGCGTCACAAAAATTTCACGTATATTCCTAGCTACCTGTGTAACTACTAACACCTCACAACACCCATCAGTTCTTTTCAGATGGTGAACCTGACCACTTGCCACCAAAAAGGTAGGTGTTATAAAGTTGATGGGTGTTGTATTGCCTGTCTATCACCTATTTCACTGACGTAGGTGTGTTTCCCAGGTAAAATCAGGTGTGTGAGTGTTGAGTCATAAAAATATTTTCACATCCCCCAGAAATAACAAGTGCAAACCAAAGTTCAGCTTTCCATAGATTTTTGCTGAAAATTTGAAGTCTTTATATCCATTAGTTTATTTTTTACAATTTTTTAAAGTCAGTACCCCAATTCGGGCAGCAAATTCCAATATAAACTTAGTAGTCTAGACGACTTCTGTCATACGAAATACAGGACAATGAAGGTTAAATAGAAGTGAGACAAAGCAGGTCTGTACACTGTGGAAATATTTCGTATGAAAAGAAAAAAAAAAGTTCAGTAAGGAATGGAAGAAAAAGTCGAAGGAAACTCGCTACAGACGATTGCAATTATTTTGCTGTTAACAATATGTTTCATTGTCAGCCATTTTAACTTTTCAATGTAGATCCAGTCAAAGCCGTGTGATAAGTACTGAGATTTCCCTTTTCATAGTATCGCATGTCGAATGTGAAGCGAAGTGTGACTAAAAGTGCTATTGAGCCAAACTTGTGATGTTACATGAGTGTTATGCTGAAATTTGACACACTACACATAAAATGTTAAAATACTACTCTCTGTGGTGTTGAAGCTTTATTGAAACTGGGGTCATTTTGAGAATTGGACATACTGAGCCAGAACATTTTAACACAGTTTCCCCTTGACAGTACGGAAGATATTGTGGAATTCCATTTTGATCTCAAACACTAAATGACAAGGCTGTACACTTCAATTTTGTGCATAGCAAAGCCTGAGAGGCACAGACAACTGTAATGCTGGTCAGGAAATCAGAGCAACGTTCTCCGAGACTTCTTCCCCTGAGTAATTAGTCTCCCCTTTTGAGACCATAAGTGGACAACTATGTGCATAAGTCAGCTGAGGCTTAGAATATCTCAAGTATATTCATCTGATGAGGTTTGAACACAGACCTCCCCAACCACAGCTCATACCACTGACTGCTGTGGCACAGTTGTTCTGCAGATTTCTTCATTTTTAGTGATGAAATTCTCAGAATTTTTGTGTCTTCAAGATTTGCAAAGAGACAGGACTGGAAACCGTGTGCAGGTAAATCTGAGAATAGTTTTGTTCTCCGTGAGATCAGATGAAAGGAAATGAAAACACTGTTTGAACGTACAGAAGAGCAAAACATTAATAAAAGAGCATGTGGAAGAGGTGCTTTTTTTTTTTTTCAAATGTTCCCTGAAAACATGCTTTATTTGCCAATAGCTACAAAGCAATTGTTAAGAAAGAAAAAGGTTGTAGTGGATTAAAACCATCAATCATTCTCCAGGATTTGCAAACACCTTAATGTCCTTAAACGTCATTACCTTTCAACACCCCACCCCCACCCCCAAACTTCCCCTGCCTTTCTTGAAGTGCACACAGAAAATCAGGCTGGACAACTTTGCTGTTTAGCAGCCTGTAAAAGGGTCAAGAAATTGAGACTGAAGCCAAGAAATTTATTCTGTAAAAAGAATAGGAGACTTTAGGGGGAAAGGAGAGAGAGAGAGAGAAAGAAAGAAATTAATTTTTGCACATTCAAGAACTCATGACAGCTTAGGGGGTTTTCCCAGGCAAACGTTGGTGGAAACATTTTGTTAATTAGGAAACAGAAATAATTGCATTTATGGCAAAAAGATAAGTGTAAAACTTTTCATTGAGAACCCACAGTTCACTGGAAGGAGCAGTCTAAATCTGACTCAAGAAATTGACTTACGCAGTACGATGAGGCAGTCTAAGGTCTCTATTAAAATTACACATTTCAGTGAAAGTGTAACCCTCTCCGTGTAAAACCTAGCTTGGCTTGGATCATTCTTCTATTTACAGTTGTGGTTAAAATGTCTGTGTGGACTGTCTGTGACAGGCAGATGCATTCATGAAGGCATACCCCAATTTTGTGAACTACTTTGAGAACACCAAGGAGACCATCATCAAGTGTGACCAGAGCAACCCTCGCTTCCACGCTTTTCTCAAGGTGAGAGACTGCAGTTGCAATGGTCTGGATGTGGTGTGGTTTATAATGAGATATAGAATACCATACATGTATTTCAGCCCTTTTTTTCTGCAGATTTGCCAAGAAATTTTTTTTCTCCACAAAAAGTGGATTAAGAAAACAAGATGAACACACACACAGGAAACAGAATATCTTTCACGTAATTTTGCTTACATCAAAAACCCAAAGATAAAACATGCAGCAACTGCGGGTTTGGGTTTTATTCTTTCAGTGCAAGTGCAAAAAAAATTCTTCATAGTTTAAAGGGGGAAAAAAAGCTATTGAATAGGGAAGATTTTATTGTGTCATCAGTTTATCCTATCAGTTTTTCCTATCAGTTGAGTGTGAAAGCAGGTTTGTCACTGTGCTTATAGGTCAGTGCATAGATGGTGGCCTAAGGCATCTGTGCTTTTATGACAGATACTTAAGGCAAACTGATCAAGAAGAGTCTTAGGAAAACAATGGAAAGGTCTTTCAAAGTTCTTTACAAACTGTTTAGCAGTGAAACCTGGTGACATTTGTTGTATCAGTAGGTGTGCCTGTCCAAGCCATGCTGTTTAACATTGAAACCTGATGATGTTTGCTGTCTGTCTGTAGGTGTGCCTGTCCAAGCCATGCTGTGTAACATTGAAACCTGATGATGTTTGCTGTCTGTCTGTAGGTGTGCCTGTCCAAGCCATGCTGTTTAACATTGAAACCTGATGATGGTTGTTGTGTCAGTAGGTGTGCCTGTCCAAGCCATGCTGTTTGACGGTGAAACCTGATGATGTTTGCTGTCTGTCTGTAGGTGTGCCTGTCCAAGCCATGCTGTTTAACGGTGAAACCTGATGATGTTTGTTGTGTCAGTAGGTGTGCCTGTCCAAGCCATGCTGTTTAATGCTGAAACCTGATGATGTTTGTTGTGTCTGTCTGTAGGTGTGCCTGTCCAAGCCATGCTGTTTAATGGTGAAACTTGATGATGTTTGTTGTGTCTGTCTGTAGGTGTGCCTGTCCAAGCCATGCTGTTTAATGGTGAAACCTGGTGATGTTTGCTGTCTGTCTGTAGGTGCGCCTGTCCAAGCCATGCTGTTTAATGGTGAAACCTGGTTATGTTTGTTGTGTCAGTAGGTGTGCCTGTCCAAGCCATGCTGTTTAATGCTGAAACCTGATGATGTTTGTTGTGTCAGTAGGTGTGCCTGTCCAAGCCATGCTGTTTAATGCTGAAACCTGATGATGTTTGTTGTGTCTGTCTGTAGGTGTGCCTGTCCAAGCCATGCTGTTTAGTGGTGAAACTTGATGATGTTTGTTTTGTCTGTCTGTAGGTGTGCCTGTCCAAGCCATGCTGTTTAATGCTGAAACCTGATGATGTTTGTTGTGTCTGTCTGTAGGTGTGCCTGTCCAAGCCAGAATGTGGTCGACAGACATTGCAAGAACTCTTGATCCGCCCTGTACAGAGGCTTCCCAGTGTTATTCTGCTTTTAGGAGGTAACTGTGAAGATAACAACAATAAAATTGCAATATTTTGTAATGTGAGGCTGATACAAAATTGGAGAGATAAAGGCATGTGTGGCTAATGTTTCCGTTATTTCCAACAAACATGACCCTATCCATTCGGACAAATATGTTAACATGAATTCTGTCAAATATTAAACGTGTTCATATAGATTCAGTTTGTGTGAATTCTGTCAGACATTTCACAAACATGTTCATACATATTCTGACAAAGATGTTTGTATACACTGCACATACATGTTCACATTGAGTCTGACAATTAATCGTGGAAATATAAAAAGAATGATGATGTCAATTTTATGTGAAATCATGTGTGTATTGTAAGCCAAGGAAAGCAAGAAGAAGGAAATGATGATGTTATTTTAGAACTTAATGTTTCATTAGATAGTCATGGTAACTTCTGGGAAAAAAATTATTTGTAAAGCAGGCAAACGCCATACTGGGTTTTTGTTGTTTTTTAGACCTGAATTTGATGAAAATTTCCTATTTTGATGTTTCATATTATGAAATCTTTCCTGTGAAAAAAATGTATTTCCGTTTGTAATGTAAATTTTTTTTTTTTTTTCAGATATTTTAAAAAATACACCAAACAACCATTGTGACAAGGAAAAACTGGAGCAAGCTATCGACACTTTGAAAAATGTCTTGACGTAAGTTCTTACTGGTTGAAAAAAAAAAGAAGTGAATTTGCGAATTGTTTCAGAAGTTGCTTAAACTGTTAGATCTTACTTAATTATTTGAAGTTGAGATTTGGAAAATATCCTGCAATACCTTTCATTTTTCTTTTAAGTTGATGTCAGTCAGTTAGATGTAAACCTTGAGATACATCTTTCCACTGTGTCTTAGGTCTGTAAAATGTTTATTCTCCTTTTTCAAAGTGCTTCAGATATTTCTTCCTCTTTTTCAGACAAATTGCTAATAGCAGTATGTGACCCTCTGACACGAAATGAGTTGCTTGTCACCTGTGGGTTGCTTTGATAGTGTAAAGTTTTCTAAATCTATTCTTCATGCCCCATATAGAAGTGAAAAGTATTTAAAACCCGTATGTGTATTTTGTGAGATATGGTCTTAATACGATGGTAACCTCTGACGTGCACTTTTGTGAAAAAAAAAGACAAAATATGAACTACGAATCACAAATTCATCATTGAAATTTTCCATATAACTAACATTCAGTTATAATGAAAAAAATTTACACATACAAATCACATAAAAGAAGGTATTTTACGAAATTTATGTAAGAGAATTTCTTCCTTGAGTGCAAAATTTAGATAAAGAATAGATTTGTTAAATTTATTTTGATTAAATAAGAAAAAATGAAAGTATTAAACATTTTTGGATTGCAGCATATGTAGGAAAACTCAGTTTGGAAGTATGTTTTCAAACTTGCAAATACAAAAATATACTTAACATTTCTAGATCTCTGTGAGTCAGTTAATGTTTTGACTGCAAATAAACATGAATTTTCCCATCCCATTTATCTTTTCATATTTATGAGGATTGAAGCTGAGGTTAGTGGGTGAGGTACTTGTGAATGGGAGAGGGGATGTGGGTGGGGTAGAGGGCAAAATGCCCAACTGTTTGCTGAACTGCATAGAAGTAGAAGCAGCTACAATCTGCAGGGTGGCCGAAAACATGTGACCTATAGCAACTAATTCAGAGCATTCTACAATGATTGTGTCGTATGAAATGGCAACAGCAACATTCTAATTGATGTTCATGTCAGAGACTTCATCTTTATTTCTGTGTACAAAATTTCAGCATCCATGGGCTAAAAATAGATATTGCCATGCATAACTTGGGTAATTTCAACTTCAAGCAGTTGAAAGGGATCACACGCCCACAGGACAGCTGACCATACCTAATAATTGGATCGAACGAAAACTCTGTATGTTGGCTTGAATGCACAGATAATGGAAAAGAACTTGTAACTCTGCCAAGTGGTAGCTGTATTCTTCGATTTTGTTTTGTTTTGTTTCTGTACGGACAGACATCATTTCATGTTATTTCTAAAGATGAAGCCTAATTTCACTGCATGATCAATTCCCCATTGCACATGGATGTGAAACCTTGCCCACTAGTGTCAGCATGTACAGTGAGATGGATAATCTTGACGATGATGTTGCAGACATATTAACGAAGACAAGAGAAAAACGGAGGGACAGATGGTGATGTTTGATATAATCAACGACATTGACAACTGCCCGGTATGTATGTCCCACGTTTTGCTTTCAGTTTGTGTGCATTTCATTTAGAAATATGTGTGCAGACGCATTTGTAACCAGTAGTCTTACTGCTTGGTTTGTGTTACCTAATGAATGGATGTTTTATCAGGTTATTAGGGTATGGAACTCTCTTTCATTATAAATTGTATTCCCTGCCTCTGGAAATTCTGTGCTATTTCTTCCATTCTGTCGAACTTGAGTGTTTTTCTTTAACAATATCTACTTGCTTTCTGAATTAGTCACCCATTCACTTACCATCTATGTTTATAAAAAAAAAAAAGGGCAATACATTTTTTGAGTTGTATTTTCATTTGTGTATGTATGAGGAGCTAAAACGAAAAGAAACAAACACTTTCAGTCTGACGGGCTGATGCAGATAGTCACATGGGAATAGAATTCATTGCTACTTTTTAAACATCTTGAGAAAATAAACTTAGAAAGTTAGTGGTCTTATTTTTTATTGCCAAAGAATCTTTTACTTCTTAAGATTGAAAATCTTTCCTAACCCAAGTAACTCATTTTCAGGTGATTATTTTTGCTGACCCACACAGACAGGATCTGTGGTAAAAATGTGTGAAGAAAACAGGCAGAACGTTGTGAATTAATATGTTGCAGGCCACCTTGTTGTCGTCCCATCGCAGTTTTGTCAGCAGAATAGATGTGGTAGAACTAACAGACACGTTGTGTCGGCGTGGCGATCCTTTGTGCCTCTTTGTGTTCACCGACAGTATAGAGGTAAAGGTTGTGTTTGTCTCCGCGTGATTGTCTGTCACTCCAGCTTGCTTTCTGTCATTGTTTCTCTCTCATGTCTCCCTGCCTGTCTGTCTATATCTCTCTGTCAGTCTGAGATAAAACCACCAGCAGTCCACAGGTAGCAGTCAATATCCAGTCGTCATCGGACAAAGTACCGGAAGAGACACTGCACTGCTGCTGAATATTTTCTAGCCCTGTTTGGTGGTGCCGCCTCTTTCAGTTTCACATATTGCAGGACATCACCTGCAGAACGGCCTTCTTAATCGCAGAGTCAACATATGTTAGTGTTCCATTCTGGAGGAAGAAGGTGTAACTTGGGTATGGACAGAACTTCCTTGGATCAATGAGTGTTTGAATGGAAATGGAGCGAAGTGTGATAATTGGGGAGGGGGGGGGGGGGGGGGAATTTGAATGTGTAACTGGACTGGTTATTGTTTTATTTACATGCTGTGGTTTGTTCTGTGTGCTCGATAACCAGATCTGCAAGAGGCGGGCGAAAGGCCTGACGACAGGGAAGAGCCTGACGCCACATAAAGCTCCACAGAAGACCTTCAAGCACCTGGAGATGCTGCCCATGTCCTCTGTCAAACGGGTTCTGGACTTCACAGAAACTGATGGTATGAATGTGTTCTGTACTAGTCCTTTGTCTTCTTTCCCACACTGCTTCCACTTGTCCCACACCCCATCCTTGCTCACACGCATGCACCTATGGGCGCATGCACGAATGCATGCACACACGCACCCAGCGCATGCACACACTCGCACACGCACACAAACCCACTTATGCACGCACCGACGTGCGCGCGCCCACACATGCACGCACACACACACACACTAACATGCACACACGCACACACATAACGCATGCGCATGAACACACGCACTCTCTCTCTCTCTCTCTCTCTCTCTCTCTCTCTCTCTCTCTCGCTTTTCTTTTTTGCCAAACGATAAGAGGTAAACAGCCACTAAACAAGAACATGATGTGCATTCATTGTTTTGATCAGGAAATTTGAACACACACCTGCCCAACTCTTTTCCCTGACCCTGTTTACGTAAATTTATACATTAAATGTTTTTAATACTGGTTGAATTTAATTTGATGGTTGAGAACTGGTTGCCATCGAAAGCATACAGGTCACTATATAATTTTGATAATAATGGTAAAGAAACTATGTTCAGCAGTTTTGTTTTGTTTTAATTCATATGGATTTATGTTTGTATGGAACATTCACGGATGTTCAGTGTATTCAATTTTTCTTAAATGTTTCAAACAAAGATTGATTACTTGATTGTTGATGGCAGAGTTAGCATGGACACATGTATGATAGTGATAGATTTGTTCAATACAGGCTTTTAAAACATCATACACAGAGAACTTTATGTTGGTATGAAAATAAACCAATACTTTAAAAAAAAAACTCGAAATGAATTTAGAATTTCTAACAGTACTTGTCTCCACTTTAGATATGGTCTCAAAAGGGAAAATGGACTGGCTTTCCAGCTGTGTCATTTGGCTAAAGAAAATAAAATTCATTTCCTGTTTTGTGGTCTGTTTCTAGCGGATATTAGAAGTAGTAAATACTTTTTATGAAGCCAAAGTATTCACCCATGTAATTTCAAATTGACTTTGCTCTTGTCATCAAGAAAAAAATCTAAACTATTTCCAGTCTAACAGTACACTGTATGTTATTAAGCTCAGATAATCTAGATACTGCAACCACTTGGCATGTTTATAAATTTCATTTTGTCGTGTGTCAGTTGTTTCTAACATGGTAATTGTTTTCATTAATAGGAATATTCTTGAATATTACCTGCTTCATTATGAATTGTTAATATGTTTTCTGTGTGTGTAGCCTTTCAGTTAGGGCCTTGGCCTCAACTTTCACATTCTCTCTCTCTCTCTCTCTCTCTCTCTCTCACTCTGTCGCTTTCTCTCTCTCTCTCTTCCACCCCCTCCTGGTCCCCCAATTTCCCTCATTCTCTCTATCTCTCCACCCTCCTTCACTCTCTCTCTCTTTGTGTCTCTCATGCTATGTGTGGGGAGCAGGTGTATTTTTAGATCACTGTAACTAAAACCTTTTTTTTTTTGTTTTCCTTGCTGTACTTTCAGAGTGTGTGTGTTCGTTTGGCGTGATTTACCGTAACAAAGAGCAGAGCACTGAGAAACTGCTGAGCTTCATGTTGGAGTCCCCTGAAGTGCAGAAGGAGGAAGTGCTGACCTCACTGTGTAAAACTATCGCCAACGCCTTGTGTCGCACCGACTTTGTAAGTTTATGAATTATGTCAGTGTACAAAACCATCAATGATACCCTGTACAGCGCATACTTTTAATTTTCTGATCATATCACCATGAGCAGGACTATCTCTTAAACCCTGCACGACACACAGTATGTTAAGTTATGTCATGAAGTACAAAAGTATCATGAAATCCTGTATTACACAGGATCTGTAAGTTTATGAACTGTGTGATTGTGTACAAAACTGCCCCAGTATTCTGTGTTGCACAGGATTATTAAGTTCATTACTTGTATACTGTGTACAAAACTATCATTTATACCCTGTGTTGCACATTGTAAGTTTCTGTATTATAAGCTCAGTGTACGAAACTGTTACTTCTGTCCTGTGTCACGCAGACTTGTATGTTCTTGAATTATACCACAGTTAACAGAACTATCACTTAAACCCTGTGTCACCCAGACTGTAAGTTTCTGACCTTCAGAATGACATCTTTATTCGAAACGATTGATATGGTTTGCTTCCCACCATTCCCTAGATTTTTTGGGGTCAGTTGGTCATGTGTCACCACCAAAAAAAAAAAGAAAAAAATCGTAAAATGCATTTGGGATGAGATGATTCTAATGAAAGATCATAGAATGCATTTGATGGGATGAGAGAATTCTGTGTTTGATTTCCAAGGTATTTCCATGATTGCTTTTTTTTTTTTTCCAGGAGAATGAAGAATGTGTTAGATACCAGAGGCTAACCATAGCTGAAGGCTAACCCCTTTTGAAATCTTTAACATATAGACATTTTGATGTAGATCTCAGCTGGTAAAAGTCTGACAAACTGCTGTAACTGTTTTATATGTTTAGTTTGAAAGCAGTGGAGTGGAAGTTGTAGGGACAGACTGTTCACCTATATAATTGGTTTTTTTTTTTTTTTTTTTTTTTTTTTTACATTACTTTACAAAAAACAAAATATACAGCAGTACACTCAGTACACTATATTACCAAAAATACACCTGGTAGAAATCTTGTGTATTGTTAATGTGCCAGCCAGTTTCTCCCCTTCAAAATTGCCATGCTGTAGGCACTTATCCTAATCATGGTCATATGCCAGTCATCTTGAAATGATAAACCTTCACTTGAATTGAAGAAATTTTCTAATGGCAAAATTGTGCAGCATGAAGAAGTATCTACAGTACCACCAGATTTCAGAATATTATTGTGCAACATAAAGAAATATCTAAAATACCACCAGACTTCAGAATATTATTGTGCAGCATAAAGAAATATCTAAAATACCACCAGTCTTCAGAATATTATTGTGCAGCATAAAGAAATATCTAAAATACTACCAGTCTTCAGAATATTATTGTGCAGCATAAAGAAATATCTAAAATACCACCAGTCTTCAGAATATTATTGTGCAGCATAAAGAAATATCTAAAATACTACCAGTCTTTAAAATATTATTGTGCAGCATAAAGAAGTATTTAAAATACCACCAGACTTCAGAATATTACTGTGCAGCATAAAGAAGTGTCTAAAGTACCACCAGACTTCAGGAAAATATTCTGTTCTCGGGGTTGAACCTCACCAGCAGCAGCTTAATATACACACGCCAGGTAAGAGGGCGGAGGGATCAGACAAGTGATGGTGTGTTGTTGCAGGAGACTGTGCTGGCTCAAGTGAGCGGGGAGGAGTTCCACATCAACACACGTGATCTGACTCTGCGCAGCTTCAAGTCCAAGTGAGTGTTGTACCTGCACACTTCAGTTTGTTCACATCTGTGCCCTTTGGCTCCCCAGTCTCTGTGTGCGTTATAATGGACTGACCACAATGTTGTGGAAAAGGATGGATGTGATGACCTCTGAGGAGAGGAAACTGAGAAGAAAATAAGACATTTCTTACAGTGTTTGCGTTATAGGATTTTTGTTTTTAAGTCTGAAATAATCATCCTTCAAACTTTTATTATTGAAAAAGAAAATTTTGTTTGTGCTTTTTCTTGCAAAAGTGTACCGGTACAAATGGAACAGTCAGCACTATCAGCACAGCTGTGGAATCTAAATGGCAAGGTTATTGGTATTGATACCACCACTGAGTCTTATTTAAAAGAAAGAGTGGAGGGGCTTGGGGGGGAAGACGGACAAGTACATACTTACCTATATATATACATAGATACGTAATGCATGCATACAGACAGAGGCATACAGAGACAGGCAGGAAGAGAGAGAGAGACAGAGAAGAGACTGGCAAAAGAGAGAGGCTAAGCAAGAGAGAGGCAGGCAGAGATGAGACTAGCCAAGAGAGAGACAAAGCCACGGAGGAGGAGAGACAAAGAAGGAAAGACAAAACGGCATGCTTTTTTTTATGAGAGAAAAGGGTGTGTTCTAGAGTCCAATGTTGAAAGCAGAATGAAAGAGAGAGATAGTTCATTGGAGTCGCTGTGCTGCAAATAGTGTGACAACCGTCTCCTCTTTCCTCCAGGGGGGAAGGCAAACTTGTGTGCAGTGATTCCTCCTTTTGGAAAAGCCTTCTGATGTGAGTAGTGAGGGTTTCTCTTTGTAGTAGGCAACCCGAGTTTGCCAGCCTGCGGAGTCCTCTCACAATTAAATGATCATCATTTGCTTTGATGCAGCCACTCACTGTATCTCCTTTGTGGAGGACCAAATATAAAGTGGAATGCTTTTCTCTCGAGATTGCTTCTTTTTTTCTTTTTGTATAGATCTAAATCAAAATGCTTGCTGTACATGTACATGGAACAAAACAAAACCAAAAAATTCATGATTCTTACTGCTAAAACAAAAGATAAGTATATAGAAAGAATGGTGTGCAGTGTGTTCAAAGCTCATTAGAAGCTATTTGAGGGCTGTTCTGTTGTAATCTGGTGAGAAAGTAGTGAAACTTTTAACACTGTCCAGATTGCACATTGCTGTCCATTTTGCAGTGTCTGATTTTCATTATGGTTTTTTTGATATACTGAAGTGCTGAGCCACCAGATAAGTATAGCAAACAATGAAGTAGCGAATCTCTTAAGTATCTTCTTAAGGTAGGTCCACAACCAACAAACAACAGAATTGAACATATAGTGGGGAAGAAGTGAAGAAGAATGAGTCCTTAGTTACTATGAAGATGAGTTAGAGTGGATGGGGTTGGAGGGGTAGGGGGATGGGATGAAAAAGATGATGTTGAAATATGAATATCAAGTCCTTCTTTGAGGGCATTGGGAATACTGAGTTCAGTCTCGGAACAAAACCATTTGCCTATGCCTGACCAGAGGACAGTGTTTTGTCTCCTTGGAGAGGACTTCTGAGTGATTCCAGTCTTCGGCTGTTGTGGCAGTCCACCCACAGTATCTAAAATAGAGCGCCAGTGGTGGATACAGCAAGTCCATGTACACTATGGCAAAATGAATCTTGCCTTGCTGTTATGAAACACTCTTTTTGCCTCATACAGACTTTTTTTTTTCACGACTCTTTATCCATGATCACTCTGCAATACACAGTGGAGGAGAGATGTACTAGAGGCAGACCTAAAAGGCCTGGACAGACAACACATAATGGAATGAATGGGTTACAGCACCTGTGCTGTTTTGTACATTACCAATGGGTTACAGTACCTGTGCTGTTTTGTACATTTCCAAGGGTAATTGGTTGTGGAGATCCCTGACTACCCAAACACCTGTGTAAAACTGTCACAGAACAATTTCTTTTTTCAATGTTGTCAGTAAGCTTATAACAAGATGATGAAAATAGAAATGTTAGGTTGGAAGAAAGAGTGAGTTTACAGAGAGTACTACGCATGTTGCAGAATCTCCAAACGAGTGAGTCGGGCATTCTCCATCAACCGCACGCCAGGCAAGTTAAAACGGGCCGTGTCCCACGTATTCAGTCCATTCAAACGTGACACACCTGGCGGTGACCTGGCCAACTCCCGGCGAATGGTTAGCACCTTCGATCTGACGGTAAGTGGAATTTTTAAATTTTTTTATTTTAATGCTTTGAACATGTTGCCTTTGTATTAAATAACAGGTTTGCAATACTTTTCTGCAATGTTTTTTCTTTTTGTTTGTTTCAATGAGAGAAGGCATTACTTCTTTTTATCACCAACTTTTTTATAAAAAAAAATTGAAAAGATGTTTTTGTAATGCTTATCAAGTAGGAGGACAATGATGTTATGGATTTCCACTAGGGTCTGAAACTGCATGACTGGGCTGTACTCAATATTTACTTTCATAACCTCATATTCGGCGCACGATCAAAATGGCCGCCAAACGTGTGCCGGATATGAGAAGATAAGTGGTGTCTGGTTCTTCGTTTTCAATATCCTAAATGTAATTTGTTTTTGCTTGAAGAAGACCCAAGAGGTCGAAATGTATTGTGTCTTGTCCTGTACTTTGTTTGTCTATGTCCTTGGCAGCAACTAACCCCCTCTCTTTCTAAATTTTACTTCATTTTCCGCCCTCAGTCACTCCGTTTTGAAACTTTCTCTGTTGTGTTTGTTTTGTTTCTTTGTTTATTTTAAATTCATGTGGTTGTAGGTTCCCCCCCCCCCCCCAACCCCCAAGAAGAATGCTCAGCAGTTGCTCTAAGTGTTCTTATGTGGTTTCTTGTCATTTACTTAAAGCTCACAACTTGAATTTGATTTGTGTTTATTCTTGGTCTAACGGTATAGTATCCTGTTCAGGTTAGCTAACTGATTGGCTGATGGATTGGCTGCTTCAGTGGACACCTGCCCACTGGTTTTTCTTTGTTCTTTGTGTCTTGTGTTTTTCTGACAATAATTCATATGAACGCCAGTGTTGGCAAAACCGGAAGCGCTGGTGTATGTTTTTTTTTTCTTTGCTTCTCTGATGATCTTTTTCCACCTACAAGGTTTCTTTTTTATGGTTTATGATTGTTATCAATCAACAATTTAATTATAATGTTTTTATCAAGGGAAAGGAGACTCTCCTATAAAAATGGATTAAAAGTTTTTTTTAAGTAGATATCTGGCCTGTTGATGAATTGGCCTTGACACTGATTTGAAATATTCCATCCTCTTGACTGCTAAGGAAAAAGAGCTGTGTCGGTCCTGTCTTCCCCATTGGGGAACACAAAAATGTTGCTGTGTCTGCATTGCTGGTCTGAAAGTGAAAACTCCTTAAAAAAAAAGAAGGAAATGATTTAAATATAGATGAGATTGTACGTGTGTGTGTGACAGGAGGAATCTCCTTCAGGGATGTCCCACTTTGATGACAGTGACTGCATCAGTCTGGGGGCCTACTCCTTACAGGTAAAGGTCAACATTTGGCCTGTTTACTGTTCACATCACTTACACATTTATGAACTTCTCCCTGTTTTCTCTCTGTACATCTCTTTCTCTTTGTCTCTCTCTCTCTCTGTTTTCTCTCCCTCTCACTTTGTCAGTTTCATCATGTCTCTTTGGATTTAGTATTTGCTCTCTCTCTGTCTCTGTCTCTCTCTCTCTCTCTCTCCTTGTCTTTCAGGATCTCTCTCTCTCTCTCACTTAGCGAGTAGATGTGTCTTGTAATTGTATTCTTTTTCAGCAGATTTATCAGTTACATAGGCAGACCTGTTTACTTTACGATTTTGCAGTAATTTTTACGGAAAAAATCAAAATTACAGGAATTATGGCAGAAAAATATATTATGGGGGAAAAAATTTATTAAAAAAAAAAAAAAAAGGTTAAATACGAAGTTTCGTCGGCTACTGTTTCTGTCCAAAAGCAGTAAGAAGACATTTCCCAGTGTGCCTTGCGTCTTTCACTTTGTCAAAGATGGCAATGAAGCAGTCTTACGCGACAATGGCTGGCTCTTCCAAATCTTCAGAAGTTGCGAAAGTATTGTGATTATCAAAATTTCAGTTTTTTTTTTAATTTAAGTTACAGGTTTTTGTTTGAGATATTACCGGTACATATATTTGGGGTACACAAGTCTGCATAGGTGATACAGAAGAGTGCTTACTACAGTTTTTCAGCTTCTCTTTCTCTGTGTGTCTCTCTGACCAGTTCATCTATTTCCAAGGTGATAATGAAGTGGTCCACTGTAGATATCAAATGTCGCATTCCTTTGACCTGATCTCTTCTGATCACATTTTTGAGTTGGTGTAGGTGTAGATAGTGACCAGTTTACATGTTCCTTGAACTGTAAATGCAGATGTGTGTTGTCTTCTTTGTCTTAACACTTACTTTCCTGACGCGGTTTCTCTGTTGCTCTTTCCAGCTCTGAATAGGATAGACCAAAAACAGGCTGAAAAAGGGTAGGTCAGTGTGAATTGTAATAATTCTGCTGAAGAAGATAGGTCTATGCAACATATACAGAGTTCATATGTGATTGTATGTTAGATCTACTTTTTGACAGTTTGTTGTCACAGAGATCAAAATCATTTATCTACATTACATGTACTAATTATGTGCTGTTGGAGTAGGTTTTCCTTTCGAAAAGGGCCCTCATCAGGTAAACATGTGAAAAAAAAAAAAGAAAAAAAAAGTAAATCAGATGGGTTTTTTTTTTTTTTTTTTTTTTTTAAACTCTGGGGCTGTTAATTTGGAGACACCTCTCATGCCAAATGGAAGGTTAGCTTCAGCAGAGTGTTCCTTTCTCATGTTAGTTTAAAATCCACCAAGAAGGAGGATTCCACAGTTGACAATTGCCTGAGCCATGATCCTCACTTCCACAGTCTGGATGGAGCATACTGCAAAAATCAGCGTCTGCTCTTGAATTTTACCATTGCCGTATTTCTGTGAGGTTTGTAGTGCTTGACAGATTGCTTTTTGGTATTGCTAGATGGAACATATTACAAACAGCAGTGCCTGGTCTTGAATTTTACCATTGCCATATTTCTGTGAGTTTTGTAGTGACTGACCAGTTGCTTTTTGGCATTGTCTGTGATGGGGAATACCTAGTGCTGCCTGTCATGGTGAGGGCTTCTTCTTGAAGGATTTTTTATGATTGTGGTTATTTGGAAGTACTTAGTTACTTCTAACGTACACACTGTCATGAATTTAGCTATGGATTCTTGACAGAGTTCAGGCAGCCTATTCCAGTGGTGCTTGTAGCTTGGAAACTAACAATTCCCATACAGAAAAGAATGCCAAGATAGGCTTTCAGCTTATCAGCTCTTAGTTGTGAAAATTTTCAGCGGCCAATAGTTTTATTTACAAGTTAAATTGCTCCACCATCGCTTGAAACGATGTTGGGAACAACTGTGAAAAGTAGTCCACAGGCTTTTCTGTATAGGGCGGAGGTTTGGTTAGTCCTGGTTCACAAATAAAGTTGTCTGGCTTGTGTGATTAGAGGTGGGCAAATTTGTCTTCCACAGCCTGGCAGCTATGCATGTATTTGTCATTGAAAATGTCTTGGATAAAGGAGGAACGCTTTATTATCGTAAATTACTGGTGGTGTGATTCTGCTGCTTTGAAGGTTCAAGCAGAGCAGAAAAAACTGACATACAGTGCAGAAAATACAAGAGAGTTGAAGCAACTTGTTTTACACCTGGTTGTGTGTGTGATTTCCAGGAGGAGGGGTCGTCCATGCAGGTAGAGCCAGCCACCCCCACTTCGGCCCGAACCCCCAAACACAAAGGATCCAAGTGGGCCACCATTGGTCCCCAGTCAGCCAGCAAGTACCTCAAATGACCCCTCACCCTCACATAGACAAGGCTTTGTCCCAGGAGCTGACATTACGTATAGAGACAGCAGTGTTCCTGAGGACCTTGTGAATGTTTGTGTAAAGGATGTGATTTCTCCAGCAGCATGACAGTGAAAGATGATGAAGGAGTGTGTTCACAGCTTTGTAAAGTGCCACCACTCCTGAGTAATCTTCAGGCAGAGATGCCAGACTCCGCATGCGCCAGTGTTCAAATGAAGCCTCATCACATGGATACATAACAGTACAAAAATATACCAAGTGTGAAATCAGATTTTGTTAGAACTGAAAGGATCGTTATGTTATTTGACATTTGCTCTTGAAACTGAAAAGATATGAAAGTAGTGTGATTTCTTTCTTACATTAAAAAAAAGCATGTATCCCAGCAGTTGTTCATTACACTGATTTTAGTTTTGCAGCTGAAGTGATATGCCTCAGGTTAGGTATTTGTGGATAAGTATGTAGACATGGTAAGAATAGCTCCAGTAACTTGATAAAAGAGAGAGCTTCTCATTTGGGCAATGGTTGCAGTGGTGTAAACTGCTGTACATTTATAGGGTGTAGCCATTCTCTTACAGTTTCTATTACTGTTCTGCTAATATTCAGAGGACTGTCACTTGTTTTACTTCAACATTTTAGTCGTTTGTTTTATTGGTGAAACTAATGATTATTAAGAATTAACAAAGTATCTGTAATATTTGTAAGTGTTCACAACTTTTTTGTTTTTCAGCTGATTCAGTTACTGTGGTAGATGTGTGTGCTCGTGTATGTGTATGTGTGTGTGTGAGTGTGCTTTTTCCATGTCTAACCGCCGCAGTTTAAACTGGAAATCTGGATGTATGGCATAACATACTTACCACTCTCACATTGAATGTAGAAAGGGGATAACAGATCACCAGTAAACAATAAAAAAATGTGTAAGGCTTAAATGCAGAGCTCTGTTAAATTACATGGCCCTCTTCTCCTTTTATAAAAACCCTCTGTTCTCCCCTCCTCCTCCTCTCTCCCCAGTACCTTCTGCCTCCCACTCCACTCCCCCCCCCCCCCCTCAAAAAAGAACTTTAGAAAAATTAACAAAACAATTTATGACTAATATACTAGATATGATCCAAATACAGGATTCCTGGACTACAGTTGCAAGGAGCCATTGTGTATTAGGACACATGTAGACAGTATGTCAGTACAACACCACAGGCAGCCATCATTATAACTAAGGGTTGTGCACAATCCATACCATATATATGGCTCCACTTGACTGATGTCAGCATCTGAATTAGGAGCAGCTGCTTTAGGGCAAAACAAGTGGGAGTGTCCTACTCGTGCTCAATCTCTCTCTCTCTCTCTGTCTCTCTCTCATGCACATATGCACGTGTACACACACACACACACACACACACACACACCTAATTTCCCATAACATTTCCTAGAAAATCATTGATTACTTTAGTGTGACTCCATCCAGCTAATCATTTAAGTTTATGGGTCATGTGCAAATCATTACAGCTTGCTGCCTTTTCAACTGGGGTATCTGAAACATGACAATTTTGAAGGGGAATGTAGTCTTTTTATGAGATTTGTAATGTCTTTGTTTTTGACTCTTTTCCCCAACAGAAAGACTTGTCCATATTCTGAAGACAGACATAATTTTTCTGAGATTCCTCATAAAATTTGTTCTTCTGTAAGCAGTAGTAAAGGAGACACTGAGCATTATGAAGTCATCAGGTGGGATCAATTTTTTTTACCTTGAAAGTACCAGCTTTTTTCTTTTCTTTCTTTTTTTTAAGAGCAAGAAGTGAACTTAAACTGAACATTTGAAACTTACATACTTTTGTGCTTTAAATTGCCCAACAAATAAACATGTATGAGTTACACAAAACATTGCAAACAAAGTCTAGTAGTGGATGTAATTTGCTGTGTTCTGGTTTGTTTTTGCGTTGTTGATGTTTAAGAGTGAACGCTGTGGTCACATACCTTAATTCCAAAATTCTGGTATCTATCTGCAGCCTTAACGCAGACTCTCTGCTTATCAGTCATCTCATGCACTGCCATTGAAGCTAAAAGCAAATGCAGATGTAGCAGCACATCTGCCTTTTTTTTTCCTCAGCCGTTATTTCTGATTCTGCTGCACCTGGGCTGCAAAACGATCCACAGTATATTGAATGAGCAATTGCTTGTCACTGCTAGAAACTACTTAGGCATCTTGCAAATGGCACTTCTGCATGCCATCGTCCACAAGTGGAGTGTCTTAAGACTCAAATCTTCCCCAAAACCCATGCGGGAACACACTTTAGCCATAGGGTCACCTTCAAGAATAGGGCAGAATGGTGGTCGACTGGTAATGATGCATGGGTGGCAAAGGGTGAAATGGTCATTTGAAGGTCCCTCTTGGCCTGGGGGCTTTGACCCAAGGTTGCAAAGAAAGTGCCAAGTTGTGACATGTTGAACATAATTGGTGATGATATATTTGCAAGTGTAATTGATAGAATGGTACATGTGCCAAGTGATGTGTCTTGAGTTATGAAATGACAGTTTTTTTTAAAATGCAATAATGCCAGTAACAAGAACAACAGCAAAAACCACGGCATATGAGTATTCAAGCGAGCAAGTAAACAAAAGCTGAAATGAACAATCCTGTGAAGAATGAAATATGCTTTTAAGAAATGACCGTTATTCATTTTTTGTTGTATTTGGATAATGTATTTTTTGTATTGTCTTGTTGCCACATAGACATGCATGCACCCGTGCATACACACACAGTGTTCTTTCAGAAATTAGGAACAGTAAAACACCAACTACTGATACGTGATGTATTTGTGTTGACTCCTGCCCCGTCTCTGCCACCAGTCGCAAGCTGTAGAAATAAGAAGGGAAATGAAAGGAAATAATTTTCTTCAGGTGCTTTTGTGTTTTTGTTTGGCTGATTTGTGTGTGTCCTTATATGTGTGCGTGGAGGGAGGGGGGTTGTTTTAGTTTATTTTTAAGGAGGCAGAGTGTGCCGTTCACAGGACCCAATTTTTGTTTTGTTTTGTTTGTTGAAAGACTGCAGATCCATCCTTCACAAGGGATCAGCGAAAAATGTCCACGCAGATTTGCATGAGTATCAAATGGAGAAGAAAGAACATTTTTTTACACCAAATAAATGTTATTTATAAAGCTGGTTTGAAAATCTGAAGATAAAGTATAAATGAAGTCATTTCTTGGAAATAATCACGAAACAAAACAGTAGATCATTGAATACAAAATGGTATCTTTTTTCAAATTTCTTTAAAAAAAAAAAAAAAAATTACATATAATCAGACCTCAAAGAAAGGCAATAAAGAGAAGGAACTCCTAACTCAGGATGAAGTAGGACAGAAGTGCAGTTATATTTTCTTACCTGCAGTTTGAAATAGCTCATGGGAAGTGGAATGGCCAGCAGACAGTGGTGTGGATGATACGAAAGAGGAACACGTGCACCATCTCTTAAGACAGAATGTGGTTACCATGTGGGTGGAATTTAAATGGGCTTAGCGTGAACCATGCATCCGAAAAGGCCAGATCTAGATTTTTTTTTTTCTTTTTTTCAATTTCTTTGAAGTTTTGTCCTGAACAGTTCAGGTTCCTGCCAAACAGGCTTTCCTCCCACGCCATTTTGAAAAAGCGGTGTGCAAAGTCAATTGGCCAACAGTCACAATGCAGGTGCCACTCATTCATGATTCACCTGAAGGAGGATGCTTTCCCGATCGCCACCGTAGTTTGGAATAGTAGGAAGTGGGGATGGGTGGAAAGTGAAGGCCCCTGACAAAGACGGTGTTGATGGGCAGTGTGATGCTTTCAGTACACGGTGACTAAAGACCACAACAGGTGTACAGTGCTGCATGTGTTTAATTGCCATCAAGTGTAGCATGTATGGGATGCTGGCACTGATCTAAAAAAAAAAAAGCGCAGAACACAAACTCTCTCTCTCTCCCTCTCTCTCTCTCTCTCTCTCTCTTCTCTGTGTGCTGAAGGCTTTGGGGATGGTTGCAGATGTACTCAAGCCAACCAATCTTATACATGTGATGTATGTGAATGTGATATATGAATGAAGCCTTTCATATGTATGCTAGTTAATACTTGCATTCAGTTCAGCCGGTAAGGTAAGGTAATGTTGCTTATAGCCCAGCTGACCGCAAAGGGCCATATTAGGGCTGCCACTGTGTAGAGTCAATTCAGCTATGTGGCTCCTTCCACCTCCATGAAAAATAATGGACTTTTTTTTTTTTTTAATCGTTTTATTCCTCATGATCTCTACTACAGGTTTTGGTTGATGCACAAAGTTCTGGTTTTCACAAACTGTTTTTTGTGTCCAGACTGACTGTTTCCCTACATTTCATTACTGGAAAACACAAAGTATGGAGAACAAGAACAAACTTTTCTAGCCCCCATAGCTTGTGTGAAGTGAAATTCACTGGATTCCGTTCTGTAAGATTGTCAGTTAATGGCAGTGGTGATCTTGTGGATCGCTGTGTGAAAGAAGTCAGTTGTGTCCAAATACCCAGATGATACTTGTCAAAAATGCAAAAACCGTTCTTTTTCTGGAGGCTTTACACTCTGATCTCAGACAACTGGCTCTGCCTTTTGACTTGACCAGCAGACCTTAAGCAGCTTCTTGGCTGCCCTGCATTTGTACTTTTCGTTTTTGTCTGGTGTCACCAATGAAATGGTTGCATATGCAAAAATATCATTGATGGTGAACTTTACAGTTCTTCTAGCCAAGGAAAGAAGAAAGGAAGAAAAAGAAGTCAGGTATTGATGAATGTCAACATTTCGATGAAAGTCAAATGGATGTGAGGCAATGACATATGAATGCTTTCGTGTGAGTGTGCAGAGGCCTTCAATACAAAGTGACTCAACTCAAAGAAGTCATGTAGCAGAATGAAAGAAGGGACATAACTTTTGTGTCTAGCATTTCAAAGATATCATTACAAGTTCTGTCTCTTTTTGTCTAGTATTTTTGAGAACCTGAAAACAAATAAAGGATGACTGATACTGCTTAATGGAAAAATTGATTATATGTCCATTATCATGTTTACCACAGTCACTGGTATATATTATTAGTTCTACTGTATTAGTTTGATGATAAGAAAAAAAAGGGGGGTTTCATTGCACTGGTCTCTTCAACAAAACCCAGATGACCAAAGTGCTAATCGTTCAAATTTGTGAGGGAGGCAAGGGAGCATGACTAAAATGCGCAGACTACAATTATGATATGAAAGTGAAGACAAATAGGTGAAAGATCCAAGATATGAAAGTAAACTGAACTCATTCAAGCTCCATCAGCCTTCACACAAAAAGGCATGCATGGAGGCACATACTCAAAATTCTACACTGGTGTACTCTGAAAACTAACAGCTGATTAATGTGCTGTTTTTGTTTGTTGTTTTACCGTATGTGTTGTTTATGGTGCCTCTTTGTTTGTTTATTGTTTTTATCTGTATATGTATATGTTTGTTTCTTTATCAAGAACTGTAGTAGCTGAAGTTTTACCTTGGGTTGATTTTCTGGGGGCCTAATGTATACTTCCCTCTTCTTTGAAAAAAAAGAAGAAGAAGAATAGAGAGAAAAAGGAAAAAGCTGTAAGAACAAAATATTACATTTGATCAAACTCGTACAGTGTGCCATGCTCGAACAAAATCATTCCAAATAGAATTTTTCAGACTTTCATATTTTCACCATTGCATTTTTTTTTAAAACAAGTATTTCATGACTGGGGTTGTATCTTTTTTGTTAAGCTGGTTAGTATGATATTTGTAACATAATCTTTTTTTTTTTAATGTGTTGTGCACATGTGTGTTCTTCCTTGGTAAAATATGTTTTCAGGTAGATTATCATTAAGTTTGGGGCTAATGTCTGGCCAGTGTAATATAATTCATGGTGTTGTTTCAACTTCATTTAGAACATGCTCAGAATGATGGGAATGATATTATATGTATGGAAGTTGATCTTCCTTGTTACATGTCACTCCACTTGAAATGTGAATTCAAGCAGTTTCTTTCACATTGTATTTGTGACAAAGCACAGACACTGCATTTGTGCATGTCCACGCGTGTCTTTTTTTGTTTGTTTGTTTTGTATAAACACTTCTGTGTGCCACTCAGCGGTGGTTGATAAATTCAGGAGCAAAAACATGTAGCTCACATGTTCATTTGATACAGTTGGTAAAAAACAAGGAACATTAGACAAAACAGCAGTGTTAAAGTGAGATATTCTTTACATGAAAAAAAAAGTTTCTGGATTGAATTCTGAAACAGGGCCAGGGGACCAACTGCAAAAACAGAACTATTACTGCAGAGCAACTTTTATAAGGAAACACAACACCAGACTTTTGTCAAACACATGTACATATTCCATATCATTATGACATGTCTGGACTGTGTTGATCTTTACCACCTTGTACATTTCTTCGCTTGTCAAAATTCCTCCCAAAGCATTATTTTTGTTCTGAGGTGGGTTGAGGTTTTTTGTTTTCTCCTGTGAACTGTCTGTCAGCTTGTGTTGGTGTGTGTGTGAAAAATGGTAGTGTGTGCGTGTGCGTCAGCACTGTGTTCTTATTCAAAGCAGACCAGGCAGACGCCGGGTTCCATAGTGATGGTTGGTAGAGTTACTCTGTTACTGGCAGACAAGGTCTAAAGGATATTGCAGTCATTTTAAAGGTTCAAAAACATGAAGAACAAGACAGCAAGAAATGGTCTTCCTGTGCACGCCGATGCGTTAAGGTATGTTTTGGTTTAATAGTTCATGGTGTGTGCCAGTGTGTATGAGTGTACCTGCCTCAGCTTCTGTTAGGATGTCATGTCTGTACATAGCTGTCAAACCCACCAAGATTTTTCACCAATGTCCATGGTTTTAAAAATAAGTCTCTCTCTCTCTCTCTGTGTCTCTCTCTGGGATGAACACACACACACACACACACACACACACACGCACTTCTTGGTATGCTGAAACACTTGGCTTATGTTCTGTCCACAGTGTATATAGACAACATGTAAACAGTTTTTATCATAATCCAGTTACTGTGTTTTGTCCATGCAGCAAACATTGGCATCAAACCTGCACCCTATTTAAATTGTTCTTGGTGACAGAAGATAGTGGTGTTTATCGTCAGCTATTTCATAACGGTGCTAACTGACCCAAGGCCTAGCACATGCCCTAGGTCCTCATAGCTTTAATCCAAGCCATGCCAGTAAAGACCCATTCAGCCATCACTACATTTCACTCTTTCAGTTTGAAACATTTATGTTTTATGCATCATTCTGCCGATGTTTGGATGGAAAAAGTACATGTATTAACTTTTTTTCTGTGCCTTTCAGTGATGTATATGTAGGATGCTGCAATACGATACAGAAGGTACAGCAATCCAGAGGGACGGTAATCACATTGTTTGATTTGTATTCTCAGGATCGAAGCATGGAATAAGATGGTTAGATCTTGTAGCACCAAGCATCAGACATTGAATGCAAACCTGTTTCATGATTGTGCTCTGTGTGGCAGCACGCTGTAAAAATGTCAACCAGCTGTCGGCTTAACCTAGCCAGGATGACGCTCAGGACTAATACTCTGCCCATATGCCACCCAGATTGCTACTTGTCTTTGTCAGGTTGCTTGACATCAGTTGGGATGACTCTCACAACTTGTATACTGCCCATGTGCCACCCAGATCCTACTTGTCTTTGTCAGATTGCCTGACACCTTCTGGGATAACTCTCATGACTTGTACACTGTCCATGTGCCACCCAGATCGCTGCTTTTCTTTGTCAGGTTGCCAGTTTCAGCTGGGATGACTCATATCTTGTACACTGCCCATATGCCACCCCTCTTGCTGCTTTTCTTTGTCAGGCTGCCCAACTTCAACTAGGATGACTCTAAAGACCTGCACACTGCTCATGTGCCACCCAGATCACTACTTGTCTTTGTCAGATTGCCTGATGTCAGCTGGGATCATTCCTATAATTTGTACATCACCCAGATCACTACTTTTCTTTGTCAGGCTGCCCAGTTTTGTAGTGCACTCAAACGGAACATCTTTGTCTTGTGTGCATTTGATTGTTTCCCAGTTAAGAGTCTTTCCTTTTAAAAACTTTTTTTCCCCTGGAACATTTGTGTATGCTAGTCACTCCTCCACCCCCAACCCCCACCCCCATTAAAGACTGCATACGTAGACCCTTTTTAAGGATGTCTGGAAGTCATTGTTTGCAGGTTCCAGTATAGCTACTAAGTGTTTGTTTTAACCAGTGAAAATGAGTACAAAAATGAGAGTGGCTGAATGGAGCTCTGACTGAAATGTGTCGTTCTTTCAGTTTCGACTTCTCATTGTCGATAAGAAGCATTTTGTTATGAGATCCTGCTAGGATTTGACCAGCAGAGCAAAAAGAGACATGCGGTGTTTGTGGAAATAAAACTGCTAACGGAGGAATATTTCTTGTAATTCTGTATCTGTATTCATTTCTCTCCAAAATAAAAGAATGTGTTAATCATTGTCTCACTCATCTTTTTATCCCCTCTTTCTTTTCTCAAAGTTGAAATGTATATGAATGTTACCGGTTTTTAACCACCCCTTTTTTTTTCTCCCTCCACCTCCTCCCCAACTCTTCACAGTTTTGGAGGGAAGAAAAAAATGGCTGGTCAGGTTGAAAGAACTGTACAGTAGACTGACTTGCATATAAGGCAATGTATAGTAGACAGGCAAATATTATCTGTGTGACTACTGTTTTGAAAACTGTGGATCTCATAGATCCTTGGTCTGTACAGCAATTATTTTGGTGCATATCATTACAAGCTGGAGTTATGTAGTCCATGTAAATGCCTTCAGCTTGTCGCTTTTAGTTGTTGTTTTGAATGACGTATGTGTCCAAGGTTGTATTGATTGGGTTGCATAATCATATGAATAGAAAATATGTGTGTGTATGAAAGACATGTAATTTGAATGTCTGGAGATAGGCACTATGGTAGATCAGATTTTTACACCATTGTCAGCACAGCACTTGTGAGCAAGCCACGAGTATTTCCTGATGAGATAGACTGGGCCCCCCCACCCCCCCCCCCCCCCCCTTCCCATCCCACCTCCTCCTCCCATCCCTATCCCCCCTTCTTTTTGTTTTTTTTCCAACCAATACAAAAATAATATAGAATTGGGGAATGGTTTTGATATGCTATCGTGTGTGCCCATATGCTTAAATCATAAGAAAAAAAAAAATCCAGTGGAGTAGCTGGGTTAAAAGGTTCAATTGTCAGATTGAGTGTGAAGTTACGGCTCCTTGCAGAACAGTGCGTTAGCGTCAGGTTGTGAACACAGTCATGAAACACCAGGATGGATGGTCTCTAGGATAACACATACGCCTGGAGCTGAACATGAAAACAATCCATGAATTATAGATCAAGCCTGTGCACATTTCGGGTTCTATGGGATTGAGATGATGAATTTGGGTCCATTGTGCTGTGTGCACTTTGAAGTGTAGAAGAATCTATAGCAACAAGGGGACCGTTCATGGAAAAATTATTTTGTAACGTCCACTTTGATAAGTCAACAGAAAATATATGCAGGCAGAAAAATAATGTCTAGATACAGTGCAAATCAACTTGAGAAAAGTGATATATGCAAAATTAGTGTCCACTGAACAGGGACAGGACAAACCATTTCCTCCTTTCTTTTTATTATAAGGAGGTATTTTATGAGTATATGGAAAATAATAGATTTCTAGTACTATATTTCTAACTGAGGGGTATAGATCAAGTTCTTTACTCAAGATTTTCAAATTCTAAATATTCAAAGATGTATAAGTTTGCTGGTTCATTTTTCCTTTCAAATTTAATGAAGAATTGAGTTAAAGTTCTCCAGTTTCCTGATAACATTCTCCCATCCACTTCCTGCTCCCATCATTTTTAGGCATTTCAGGTGTGCATGTGAAAGGTTTGGATCCTGGACATACAACATGACATTCAGTGAATTTAGTTTGGCTTCAGGATGACAATGGGCTGATGACAGTCTGGTATCTGTCTGCTGTTCTACATAATATGGTTGTGATTTAAAAAGAAAAAAAAAAAATCAACAAAAGTCGTGAAGCTGACTTTGTGTTTCTTTTGGCACTGTGTTGGAAGAGAGAAGAAAAAAAATGTGTCATGTTTATGTTTTATTGGTACTTCTATGTCTCCCTCTCTCTGTTTTCCTTTTTTAATTGTTAACTGTTTAACTGTCTTTTGCGTGATCTCCTTTGTGAGGAGCTTTGGCTAAATTAATTTACATTCTCCTTCACTTCCATGTTGTCACACACTTGCCCTATCTCAATCTTATTGCTGCCTCCCACAGTGAGTTTCATCAAAGTGAGGTGACTGAAAACAGAAACTGAAACAAACTTGAAAGGAAAATTACTATGCCGCAGAACGAAAGAAACAAAAGAATTACACGACAAACACAACTCGTTTCAACCTGTTTGGTCTTCTTCAGGCAAGACAGACAACATTCAAGACAATGAAAGCAAAGAACTAACAATTGCATCTCCTAAAACTGGGTGCAAATTGGATGTGGAATGAAAACGAGGCTGTTTTTGTTGTCTTGGATGTTGTTTGTCTTGCCCGAAGAAGACCAATGAGGTCGAAGCAAACAGAGTTTGTCATGTAAGTTGTTCGTTTCTTTCGTTCAGTGGCATAGTAATTTTTCTTTATAAAGTTTACCCGAACTGGGTCTCTGGACCCTTCTGTGGAACTGAAGGGAGTGTCTTGGTTTGGGAATAGAAGATGGCTGTTATCAGTGGTGCCACCAGGACTCCAGCTTTAAAAATCTGCTGACACCACAAGTGAAGTATCCTAGTAGAAAAATGAGGGATGTCTATCGCCCTCAGATCCAAGCTTGAGTTTGCGCAAGCTGTTTTGCTATCCATCTTCCTGCATGCATGTGTGTTATGGAGTCGGACACAGAGCTGCGAAGGAACATTCATACAGTGCAGATCAGGTGCTTCAGGAAAGTTCTCGGCATTTATACCCAGCATGACACAAATGATAAAAGTCTGCAGAACTACGACCGCAACATGCATGCTGGAGACTAGGCCGGCCAACACTGGGAGACAGCAGAGCCCCAGGCTGTCCATGTAGCATATCAGATCTGCATCAGCCTCGTTCAATGCCCCAGACTGCAAGCAAAACTTGATCGTCTCCCCTCTCGGCAGCAACGCAGATACAGCCAGTAGTATTGTCTCATTCAGTCTAGAACTCCAAAACGGTGACTGCCCGTTCTTCCAGAGAATGGAACGGCCTGACGACGGAAGCTGTGTGAGCCACTACTCCCAGAACTCGCAAGAAACCATAAGTGTTGGTAGTGCAAGCATGATCATTGAGAGACCAACTTTCCATCCTCTCAACCCTGTTTCTCAGTCTGTTACCCCGGCTTTAAAGGAAAACCAACGAGGGAAAACGGACTGGATACATCATCGCAAGAATCAAGTTAACCTGCACTGTACGCAGTGAATAGCAAACAACCTTCAGTCATTGTTTTCATTTGGTAACTCCGTGTCAATTTATAAGCTATCTCCACAAGATTTTACGGATTTATCGTTAAAGCATGGCCCCGCATCTCCCCCCCCCCCCACTCCCTCCCCCCCCCCCCCACCCTCTCCGCTCCCCCACCCCCACCCCCACCCTGTCCGCTCCCATTTCTTGTTTTCAGCAAAGAAGTTCATACACACACACACACACACACGCGCGCGCGCGCACACACACACACACATAGGGCAAGGCTTTAAAAAAAAAAAAAAAAGAAAAAAAAGAAAATGTATGGGGCCCTGGAGACCTGCGACGTACGGTAAGTTTCCCCAGACTCTCACGACATACAAGACAATAATTTGTATACGAAAAGCATGGACCCCTCCCAGACCCGAGAGTGCACAAAATTTCATGGGATGTACGGCAAAGGGGTAACAGCGAATGCCTCGATCTTTTACAGCTGGGTGCCAGAATGATAATTAAAAAAAAAAAAAAAAAAAAAAACAAACCGACAGTGGAAGAGCAACTGCAGCTCGCAAGTGGCAAAACAATTAAAGGTACGTAACCCAAACGAATTCGTTCACAAGAGATTAAAAAATTACTGACCTTGTTCTTGTTTACTATTCTTACTATTAATTTTTGGCCGCCTTGCTTGAAGATTCCATTTTTTTCGTAAGAGATTGACGCGAACAATCAAATACAGTCAACGAGGTACGACTGCTTTTTTCTTCTTTCTTCCTTTCTTTTTCTTTTTTTGTTTGTTGATCAGACAGGCTCAGTATATCTTTACTTCCCTTTCATGACATTGAAAAAAAAAAAAAAATGCATGCAGACTGCGATGTCATTCGTGACTGGCTCCAGTTTGTAGTCCGTTTCATTGTTTATTGGTTATCACCACCATTTTATTTTTTATCCACCAAAACGTCTTAAGATAACCACTTACAAACCTGTAAATGCAATAAAGTCCAATGAAGAAAAGTTCATAACGTCTGTAAAATTACGAATGGAAAGAAAGCAGCTGAATCTTGCAAACGTTACTTAGTAAGAAATAGGTAGCAAACGTTTATAACGTTCTTTTGTGTTGTTTTCTTATAGGGCAAACAAAGCTTAACTATATGACCAACAGGTATGTATGTGCACTTTTCAAATGCGTATTTATAACCCTTGTTTGGTCACTTGATATTTTCCATGCCACACTGAACGGAGTAAAACGTTTAGTTTGAAGTTCAATCGGGTTTTCAACAATGCAATTCAGCAGTATCAATGAGACAAGAGTAAACAGTCGATATCATTGTGTAGCTTCCACGTGATGGGAGACCGAACGAGGGAAGGTTTTGAATAGGCAAGATGAGTTGCAGAAAGCGTCCGTTTCAGCTCCATTATCAGGGCCAGAAAGACACAGTTACTCGCTGCCAGTCAACAGAAATGTCCTCTGTACATGCACATGTTTGTTTGAAGAGAAACCAGAGAAACACTTGCACAGACACAAACACGCACGCACACATGTACATATGTAAACATACACGTTCTCTCTCTCTCTCTCTCTCTCTCTCTCATATCACAATTTTGTGAAAAGATGTAAAATGAAAGTACCACTACATGCACCTGTGCTCCATATCCGCTTTTGGGGCATTCACGAAGGCGGACTGATTATGATTACAGTCACGATCGAAAGCTTTTAAGAGCAGCGTGTATATGCATTAGGGACGAGAACTTCGATAAGGAAATCGGAACTCTCCCAGCTTGGAATGCGAGTCCCTAACCTTAGCCTTGACCCTAAGCACTATCTGCCTCTGTCTTCGTCATCTCCCAATTAACACCCTTCAGTCAGTCTCTAGAAACCTCCACCCTGGAATCCAGTTTCTGATAACCTGAACTGTTCCCATACATCAACGGTATTATATATATATCTCTCTCTCTCTCTCTCTCTCACACACACACACACACACGCACACACAGAGCCTTATCACACGCTTGGATTTCTCCGTCCAAATCTTAGACGCTGCCCCACTACCTGCAACCGCTCCGCTTTCAAGGCCTTCAATGTGGACCGATCATTTGGCACCCGTGCCAGACTCAGACCGTCTGCAGGCTGAAGTGTTTTCAGCAAACCGCAGCCTGCTTCTTGGGTAAAACTATGGATCTGTGACTCCTCGCTTCATGATGGGCCCCTTATATAGTAAGTTTGACCTCCCCACACTCCAAGAGCGTCGCAACAGCTAACACTGACCTGCCTCTGCAAGCTGGCTGAAGAGTTGGTGCTGGCAGTCCCTGGAAGTCGAGGTGACTCATTCGTACTAGATCTTGAACATCAGACTATCAAACCATAACACGCTGGACAGTTACAACAACCGCTTTAAGATTCAAGATTAAAATTTTCCGTAAGTTTAATCCCTATACCCCTTTTAGGATGTTGAGAATACAACAGGGAAAAAAAGAACTGGACTTCTTCATAGTTATTAGGTGCTAGGTGCAATAAAACCGATTACGGACGGTTTATCTCACTGCCGGCTATTGTGGCCTGGAGCCACCCGTACAATAGTTCGGCAAACTCAAGAAAGTGTACAATAGTTCAAATCAGCCCGCGCAGTGGCAAATTGCTGAGACAGGACGCATGCAACGTACACGATCACACCTGAATAAAAAACCTAATCTGAACGACTGCACAAAACCTTATATGCATGTTTATTGAGAGATAATCATCATCATGCTTTGTATATATATAGGGAAAATGGAGTTTTTCTCTTTTCTCCGTCAATAAATGAAAGGTCCATCTTTGTATGAATTTAGTTCGCCCATAAGTCAAGGTTCTTGTTGGTTTAGGTCAGTGTCGGGGTCAAGCGGAAGTCTTGGTGCAGAAGCGGATAGGATGTCAACGATGTCCTACCTCTGAGAAATTGTACTTTTTTCAAAGAATGGCCGAAGACCTTGTCTCTCTCACACACACACACACACACACACACAGAAGAGAGAGAGAGAGAGAGAGAGAGAGAGAGAGAGAGAGAGAGAGCAATTCATAACTCATCATTAAAATCTTGCTGTCATATGAAATAGTCCTGAATATGATTATTCTGCTTAGTTTTTTTTTCCGCAATCAGACTTGTAAAAAATGTTTTAAAAGACATCAAAAAACAATCAGTGAAACAACACAGAAAGTCCACATTAGCATAATGGGCCTATCAAACGGAATAACATACGGGCTGTTTTTAACTGCATCACAATCATGACGAAATGAAGATCATGACGTCAACAGCTGCGTGTTCGAAAAAATCACAGTGCCATCGCACACTTGATATCGACTCTATTAATTTTTGTTTCTTGGCACTGGCAGAAAGATGCGAAGAACTTCGTCCGACAGAAAGTGACGATATGTGTGGCCATGTCTTGGTGATTTGTTCAGGTAATGTTTGCCTGGAGAATGGTTTGAGTAGAATGGTGCAGTTACCACCATGCTATCTTTCACAGTTAACTTGAGGGCTTTGAAGACCATATACAGTTAATGCTTCCAGATCACCTCATTATTATTATCTTTTTTTAATTTATTCATTTACTTCTCTTTTTAGTTGTTAACATTTCATTCATTATCATTCGTTTATAGATTTAGGTTACTGTTTCAGCACAACCGGTGCTGGGCAAAATGTGACAATATCATCACTGCCACTGCGGCTGCGGCTGCTGCTGCTGCTCTCCACAAATACAGCGCCCACTACTACTACTACGACTACTACTACTACTATCACCACCACCACCACCTCAACCACCACCACTATTCTGTTGCTGCTCCTGCTACTACTAGGCCTAATCTGCGCTTAGATGGACCGTGACACGGGGCTGGTCGTGTTTACCAATGAAAAAGCATGCACTTACATCTCGTTTTCATGTCTGAAGAATAGTTTCTGAATGCAGTTTACACACAGAAAAGTGGGTGGGGGGGAGCACTTTCCAGTGATACCAACCTTAGATAATTCAATATCATGTGACAATAGTTAGGATTTTTCTGTTCTTTTCGATTTTTCTTTTTTTTTTCTTTTTGAAAGGGGGGGGGGGGGGGGGGGGGGGGGGGTTCACAGAGATCGAAAGTGATTAACAAGGGAAATAATTGTTGCTTAGGCATGACCGAGTTGCTTCCCCTGACAACTTGCGTCTGTAGGCGAGATCAGGCGACGGCGATGACTGCAACCCACTTACAAACGTGAACAAAACAGCATATGCTGTGAAATATTTATCGCTTTAAAACTTTGCAAGATGATAGAGACATGATTTCTTCACAAAACTGTCCGTAAAATGATGATGGCAGTTTCCACCTAAGTATGCGGTTTCCAACGGATTTTGCAGCGGATCAAATGCTACCGATGGAATTTAAAACAACAAAAACAACGACAAGCACACAGATAAAGGGTAAATTGTCGACAATGTCTTAAAAAGGCCCGTTAATCTTCAGCAATTAACACGAAGCGACTCAATCGGTCTAATTTTAGGTGGTATAATTTTGAGTGGCACATAACAGGCCACATGACTTTGAGGCCTCTCGACAAACGCGGCGCGGCCGCTTTCTTACATACTCACGTGTGTGCGCGCGCGCGCGCGCGCGCGCGCGCGCGCGTGCGCGTGTGTGTGTATGTTTGTTGTTTTCTTTCCAGAACCATTTTTTTACTACTAGGTCTACCATAGTCGGCATAGTTGAAAACCATGCAGCAAGTACCCATAATACAACACACACACACACACATACACTACTCAAAACAATTGAAGTACCACTTAGGAAAACTGCTGTCATTCGAAAGAAAACAAAGCTGAACATAATTTAATGATTTAATATTTTATTTTTATTATTCCTCAATCCATTCAAATTTATTCAAACACCGTGACAAAAAATTATCTTTGTTTTACACTTGATTAAAGAGGCATACCCCCAAAATGAAAAGTAACAAGAGTCTATGGTAGATGTCATGATGTTAATAACGGGTATGACCACCGTTCGCGTTCAAACAAGCGTCACATCGACGTCTCATGGAGTGCACCAGGCGGCGGAGAGTGTCCTGGGGGATCGCCTGCCACTCCTGCTCCAGCAACTGAAACAGCTGGTCCACGGTGTCTGCTGGAGGGTTGTGGGCCCGCACTCGCCTTCCCAGCACGTCCCACAGATGCTCTATGGGGTTCAAATCTGGTGACCTGGCAGGCCAGTCCATTCTTGTCACCTGCTGCCCTTGTAGGAACTGATTCACGATGGCGGCGCGGTGGCACGGCGCGTTGTCGTCCTGGAACTGGGGGCCCTGGCCAACTGCCCTCAGGGCGGGCATCACAAGGGGGCGGATGATGGTGTCGCGGTAGGTGGCACCGGTCAGGCGGCCTTCAACACGGTGTAGGGGGGTCCATCACGGACCCACCTCCATAGCGGTCATGCTCCCTGACGGCAGCGTCAACGTAGCGTTCTCCAGGACGTCGCCAGACGCGAACCCGCCCGTCGTTGAACCTGAGGGTGAACCTTGACTCGTCTGTGAAGAGTACTGTTGCCCATTCAGCTCTTGTCCACCTTCTATGACATGCTGCCCAGGCCCGACGATGAGCTCGATGCGCTGGGGTCAGTATTGATCTCACTGCTGGGGACCTTGACCTCAAGTTGGCGTCGTGGAGCCAGTTCCGAACTGTCTGGGTACTGACGTTGACGTTGCTGGCTTGTCGTAGCTGGTCTCGGAGTACTGTGGCACTGGCTGAACGGTCTCTCAGACAAGCGATAACAATGAACCGATCCTGCTGTCTGGAGGTGCTTCTCGTCCGTCCACGTCCCTGCTGTTCTTCAACACTTCCAATGTTAAGCCAACGGTCTCTGAGCCTCAGAATGACTGGGTGACTCACTCCAAGCCGTCGACCAATCTCCCTCAAGCCAATACCTTCTTGGTACCATGCTATCGCTCTTCCTCTGTCGGTGTTGCTTAGTCATTGTCTCGCAGGCATGGTTAAATCTTCCTAAATTTCGCGACTTTTTATACCCGTCAAATGTGCTAACTGATTGCAATTCTGCTCAGAAAAGACCTTGCTTTCACGTGCATCACTTTTTTTTTTCTTGCTGTGTCTGTGTCAAAATCTGGGAGCGACACAAGTTCGATAATTTCTCGGGATTTTTTTGCCTCAGATGCGACGCGGTAGATAACTGCGGACCGACTTTAACATAACAAAAATGCACGAGGAGTAGTATTTGAGAACCGAGTAAGCTTATCCAGCAGAGTTTATTCAATTATCAATATTAATTGGTTTATCAGAGCTTTTTAAAAATTGCATACAAAAATTAGGGGTGGTACTTCAATTGTTTTTAGTAGTATATATATATATATATAATAGAGAGAGAGAGAGAGAGAGAGAGAGAGAGAGATGGACTGATGGACTGATTGATAGACATTGACGTCCATAATACTGGGGAATAGCTTTGAGACGAGGGAAACAATCGATCAGCCAAACATAGTTTCTGTGTAGATTTAACTTCTGTTATGAATTTAGAAGAGAAATTATCATTTTTCCCGCCTGAGGAAAGGGACAAACAAATTGAGACAAAACACGACGCGTTTTGACCTCTTTGGTCTTCTTCAGGTAAGATACATTCAGGACAATGAAAACGAAGAACTAGCAATCACGTAAGCTTATCTTATCAAACTGGGCGCAAACGAGGAAAAAAAGAGAAAAAGAAAAAAATGTTATTCTGATTTGTGAGTCAACAACGTCATCAATTCTGTGCAGTCGTCGGCAAAGAAAAACAAAATGTCCGATAATAATGTCAATGATAAAACCTGTCTAAATTGGAAACGAGCATAACAATGGCGCTTCCTCCAAGAATACAGCGTGCCTGTTTTCAGTCTGTTACTTCTCTGGTCTGACTATTCATATACTCTTCAAAAGTAAAAAAAAAAAGAAAAAAAAAAAAAGATAAGGCGCAATGATGATCGATACAAACTGATTTTAAATCGATGCAGCAGTGAGTCACAAACTGCACTGGAAACTTCGTGTGCAGTGATGTCGTTATGTAACAATGCATGAACAATATCAGAGAAACGACACACAAGCCTTGTCACATTTTGTGTTAGTTCATGTGATTTGGTTCAAAGTCGCAAGAATGGATTTTTATTTTTCTTTTCTTTTTTTTTTCTTTTTTTTTTTTCCTTTTTTTTTTTTTTAAGGTAGTGCTACACCACGACAACGCGATTTCAAGCATTACCATTCAGCAGCGTGTTTTTAGTTGGCCTCCATTACATATGTTTAGTCATTCGTAAAATCTTCATGGAGTTTTCAAAAGCGTGTGTGGACCTCAGGGAATTTATTCCACAGAAATTGCACATGGAAACGAAGTAGCTGGCGACAAGACTTTTTTTTTTCTAGGCACTTCAAAATCCTTACAGGTAAAGTTTTTCTTCCGTTTCTTTTGAGTACATTGAAAATCTACTTTAGTGTATTTTAGTGCAAAATCAGTTCCACCGGAATTTTCAGCATTCCCAACCTGTGCACGAACTGTCGATGTCCGTATGTTTAGGTGCTGTTTGGAGGACACACTTCGAAGGAAAATAATGTACAAAGCTCAATCACAATACAAGATGCGTGTGTGATTTATGTCAGTAAAACAAGAGTGTCATGCATCACATCAAACCATCAATTCAAATCACAGTTTTGCGTAAACTGAGATAGATAATTGAATTTGGTTAGCAGTAGTCAGCATTTCTTTTGTTACCCAGTATCATACATGTTCACACACACACACACACACACACACGTACGCACGCACATACACACGTACGGACGCACGCACACACACACAAACATTATCTTACATCATATAATGTTACGTATACATGTACGTATGTACATGTTCTATTCGCCGTTTCAGAACGCCCCCTACCATGACCGAACCAAAACTATATGACCCCCCTCCTCCTTATACCCCCACCCCCAGTCCATATCCCAGCAGCCCTCCCCAGGGGTATGCCATACCGCAATCTCAAGCCCAACCCCTGGGGTATCCCGGACCACAACCTCAAGCCACACCCATGGGGTATGCTGGACCACAACCAAAAGGGTTTTCCACCGATCAGCAGGTCAGTATGGCCGAATGTCTGTGCAGCAGGTGTGAGTGTATACATGTATGGGCTGCGCACCGAACGACAATCAATCAATGAAGAGACGGCTGCAATTCATTACTCATAGGGGGGAAAATTGGGGTGGGGGAAAAATTGGGGGTAGATTTTCTTTTCTCGGTTCTGACCCTTGATGACATCTTTTTTCTTTTCTTCTCCTTCTCCTTCCTCTCTTCTCTCTCTCTCTCTCTCTCTTTGATTGCTGGTTTGGTTTGGTTTGGTTTATTAGTTTTGATTTAACTAAAAAAACAAAGTTTTAGTCGGAAAGAAGTTGAATCTGAGAGAAGACTATAACTTTAACATTTAAATCTTGTTTATAATATGTACTAACCGCCCCCCCCCCACCCCCCCGCGCATATCTTTTATCTTTGCCTTAGATCCCTTCTTCCCCCGCCCCTCCATCCCTCTCGATTTTCCCAGTTTATTACTAAATCTCCACGCTAAATTTGAATACGACAGGGGAAAAAAAAAAGAAACTGGGGATTTATGTATCCACCAAGCAAGAAGACAGACATAAAAGAAAAAAAAAAGAAGACACGATGAACCTCTGACTGGTCACTGCATGTACGGCTGATTGAGAATGGGGACTTGTGTTCTTTTCTTTCTTCTTTTTCTTTTCTTTCTAGTCTTTTCTTTTTTCTTTTTTAAAAGCTTTGAACTGGGAGATACCGTTGACGCGTAGAGCGGACATTCACATGTGATTTCTTTGATCTAGTTCATTGTTGCAGCATTCCTTCATTTTCGGAATGACCTTTTAGGTGTGTGTGTGTGTGTGCGTGTGCGTGTGTGTGTTGACAAAGGTTATCGTGGTGCAACCGAGAACGACAACCGTTGTTTTGGAGCAAAGGTAAAAAAAAAAAACTTGGATCGACTGATGAAATAGTTGGTTTATTTTAGACAAATGATTAATTTCTCATCAAGTATTTTCAGGTTGTCAAGTGTGAGTACACCTGACAGGGGGGGTTCTTATACAGGTAATGTGCAGTGGCAGAAACGGAGCGATCACTCAATCCCTCACACCACCAGAGGAAGAAGTTTCGACAATACTTTTATTCACATTACAATCATTCACTCGCACTAGCACTCCAGATGGGGTATGGATCCTAACAAAGAGAAAAGATAGTCGAGAGAGGAAAACCCCCCCAAAAAAAAAGGCATAGAAGAGAAAGGCACTATTCAGAACTAGCTGACCTAGGGGACAAAGTAAATTGAATAGACCACAAAAAAAAACCAAATATCCCGGGATCCCGCTACTGTCCCAACCTAACCCGCTAACCCGCTACAAGGACATTCAGCAGAACGACAGAAGAAAGACAGTTATAGAAACAATGCTACATCCAACAGGGCCTACACAGCTGGAGTTAAATAAAAAAAAAAAAAAAAAAAAACGAATCAGGGACAGGCTTTAAACCCACGCACACGCACGCCAGACCCACGTCCACACTACACAAGATGGAAAACTCAACTCGAGTCCATGAGCCGAGGAGGTTCGCAGAGGGAGGTGGATCCTGTAGAGGGGCGACGTTCGTAGTGGGCTGGTCTTCCAGTCCTAGGTGTGGCAGATGTCTCAGTGAAGGAGACAAGGTTCACCACCACCAGTCCGCACCACCAGTCCGCAGGTCCGAGTAACGGCTGGTGCCTGGGCGGAGGATGACTGCAGGGTCCGTAGATGCTGGTCGCCCAGCCAGCCCAAGACCGGAGCTGCAGCTGAAGGAAAAGGGCGAAAAATCCCGCCCTACGGCGGAGATCAGTCTCCAGATGAGAAGTCATCACCCTATAGTCCTCCTTGTAGTCAGTGTGTGGCAACATAGTGGGTCCGGCCGTGCGTCACAGTATGAAGGGTCACAATACCATAGATAAGGTCAACTATGTCTTTGTCACTACAAAAAGGGGGAAATGAATTAGAATAACCTCTTTCCCCTTTTCCTTTCCTTTTGACCTCTACTAAGGACAATTTCCTTAGTCAACAAAAGCTCAAATGAAAAAACACAATTAGAATTCATCCACACATCTGTCACACAAACATATAAGACAAGGACACAACGAGAACGGAACCACATATGGGGCGACACGGCAGGAATTCCACACTCCGCGGTCTAAATATTTAGCCGTTCGCATGCTCATGCGTTCCACGATCCGTCTCGTGTCCGATAAGCAACAAGGAAAAATGAAACTAACATTTCTGATATCCTTCCGGCCAAAATCACATTGAGCGAGATGAGCATTGACTCAACCTGTGTAATCAGAAAAAAAAACACAGCTTCCATTGACCGAAATGAAGGGATATTATATAGTAAGATTTTCAACTTAGTCCAAAGCGACAGAGCCCTAGCCACTAAGGACCGAAAACGCAATTAAAGATAATGCGTCTCTACAATTCTACAACAAGATGCATATCTCTATGCCAGTTCCATACCTGCTTCCCCTCTTTGGAGCAGTTACACACGGAAAAGGTGTGCCCGAGCCAACAGCACATGAAGGGAAAAGAAAAACCTCTGAACTGCTGAAAGGTTAGAAAACCCAATTAAAACAAAACACTGTCCAAAACAGAACATATAGTTACCAAAATGGCGGGAGAGCGAGGTGAGAAACGGTTCGCTCCCCAGTCCAACGAAGGGTGGAAGCCGAAACCGTGCCGGTCCACACCGAAGGGGACTCCAGGTCAGGGACGACCCAAGGTGATTTTTCTAGCTGGCAGGGATAGGGATCCCAGAGGTGTCCAGTGGAATACTTTCCAACCCGCTGAAGGGTGAAAGACTCTTCCACACAACCCACACCGAAGTGGATAAAGAAAAGTGGGCCCAGCTAGCAGAGATGGAGATCTCTCCGACTCGACGGTCCGTAAACGAGTGCCACACCACTAGACTAACCAAGATGGCAACAGGTAAAAAACAGCTCACCTGTGGCATCTGACAGCTGATGAACCACGTGGAAAGCGATTAAAGAACAGAAAAAGAAAGCTCTAAAAGAAAAAATGAAGAGAAGTATTGGAGGATGGGAGCGAAATGCACGGACGTAGCGCACCCGGGATGACAAAAATAGCACACTGGTCAACACCCGGCCAGTGTAGTAAAGAAGTCACTGGTGACACTCCAATTTATACTGGGTTTGAAAAGAAATGACTTATCTTATCAACTAAAAGTATGTACGTCCGTGACACAGGTGAAATTTGTTTTTAGATTTTTGGGGATTTATATATGTATGTATGTTTGTATGTATGTATGTCTTTATCATTCATTCGTTCATGAATCATGTTCAAATGGGATTAAAAGCAGAATGATCCATATTACATTGCATCTCTCTCTCTCTCTCTCTCTCTCTCTCTCTCTCTCTCTCTCAGACCAAACAGCACACTTACATACGCACAACCCCCTACCAGCACCCATGCATACACAAACTATCGACCGGATGACTTCAAAGAATCAAAACACAGGTAATTTTTGGATAGTGAGGACTTTTGAAAGCTGCTCTTTTATTTATTTGTCTTCATTTTCTTTTTTTTCTTTTTTTTTTTTTTATAGGCAGCGATCGAGCCCCCATAATAAAATTGAAGGATCTACAGACAAGACACCGACGCTGCAGTCGGAGTTCAGTGGTACAATGAGTTCCGGTCTTCATGATCAGTCGCTTAGTCCTAGGGTCAGGTGGTCTCCCCTTGAACAGACAGTCTCCTCCACTCTCTATCCAGCGCCACATTTTGGGATTCGCCAAAAGTCACGCATGTCCATTCCTCGTCGTTGACCTCCCACCTTTTTTTTTTTTTCTTTCTCTTTTTTCCAGTCCCATTTTCTGTGCCACCTCAGTGGCAGTGCACCCACGTCGCTCATTCCAACACCCCCTCCACAGCCACAGCCCGGTCAGTCACGCCGCAGCCCCGGCACCGGCAATCCACAGGGAGCAGTCAGTGTCAAGTCGTCAAGAGGCAACCCACCGGAGGAGACACTGCACTGCTGCCGAGTCACTTCGTTGGTGTTCAGTGGCGCCTGTTCTGATCCAACATACGCAGGACACGACCTACTAAGCCTAATTGCTTAGTCGCGGAGCCGGCGTGAGTGAGCTCTCCCTCCAGAGGGCGCCACCACGTCCGTCCAACGACAGCCCCCAGGGACTCGCCGATAGCGGTGACCCCGACGGAACCAAGCCAAGGCCACAGACGTGGAGAGGACATCGAAACTGAGGTCACCGTGACAGCAGGGCATGAAGGGCCACAGAATTTGAGGCTTTCTTTTATGGTGATCGATGAGAATGAAGATGATGCTACGGATTTCCATTCCGGTCTGAGACTGCGACAGGGCTGTACTCTACGCTTCCTTTTATAATGTATCCCGGCGTCAACCAGGCCCGAGAGATACAGACACCTGCAGTGTTGATCCGGAAATTTGAGCAACATTCTCCGAGACACATCCATTAAGTGGATGGAAACTCGACTGTGTGGTCCCAGTCTTCGCAGCTGAGCCCGTAGTAAACTCAACTCTGGGTAAGAACCGGTCGGGGCAGAAAAATCCCACATGACTCTGATGGAAATCGAACCCACGAGCTCCCAGCCGGGAATCCGCGACGCTACTCACTTCGCCACGGCGGCTGGTGACCTCCCACCTCTTCCTCTGCTTGCCCTTTCTTCTGTTCCCAGGGTCAGTTGAATGGAAGAATGTATTTTTTCTTCTTTTTTTTTTTTCTTCTAATCTGGATTTTCTGTGTGTTGACGTGTTGCATAATTATGCCATGCTGGTTGCGGCGGGTGGTGGGCACCGCTACGTAACGCTGTCTACAGGAGCGATATCAACCACTTTCTGCACTGCCTCATTTCCCTCTTCTTCTGGCCTTGGATCGTGGTCTGGGTCGCTCTGGTTAGTTGTCCCAGTCGTTCTCATCGTCATTAGCGCCATCAGATGGTGATGACCTTTGGAGTAAATGAGAGATATGGTCTAGATTTTGAACTCTTTTATAAATAAGCTAACAAACAACAGCAACAAAACTTCGGAAACAATTTTGAACTCGGTCAATGTAATAATTACCAGTTGCACGTACAAACCAAATTTCACTCATCTCTATTTAGTTGTTTCTGAGAGAAGGGTGGGGTGGGGGGGGGGGGGGGGGGAGGTCTTTGCTAAAAAAAAATTCGGACGGACCGGGACGGGAGGGTGGAGGGGTGGGGGTGGGGGTCGATTCTGGACTTGTGCCAGAACCATTTTCCGGTGAGTGATGTAGGACATAGTCCAGAAGTACCCCATGGAGCGGGGTGGGGGATGGAGTTGTGTATAAATTTTGCAAAAATGTATTTTAAAAGCATGTTAGCTTGGAATTATGTATTGCAAGTATGCCCCTTACATTAATATGTATCTTAAGAGAGTGGAAACCGCAGAATATCCAGCATGTTTGAGGTGACATGTTTCGCCAAATGACGTAAAACTGGACATTCATGACAGCATGATAATACTGAGCACAAAAAAATGGAAACTATCATTAAAAAAAAACTATAGGAACTATTCCTTGTGATGTTGTTGAAGTTTGCTGAAACCATCATGACAGTCTGACGGGTAAATGAGGAAGGTTACTCAAAATATGTGCCATCACTTTAAACGCGATGTTCTGAAAACGATTACTTCGGGGGTACCTCCAATCAAATCCAGGTATCTTTTTAACCATTGGTCCGATTGATAAATGGTTTTCGCCATCAAAAAGAGCAGAAAGTGCTCTTTAAGCACATTGATAACTAAAATATGTGAAAATGATGCAACAAGACTCATGTTGTGGTGGAGGGTGACATATAGGCACGTGCT
>CM065732.1:39266781-39281781 GCA_033310375.1 Conus canariensis | reverse complement strand
GCGCACATAGACAGACAGACAGACACACACACACACATACACACACACACACACACACGCGCGCACAATGCATACAGATTATGTAGAGAATACACACAAGCATTAAAAACGCCTCTTTTTGTTTGTCAGTTCGTGTGTGTGAGTATGTGTGTGCGCTCGAGCGCGCGCGCGCTCTTGCCTGTGCGTGCATGCGCGCATGCCTCGCGCGCGCGCATGTGAGTGTGTGTGTGTGTGTGTGTGTGCGCGCGCGCGCAGTTATACATAACATACAGCAAGACAATCTGTGTAATGCATACCGGCACAGTTGAGCAAAATTCAATGAATCAGTATTAAATTCTATTTAGGCCTAATTATTTACATCGCTTATACATTCATACGTTCGGGGATGGCTCCTCTGTAAACTTGGGCCCATTTTGATCTATTGAAGAGCTGATTTTTCTTTTTGAAATTATCATCACCGTTAAATTAAGGTAAGCGGTATCTAACTGCAAGTTTCAAAGTTTCTTTCTTTCTTTTTTTTTTTTTAATGAGAGGAACAGTTTTATTTTTTTTATATTATCATAATCGGCCATTGCCCTTGAAAAAGAAAATCATCTAAGGAACCGTTGAGAGAGGGAAACGGAGGGGGGAGACAAAAAAAAAAAGGGAAACAAACAAATCTCACAACAACGCAGAATGGACAGGAAAAACAAAACAAAAAACAACTCCAAGCATTTGCAGAGACCAAAGTTTTGGTACACGACGTACAGAAGTGGAGGAAACTTTGAGAACAATTCTATGAGGTTTTGGTCTTTCGACTCTGACGAGGAAGAAGAATCAGTTATCCGTGTTTACTTTGTAAAAGATCTCTATGAAAGTTTTTTTTGATGAGGTATTTGCTCTAAAATGGTATCCCTTCATTGTTAGTTTGTTGGTTTTCTTTTGATCGTTCTTATTTGATGAGGTATTTGCTCTAAAATGGTATATCTTCATTTTTTTTTTTTAAATCGTGATCACCATCAATGCTGTAGTCATCGTTACATCATTATATCCTCTTATCGTAGTTCGTAAGTTATTGTTACCAAGCGTGTGTGTGTGTGTGTGTGTGTGTGTGTGTGTGTGTGTGTGTGTGTGCGTGTGTCTGTGTGTGTGTCTGTGTGTGTCTGTGGCTGTGTGTGGCTGTGTGTGTATGTGTTACGCAATTTGTGAAGTTAGTTTCAAAGTGAGGTAGGCTAACTGCAGGCGGAAACTGACACAAGCTTAAAAGAAAAATGACTATGCCGATGAATGACTGACTGTGCCACGGAACGGAACAAAACAAGCAAATTACAAGCAAATTCAGCTGACAATCGCCAGCACATTACACGTAAATTACAAACAAAGTACAATTTGCAAGCAAATGACAAGGAAACGCATTACAATTTGTTTGTTCTTTCCGTTCGCCTACTTATTGATTTTTCTTTTCAGTTTGTTGCAATTTATAAAGTCAGTAAAACCGACACTCAACAGTGTCTGAAGTCAGAGTATGTGTTTTCAAAAGGGGCGGGGACCTACAGGAGGTCATTACGCGATTGGCTGTCACGCACCGGCTGCGCGTGCTGTCACTTAGAAAGTGACAAGCTTTGACATCACAAATAGGAGGCGGTGCTTCCGGGGAGAGAAGGGGAAAGATTATAACGTTGGGGATGGAGGGCGCCCCCCCCCCCCCCCCCCCCCCCCACACACACACACTTCGTACTCTTTTCTTCCTCATCCACCTCCTCCCCGTTCGCCTATGGCGTGGATTGAGATACTGTAGCACGTCTGTAGCCAGGGCCTTGTTACGTGTTTGCTAGAGCCGCACCGCACGACTGTTGATGTGATTACTTGGAGTTGGGACTCTCTCTCTCTCTCTCTCTCTCTCTCTCTCTCTCCTCTCTCACACACACACACACACACCTAGCTGCTTATTAAAAAAAAAATTTACTTTTCAGTAGAATGCAGAATTTATAGTGAATCTCACAACTAAATCAGTAGGCAAACTGATGTTCTTACCTAACAGATATATAATATATATCTATATCTGCGCTGCCACCAAGCTCCGTAGGCGAGGGGATTATCTTGATAGCTATAATATATATATATTTATACTCTGCGTGCATGGCGGGATGAGAACTGAGCAGGAGCGGCTTGTTATGTTTGCTAGGCCGCATTCGCTACCTGTTGATTGATTCTGAGTTGGTCTTTTCTTTTATTCTTTCTCACAACACACAACACAGGAAAAAAAAAAGGACTCAGAGGAATGAGAGAAATTGATCTCATATATAGTGATTTTTATTTTAATTTAAATATCATATATTCTGCAGTCATGCAAAAGCTTCTGTAAGTGTGTGGTGCGAGTATATATATTCTGAAAACGAACAAAGAGGGGGGGGGGGGGGGGGGGGGGGGGGGGGGGGGGTAGGGGGTGTGGGGGAGGAGAGGGGGGGGGGGGGGGGGGGGGGGGGGGGGGGGGGGGGGGTGGTTGCAGGACACACACACACACACACACACCAGTTTTTTGACTAGTTGGTAAACGTTATATAGTGATAGGTTAGCAATGCACACTACACAACAAAGAAAACACACTCATGTTATTCATAGCTCAGCCGACTACGCGGGTCACATCAAGGCTGTTTAAAAAAAAAAAAAAAAAAAAAAACCCCAAAAATCAGAACAACACACACATTAAAAAAACCCCAGAAAGCATGCAGTTCCTCATATTTAAGGTAGGCTTAGGTTAAATGAGATGTTTCTCCCTTTCTGCCAATTTACCGTTGTTGGTATGGACTCTCTCTCTCTCTCTCTCTCTCTCTCTCTCTCTCTCTCTCTCTCTCTCTCTCGTAGCTATTGATCTCCGTGAGCAGATAATACCCAGGAAATTTTACAATCAACCATGTATGTTTTGTTTTTGCTGGCTAATGTCATCAACGAAAGATCGTGATTGGAGTTTATTTCTTTAAATATAATTATACTAATTTTCAGAGAAGAGAAACAATATAATCATGATTCTTTTTATATTGCATTCGAAGGGACCCGCGTGATACTGCTGCATTTATGATAATTTTCCTGTAATTTTGTTATCGCCCTCTTCAAATGGGGCTATATAACCTTAAATGAATAGTACTAAGTCATCTGAATCTGAATGTCTCGTAGCTACTTTCTGCTGGAATGGCGTTGGTTTTTCTATATGACATAACCGCCCTCCACCCCTCCCCCAGCGCATGGTTTCTGGGCTATCATTATGCTTCCCCCCCCCCCCTCCCCCTCCATTTGCGCTTTATTTTCATTCTTTCTCTTCGCGCTTTAGGACTGAATGTCTTGCATTTCCTCGGTATTCTTTGTTTTAGTTCGATTGTTCTCTAAATATGCATAACTAGGTGCTCTTTCCCACGCCGCACTCTCTCTCTCTCTCTCTCTCTTCTCTCTCCTCTCTCTCTCTCTCTCCACACCTTTCCTGCACTCTTTCCACGCCCTCTCTCTCGGTATTTTATTTTCATTTATCTTCATTTTATTTTAAGCGCTTTTTGCATGCTTCTACATTTATTGCCTTGTCTTATTTTGCATTGTTGACCCTACTCAGGGCGAGGACTGGAAGTAAAAACAAAGCATACCAGTGCTTATCTATTTTCCTCGTAAATAAAGAAGTTTTGTCTTGTCTTGTCTAGTCATCTCTCTCTCTCTCTCTCTCTCCTCTTCTCTCTCTCTCTCTCTGTGATGTACTATTTACAAGGATGAATAAAGGTTGGTAACCCTGAGGAAGAGGCGACCATCATAATTGATAACGAGCTGAAGAATAAATATATTACAATTATCTTTCTTTGATCGTTTGATTTTTTTTTAATACATGGTAACAAATAATAAAATAAACAAATAGATTGTACAGAAGGGCAAGAAGCATACATAGAACCTTAAAAGAGTGGTGAAGCAGGCAATTTGGCAATGCTGTCATTGCGTTTGAGAAAGGAAAGGAACATTAAAAAAAAAAAAGAAGAAAAAAAAAAAAAAAAAAAAAAAAAAAGAAAGAAAGAAAAACTTGTGCGCATTGCAAAACGTTGTTAATAATAACTCCAAATTTGCAGAAGACGTGGAATGCTATTCAGTAACGAACAACCCGGTGTAACGAAAAGTTTTAACTCCCCGAATGGTTTAATTCCCAGGGAGTTAAACTGTTCATATGTAAATTTTAACTCCCCGGGAGTTAAACTAGAATGACTCCCACCCTGCGCCAAAATAACTCCACTCAGTAAAACTTCAAAATGTTCTAAAATCTTTTTTGTACAAGTCTCAACAAATTCTTGAAAAACATTAAGGGGGGAGTCATTTTGTACATATATCAGATTTAACTCCCACCCTGTAACCCCTGGGAGTTAGTCTGTACTGTATCCAGATTAACTCCCAGGAGTTAATCCAGGTGTGTAAAAGTTTAACTCCCTGCCCATCAAGGGGGTCAGTTTTTCACAGTTTAGAATAACTCCCCTGGGAGTTAATGTGTACACGTTTTTTTCTGACATGAAACGACTCCAGGGGAGTTACTTTGTAACTGAGGGGGAGTTAATCTGATCATGACTAAGATGACTCCCCACCCACCTATTCCCAGATGTCTTTCTGTAAGAGAATGGAGAAGGGGATTTAATGGTCATCATCATTATCATCATCGTCATTATCAACAACAACAACCACAGCAGCATCAACAACAACAACAGCAACAGCAACAACGACTTAGCCATCGTGGTCGTTGTCGATGTCGTCGTCGTCATTATCTTATATGTATATATAAAACTGTTGTGTGTGTATGTGTGTGTGCGTGCGTGCGCGTGTGTGTGTGTGTGTGTGTGTGTGTGTGTGTGTGTGTGTGTGTGTGTGTGTGTGTGTGTGTGATGCTTATACAAAGCCACACTTTTCGGCCGATCGACACCAAATTTGGTATCAAGCATCCTTGGCACCCTGAAAAGGTCAAGGGCTGGTCGGCCGTCACGTGACGCATTGCGCCTTGACACAATTTGCGTCGACAGACGCAAAACTGGAAATCAGGAGAGAAGGAAATGTTCCATCGACAGCCACGGCCGTGTTTCTAGACCAATTTCCTCCGTATTTGCTGGCAGCTTTTGACCCTTACCCCTACAGCTTATGCAGTAGATTCCAAATCGTCATATGCAAAGGTCAAGGTCACAGGGACCCCGAAAGGTCAACACAAAAGGGTTGATAACTCGCGTCTTTATTATCCAATGTCAATACAATTTCATACAAATATGCACAACTATAAGGTCCACCGACAATGTGCGTTTCAAAGTCCAAGATTAAAGGTCAAGGTCACGAGTGCGACTTTTTACCTTGGGAGAGAAGTAAATCTTCACTCGCCAACCACAGCTGCGTTTCTCAGCCGATTTCCTCCAAATTTGCTGGGTACCTTTGGCCTTTACCTCTACAGCTTATACAGCAGATTCAAATTCGCCATAGCCAAAGGTCAAGGTCACAGGGATCCCGAAAGGTCGACACAAAAGTGTCAATAACTCGCGTCTTTATCATCCAGTGCCAGTAAAATTTCACACAAACATGCACAACTACAAGGTCCACCCATGAGAACTGTGGCCGTGCAGAAGGAACACACACACACACACACACACACACACACACACACACACACACACACAGAGAATAGCTTTTTAGATGACCCCACCTTCCCGCTCTCCCCTCCTTCCCCCTTCTCCTACTTCCTCCTCCCCCCACTCCCACTCCCCCACCCCCTTTCCTCCCCCACACCCCACTCTGTGCCTCGTGAAGTGAAAACATTGTAATTTTTGTGTCCCTGGTGGCTCACGTCGCTATAGCAGAAATCGATTTTTCAAACATTTAATTTTGCTGCGTTCTAGACAACAGTACCAGCCAAAAGTAATAGCCCATGACACTCCCAGGGTGCCAAGGATGCTTTGGTGCCAAATTTGGTGTTGATCGGTTGAGAACTGAATTCAGTTGGAAGAGTGGAGCTCTCCGATTTTTTTTAAATATTTGATTTTGCTGCGCCCTAGAAACAGGTACCGGCCCAAAACTAAATAACCCATGACACTCCCAGGGTGCCAAGGATGCTTTGTGCCACATTTGGTGTCGATCGGTTGAGAACTATGACTCCATTTTGTTTTTAATATTTGATTTTTCTGCGCCCTAGAAACAGTGCCTCCCAAAACTAAATAACCCCACGACCTTCCCCAGGTGCTAATGATGCTTGATACCAAATTGGTGTCGATGGGGCCGAAAAGTGTGGTTTTGTAAAAGCATCACCACACACACACCACACACACACACACACACCACACACAAACAGATTTCGAAAATATATAAGATGCATGGGTGGTAGCGAGGTGCGGGGAGAGGGTGGTGGGTGGTGAGTGGGAGTCATTCTGGTGTATGTCAGAATAACTCCCCTGGAGTCAAACTGAAACCCAGACGGAGTTAGTTTTTTGTATTGTAGTTTAACTCCTGGGGATGTTAAAATCTACATATGAACAGTTTAACTCCCTGGGAGTTCGGGGAGTTAAAAACATTTCGTTGCACCGGGAAACTCTTCTCCCCTATAATGAAATCAAAATGACATGTCCATAACTCCAAACGGAGCATTCGCTTAGAGTTATTGCCGTGTAATTAATTTCATCATGGGAAAAAGAGTTCCCCTATTTGTCGGTTTATTTACTGTTTATCATTCCCTGCCTCATTTTAAGATTTCCTTGGAAAGCTATTGTTAATAGTTGCATTGCTCAGTTCTATACCTCGCATTCAGCTGTCCCTGAAGGCAAACATATCTGGTAAACTTTTTTCTTCTCTTTTTACATATAAAATTAATGTACTTGTGGGGCCCCAAACACTGCAATTCAAAGTGATATCAATAATAGATGCTTAACCACTTTATGGAGAGCGAAGTCAGGCGATATTTTTACATCTTGTGCATTTCCATAATTTTTCATGGAACTATTTTTCCAGACAGCCCCAAAGACATCTGATACGTTTACATCCCCCCCCCCCCCCCCCCCCCCCCCCCCCACCCCCCCCCCCCCCCCCCCCCCCCCCAGGTAAATAAATAAAATAAAACAAATAAAATAAAATGAAATAAAGTAATAAATAAATAAAAGTGTTCGTTAGAATGTGTCTGATCAGTACACAGCAAGAGCACTAAAAACAGTTGGAAGCTTAGCAAGGATTCTGTGAATAGCTCTAATCTGTAGGTATTTGAATCTGACGTTGATTTGATACATTTTCAAGAAGACTGCTTTCCATGGAATATCCATATGAAATGTTGCGCTTTCCATGGAATATCCATATTAGAGTTTGCGCTTTCCATGGAATATCCATTCTAAATTTTCCGCTTTCCATGGAATATCCATATCACATTTTTACGGCTATCTTAAATAACAGTAGGCCCTATGGTATCATCTTTTTGTGTAAAAAAAAACAACCCAACTTACTGAATAGTTTCGATCCATTGTCAATTCTATAAACAAGTCTTTCTGCATTGGCATTCCAGGTCACTGGTCTTGTTTGATTTTATTTCCAGTTTTCCTAAAATGCTCCTAGACTGAGGAAATCAGGCTACTAAATGTGATAAAACTTAAAAGAAAAATTACCACGCCACCGAATGAAAGAAACAAATCACACGAAAAACACGACGCGATTCGACCTCTTTGTTCTTCTTCATTGAAGACAAACAATATACAAGACAACGAAAACGAAGAACAAACAGTTACTTATCGCTTCATATGCTTATGATCTTGCGCCCAGTTTGAGGAAACAAGTGATTGTTCGTTCTTCGTTTTCACTGTCTTGAATGTTGTTTGTCTTGCCTGGAGAAGACCAAACGCGTCGTGTTCTCGTCGTGTAATTTGTTTGTTGCGCCGACGCTCGAGCTTTCGTTTCGTGCGGCATAGAGTCTGACAGTCAGGATCGGTCTCAAATTAAGTCAGGAATTCACCGTGTCCTCGAAAGACAGTGTTTTTGAGGCGTACTCCCCCCCCCCCCCCCCCCCCCCCCCCCCCCCCCACCCCCCCCCCCCCCCCCCCCCCCCCCCCCCCCCTTTTTTTTTTTTTTTTGTATAAGTTTATCGTTTTTACTCACTTTTATTACCAATTTTCAAGTTTTAGAAACCGACTCAGCAAGCATTCATTTGAATTTTAAGGTTCCATGCACAGACTTGATGTGTATGCTTTCAGTGTATGCTACCAAAACGAGTTTTGAAAAATGTACACACACACACACACACACACACACACACACACACACACAAACATATTATATATATAATATAATTCTGGATTTTTTGTTTCAAGTAATGGGCATGTTTCTATTGCTCTGTACTTCCATTTATGATTGGTGGTTTCAAAATTTCTTAACCTAGAGTTATAAAGCGTTACACATTTCCCTACGTCAAATGCATTCAAACTGTTTATATTTATAGCTTGAGTGGAAGTCTCACCACTAATGTTCTCCTGCTTTTCATTTCAGAGAAACTGAAAAAAAAAAAAATTGAAATTGTTAATAAAGAAGTCTGGGAGAAATTGAAGCAAATCCGTAAGTGGGTTAATCAAAACAAAGCGAAGAATTCAAAACACACTCCACCTATTGGAGGGCTCACTCGACATGACATTAGACTTCCATTTTTTTAAGTGAATTACTTCGCAATCTTTTAAATCTTGACTAAACCGTACACCAAATATTTTACAATTTGAGAAAATTCTGTTTCATTTTCAAGTGAGGGCGACATGTCCTATTTGATATTCTTCTGTCCTCTTTTGTTATTGCTTATGCTTTATTACTATTCAAGTAAACTAATCAAGTATATGTATTATTCCTTCCAATGGACTTCTTTCTCCAGTTTCGAATAAAACGGTGTTGTCAGCAATCTGAGAATTTTAGTGTCGAATATCCGCTAAACTTCCCGCCCAAAAAATACCAAGAAACTTACTTGAAAATCTGTCCTCTGTCTGAACGACCAAGTGACATTTCCAGATACAATAACAGTTGATTATATGTTGCTATGGTTAGGTCTGTGTTTCAGGTGATACTGCACGCTTCCTTGGAAATTTGCTGTACATTTCAACAACTAGTGTGTATTGTATAAATTCTTCGGTATTCACCGACTTCATCATTTCAGAATTCTTTTATAATTGTTTTCCTGACATGTTTCTATGTATATATGTGTACAATACCTAACAATGTAAAAAAAAATCATGAAAACATTAAACCGTAACAACATCAACAATCCTCATAACTTTCCCCCCCCCCCCCCCCCCCCCCCCCCCCCCCCCCCTCTCTCTCTCTCTCTCTCTCTCTCTCAGTCTGACACAGGGAAAGAACTTGTAAATGTATTGATGTGCGAAAATTGCTTGATTTAGATTAAAGGTACGTTACCCTGCGGTGTGTGTGTGTGTGTGTGTGTGTGTGTGTGTGTGTGTGTGTGTGTGTGTGTGTGTGTGTGTTTACTGTCGGCTGCAGTTTTTGTGCCTTTGTGGAGCCCTTTCCTGTCTCTGTTCCACAAACTCTAAAAGTCTTTTCTGTTGTTATCTGGCATTAACGTGAACATTGTACATGCTGTCCAAAGTGGCACTGGCTGTCCGTTCTTTCTGCACGGTCTGTATTGCCTATATTGCTTTTTTTTTTTTTAATAGTATTTTTGTAGTATTGGAATGCTTTTCATTTTCACCTTTGTGTGCGTGCCTTTGGCCGAATAGTTCTTTTTTTCAAATGTATCTTCGTGACATTGAAATGGTTTCTCTGTTTTTCACGGTTGTTGTTGTTGTTGTTGTTTTGGGTCCTTTTCGTGTTCGCGTTTTATGTTTTTGTTTGGTTTCTTCTTCTTCTTCTTTTTTCGTCTGGGACCGAAAAACCAATGGAAATGTCTGGCATTCTTAACACAGCCTGATTTCAAATGCCTTCAGATGTCAATGGTTCAGTTACCACATCATGACTGCTTATGCTGTTTGTTTCTTTTTTCAGAGCAGATCTTACTTTCTTTGTTTGTTTGTTTGTTTGTTTTTCTTTTCTTGTCAACAGTTTACCGATCATATCATATCTGCTTATGTTGTTTGTTTCCTTTTCTGGGCAAATTTTTTCTTTCTTTCTTTCTAGTTTACCGATCATATCATATCTGCTAATGTTGTTTGTTTCCTTTTCTGGGCAAATTTTTTCTTTCTTTCTTTCTTTCTTTCTTTTCTTGTCAATAGTTTAGCTATCATATCACAACTGCTTATGTTGTTTGTTTCTTTTTTCAGGGCAGATTTTACTTTCTTTTTTTCCCTTTTCATTTCTTTTGTCCTCTTTCTTTCTTTCTTTTTTCCCGATGGTCCTACTTGGTTAGCATGCAAGGTGACGTCCGTTTCAGAGCGACTTTGACAGTCTTGAAGAGGTTTTGTGTGGTCGGTTGAGCAAAAAATTGATGACCACTCAAAATTTGATCAAGGCTGGAATAAAATGCGTTTTAGTTTGATGAAATGGCTTGGCACTGGATTTTTTTTTTTTTTTTTTCACCTTGGATTCTGACATGTGCGTTGTTCCATTTTGAACTCTTTTTCAGCCCTAATACGACTTCTGCAGTCGGCTGGACTGTGAACAAGGTTTGGCTGGATTTCCCAACAGTGTTGGCTCGGTGACAGAGCGTAGAGTTCGCCGTTGCGAGTTCGAATCTGCACAATACGAAAATGAACATTTTCGCTGCATGTCTTATGTGGCTCAATGGCCAATATTATCATTTGAATTCAAGACGATCCCTCCGGGTCCGTGGGTCGTCTTGGACAGGGTAGATTAAATTTCTTTTTTTCTTCCCTCCTCTTACTAAACATTGGTTGATGGTCTGAGTGGTAGCCTTTTGGATGTGAAACTGAGGCAATATATGGTTACCACACATTATACATCCTACGGCTACAAAGGAGTTATCCATGGTGAAAATCTGTGAATGAAAAAAGCCACTCTGTGTGGGTGAAGAGAAGTGCTCTGTGTTACCATTTCTGCTAGGCGATGTGGTGCCGTGAACAGCATTCGTTTAGAGTTATGGGCCTGTAATTATTTCATTATGGGATCAAGAGTTACCTTACTTTTTTTTTTTTTTTTAAATTATTTACTGTTTGCTGTTCACCGCCTCATTTAAGATTTCCTTTTAATACATAGAATGAGTCGGACTGCACTACGATCACGCGTTTTCCTGGGGAGAGCAGCCACAGTGTCATACATAAAATTTAGTTATGATGAGAAAGTTATACAAGATAACAGTACAATACGGTACAATAGAACGCAATGCATTTCAATACAATTCAACATTGCAAACAAATATAATGTGACGCAGAGCAACACAATCAAACACAGGACAATACATTCGAACAGAGAAGATACAGTACAAAACAACAGCCTACAGTTCACATGATGTACAGACTCATAGCCTGGCAATTGGCTGTCGTCCCCTCATAGCCAGTTCAAGTGTACAATAAATAAATCGTTTTGAGCAAACCTGGCTGTTTTTCAGATTTACCTTCACATTACGTAGATCATTCCAAGAACAAATACTTTTGACGACTTCTCATTGTCTCTTAAGAGGAACATCACACACACACACACCCACGCACGCGCGCGCGCGCGCACACACACACACACGGCAGTTACCAGGCAACAAGATTATACTGCAGAAGTGGAATGATTAGGAATAGTATCCTCGTCTTTCATTAGTTGGAGATTACATCGCGTGTATAGAAGGCATTTACCCTCCTCTTGTTGGTTTAATTGGCTCTGTATTTGTGCACGGGCTAGCTGGCTGCTCATTACTACTTCACAGGTGATAGAGACAAATTGGTCAAGTTCAAAGTGCACTTACGGTGTATCGCACGCGGGCAAAACGTATGTACAGGCTGTGGCCACTCGCCACAATTACGATTTTGCACTAAAACACCATATGATCCTTGTAAATGTTTTGTGGCCTACCATAGGTTTGAGCCGTCATTTAATGTTAACCGATAATTGATCAAAAGAACAACTCTCCACCAATTATTTCACTTGTTCTGGGGGATTTCCACCGATGAAATCACAATCTTCAAATACGTGACCTTCCCCTTAGATGACGTGACATTTCAGGCCTTAGCCACCCACCTGAGACCCTATCTTTGCGCCAGCTGGGAGCTCCTAAATAGTACCATTCCTTTGACTTTAATCCGTCTGCTGCATCATACCTTGAGGCCAAATGAAAGAAAATGAGGAGAATCAACTTTCAAACGCAATAAAGGTTCTCAAACAATCTAATTGCGTCGGTCTATAAATACTCGACTCCTTAAAGCAAGCCCTTGGCGCATTAATTTTTGGTGTGCAGCCTGTAGGCCAACCATCCCGCTTAGGTTTACCTGAGAGTGCAGCCCAGCCAGCTGAACAATCCTCTCAACCATAAGAGGTTAGTCATCTGCGCAAGCCAACAGGAGTCTGACAAAGGCGACGAGAGGAAAAAGCAGCCGAGTTACTGTTCCTTTCCCCTCTCATTCTTTGGTGATACGTAAGGTGCTGGTAGAGGAGATTCTCTTCATCAGGCCATAGAAATAGTGTGGAGGATAAGTATTTTCCCCTTTATTCAAAGGTGCTTTGCAGAGGAGATTTTCTTCATCAGACCATAGAAATAATGCGGAGGATAAGTATTTTCCCCTTTCACCATTTCCAATACGCAAACTGAAGGCATCCACCACTTCCATCTGAACTAATTAGCTCCCAGTCTGCCTCCTGTTCACGGGTAGCGTCTGTCCACCTCACTTCGTCGATGGTGTTCCCACACTGTCAAGACTGAAGGACACATAGCGGCGCAAGCTCGGGCAAAAGCTAGATACAGGCTGTGGGCCGACCTCACTGACCAGTGGACAACAACAGCAGCAACCTGACGTCTATGTTGTTCTCTGACAGGGCAGTGCAGCCAGCTGAGCCATTCTCTTAAGGTACACAGACCCTGTTGTGCCCGGAAGTCTCTCTGTCGAGTGTCCAGCGCGAGTGAACAGGACTCTGACCAAGGTGAATACCATGAAATTAAGTCAAGACACTTATCCTCTGCTCTGAACATCATTGATAAAACGCCGTGGTCTGTCTGGTATAAACATGTCTTTTCCATGACTTCCTGTCCACGACCTTCATACAGATGCAGGCCCACAGTGGACTGTATTGGTGACAACACCTCTGACCAGTTGGCAATGACTGGGGACGGTGGACATCCCCGATTGTAAAGCCCCATAACCACTAGGCGAGTCTCTCCATCAAGCGCTCGCTCTTTTGCATGCTCGCCAGGTACCTAGGTGTGCACAGCACATGGGCGAGCGCTCGTTCTCTTTGGCAGAGTTGAACATGCTAAGTCTTTCGGTCGCCGGACACTCGCACAGTGAAGATGGTCATCCAATCAGAACAAAGGTCAAGGCCGTGTGCTGTGCAACTCAACACTTCGTTGGGGCACGATTTTTCTTTCCTCCATTTTGCCCGCCTCCTTCCACCCTGCCTCCTTCTCTTTCTTTCTTTCTTTCCTTTTTTCTTTTTCCAAACACCATTTGCAAGGAAGGTCAAGAATTCGTCCTCACTTTCACATTCTGCCAAAGGTGATTTTTACTTGTGCAATTAAGTATTCTTCCTGAAAGTAATGAAAGAAGTAACGCAGTCAGGCCTCAGAGTGCATGGAATAAACAACGTGGAATCACCCGCGGGGAGAGAGAGAGAGAGAGAGAGAGAGAGAGAGAGAGAGAGAGAGAGAGAGAAGAGAGAGACAGAGAAGGAGAGAGAGAGAGAGGAGAGAGAGAGAGAGGAGAGAGTTAGTTCAGAGGTCCCTGAGCCCCATCCAGTGTGATCCTGGGCCTGTTTACGACCCTGAAACAAGAGCCAGGTACCACCTCTTTCACACCCAGCGCGGCGCACGAAACACGGACAACTCAAGTCACTGGAGTCACGCCCACCGCCCTTCAGTAGCCTCCCCTGACGGCGCTTTCCCTGATCCTCTACCCCCTCCCTTTCCCTTCCCGCTCCGCTTCTCGTCTCCCCCCTCCTCCTACACCCCTCCCTCCACTTTCTACTGCATGCACCGTGGTCTTTGCAATCGGGTGGTGGCTAGATTATCCTCTCCGTCCTGAAATGAATATAGCATTAACCGTCCGTTCTGTGAAGAGTATTCTGGCTTTCAAACGCGCAGCCTTGGGCAGTCTACTGATTGCATGAGTGCCTGCGTCTTGATGGTCAAGATTGTCGAGTCAAGATTGTCAAGAGTATGTGGGTTACACCATGATCTGAGTGTACTTGTGGTTTCATAACAAAGGTTCGTGTGTGTGTGTGTGTGTGTGTGTGTGTGTGTGTGTGTGTGTGTGTGTGTGTGTGAGTGAGTGTGTGTGTGTGTGTGTGTGTGTGTGTGTGTGTGTGTGTGTGTGTGTGTTTGTGTGTGTGTGTGTGTGTGTGCGTGTGTGTGTGTGTGTGTGTGTGTGTGAAATGTTCGAGGAAGACTGTTCACAAACAAGTCAAGTGAGTGTACAAAATGGGAAGTAATTAATGATTAGGTGATCAATAAAAACGGGAAGTAAATAATTGTACATTGATTGTATTATCCCCCTTTCTCCCCTCCACGACCCCCACTTCCCCACCCTCGTCCTATCCTCTCACCCTTTTTACCAACTGACAGTTATGTACTCCCAACCCGCTGATTCCGGTCTCCTATTCACAGCCGCCACACCCGGAATGTTAATGTCATCAACCCCTCCACCGGTACTGTGCTACCCTATTTTCATTTGAACCCTGATCTGGCTCAGTCACCAACACTACCCCTGGAATCAAACTATATTACCCCCCCCCCCCCCTACCCGACCCCCCCCCCCCCCCCCCCCCCCTTTTCCAAATGCTTCACATCAAACGTGAAACATGAAAATCTTAAGTGGTAGCGTTTGTAGAATGTGCAAGAAACGTCCTCTGCTTAATCTGGACCCCCCCCTCCTCCCCCCCCCCCCCCCCCCCCCCCCGGACTTCCCTCCTCAGGCT
>CM065732.1:39254281-39261781 GCA_033310375.1 Conus canariensis | reverse complement strand
CCAGACTAATCCACAGGGTTGTGCATTCGATAATTGTATACAATCTTTGTCTGACTGGCAAATATTACAAAATTAATCATTCTGCTTCAAATATCATTTCCAAAAGCTTTGACGAACATTTATTGAAAGGAATAGTCTGCTTATCATTTTTACCCACATCAAGTGTGAGACATGGCACCTATCGACAGAAAACAAACAGAACAGGTTCCAAATACAATCGTTCATCTTTACGTCGAAAATCAATCTGCCCAAAGTGCTTTTAATCAGTTTGGTTCAATTCAACGAAAAACAATCAAGGTGGCTGTTTTGCAGTTTTACCTATCAAACACAGGTTAAACGTGGCTGCACTGAATGTTTTATGCCATTTCATATGAGGTGAACTGGTCCAAATAAGAGGGTACATCTTGACCAGGGAGTAGAAGTGGACGAGAATCACCAGACAGATCTAGCCCAGCTAGTAACCATCTTCGGGCTCAGAGAAAAAAGGACATGACCAACTCTTCATTCGTCTCCATAGCTGCAGAAACAATACAACAGTAAAACCGAAGCCTAAAAAAAATCGTGTTCTGTGAGGATACCTCAGAATAACCGAGAAGAGATTCATTGTATGCAGAGGCATATTGAATGTGTTATGCTCATAATGATGACTGGCGGCAACAACTGTGCTGGTAAGTGGCTGAGGTGTGCAGCAGGACAGAATTCACACACACACACACACACACACACACACACACACACACACACACACACACACAGAGAGAGAGAGAGAGAGAGAGAGAGAGAGAGAGAGAGAGAGAGAGAGAGAGAGAGTTCACCATCGGTAGTATTTCAAGAAAGTCGTTTCAACCCACACGTCAAGAGGCAGGAGAAAAGATGTTTATAAAAGGGCTTCATGAGAATGCGAGTCAGGAGAGTGTGGGGTGTGGAAGGGACTACAGCGGAGGGTGGGAAAGGAAGAGGTGTAGTGGGAGGATACTAGCGGGAGAAAGGTGTGGTAAGGGTGGATCCGATGGCATAATGAACGACCAGCGTTAAAAAAAAAGAAAGAAAGAAAGAAAGAAAGAAAAAAAACATCGTCAATGAAATAGAGACGTAATCCCGACGGTGAAGAAGTGACCGGCTAGCCGTCTATGTCACAGGTTTGACTGGAGCCCGGGGGAGGGGGGTGGGGGGTGGGGGGGAGAATGGGCCCAGACACTATAAACCTCCCATGGGACACGGGTCTTCTCACGACAGGTGTGACTTGATGCACACAGCTTGTCTTCTTCCATTCCTTCTTTCCTTTGTGCGGGGAAATCAGATAATGGCCGTTTCATGGTCTTTGTCAAGGGACTGCCGACAGTGTAAGTTATCGATCCTGCCATGCTGACAGAGCTGTCCCCCTTTCTTCTCCCTCTCTTTGTCTATGATGCGTGGAGATGGTGTCTCAGAGAGCAACTGCGCTTTCATGAAGCTACTGACCATGACTTAGTCCCCCTCCTCTTCCCGCCTCCTCCCTTGAACACCCATCCCCCCTCCCCCCCCCCCCTTTCTCTCACTCCAAATTGATCAGCTGAATGCATGTAAGTACTGTCAAAATGCAAGGCAAAGAGAAAGGCAAAAGACAATCTTTTTTTTATCAATAAGGGTTAAACATAATCCTGGGTGACTGTTTTTGTACATGATGCCTTTACCTAGGAGGATATAAACGACATAGGACAAAGGATCAAACAAGCACCCAAATCATGGCACAGAAAACAAACCAAAAAAGTCAATAAGCTTTACGTTCTTACATTTAAGTCCTAGAACCAGACAATGAAAAATACATTATTCACAAAGAAACACACACACACACACACAGAGAAGAAGAAGAAGAAGAAGAAGAAGAAGAAGAAGAGAGAGAGAGAGAGAGAGAGAGAGAGAGAGAGAGAGAGAGAGAGGGGGAGAGAGAGAGAGAGAGAGATGTAAAGGCTTTAACACACAAATTGCAGGACATACAATCCATCGTCAAAATCCGACGTACTCTCTCTTAAAACCCTCTTTGTCACGCAATTCACTTCAGCCTTTACCACAGCAGCGCCTTGGCATCTCTTAAAGCGGGTATTTTCTACCCGACGACAAGTCGGTCGGGGACAGGAGAGAGACCATAAAAGCGGCCTACGGGTGTCGGGTATGGGGCAGAATGTGACCCTGGCCGTGGCCTGCGTTGGGGGCAGGGTGTGAACGTAGGGGCAGCAGCTCTGGTTGTGGGCCGTAAACAAGTCCAGTGGTTTCTCTTTTATTGCTGTTGTCCTGCGCATTGCTTTGTTCCCATGCACAGTCTGAACGCAGGGAAGAGGTGGTTTCTGAGGGAACGGCTGGGAGAGGGGAGAGAGAACGCCTCACCACACTGCTGCAAACCGAGACCTGCTTACTGAACTACTGCCTGCTGATGTTGCCGTGTTCATACGTCCCTGGTTGTTCTGTGTGCCTCTTGTCTACATGGGTGCTACGGAATGGTTACCACATGCAGTGTTAGCTTAGGGGTCTCGCAGGTAACGTTCGCCATGGAAGCGAACTTCACTTTATGTTTTTAGCATTCACTGTCCACAGTCTTCTGACTTGATTGTGTCTATTATACATTTGATTGCAATTTACACTGTCTGTAGTGAGCACTAACAATCCATTCTATGGCACATGCTGGTTAATGTGTATTTTTTTTCTCCAGGTTTTTGTTTGTAGCACTTGAATGATTTTAGTTACCGTTTTAACAGGTTTTATCTTGTTCAAATCTGAGAGTCAAACAATGGCATCAAGGAGAAGGCCTTGTATTCTCAGCATAGCCCTACTTGTATGCAGTAAAATGTCAATAATTTATCTACCACACTATGAACTGCTTATAGTGTTCGTTTCTTTATCAGGATGTGTGTGTGTGTGTGTGTGTGTGTGTGTGTGTGTGTGTGTGTGGTGTGTGTGTGTGTGTTGATGAAATAATTTTTTATGATGCGACATTTCTTATGTGTCAGTTCGACAACACTGAAAAGGCTCTTTGTGAATCGGCTGTCCTTTAATAATCAAACTTAAAACCTGAGACTGCTTTGTGTCTAAATTTACTTAAAGATCACCTTTTGTCTAAACTGTATTCTGAATCTGATGATCTTGCTCTTGATCGTTGATTAAATTGCCACTTCCAGAACAAATTCAAGTCCTCAAAGCATAAAAGGTCTGGGGATCTGTGCTGTGCTGGACTTTGCATGGTCACCAGTGATATCTAAATCATTCTTGACCTGTGAACATTTTCTGTAAGTCCTGTGTGGATGTTGTATGCTCAAAGAATTTCCTTTGGTCTGGACATACATTAAAAAAATATCTATGTATCTCCACACACCCATAACCACCCAGAGCAAATACATGAAAGGCACTGTGTATCTCCAGGACAGCATACATAATCACAAGGTTATTCATTTTGGGGGAAGAACAAATCATATCCATCTGCCCTCACCAAACAGGAATTATCCACAGGGGTTGTACATTCAATAACTGTATTATAATCTATGTTTAACTGGAAAATACTGCAAAAGAATTAATCCCGCCTAAAGATATTGGGTTTGAAGCCTTGACGAACATTTTTGTAAAAATTAGTCTAAACATAATTGCAACTGCACCACCCCAACGCTGCACTGAGTTTTCAATGCCCCATTCCATGAGGTACAGTGGTACAAATAGGAGGGAACACCTTCACCTTGGATCTTAGGAGGACACAAAACACCAGACGGAGCTAGGTCAGCAATTCACCACCTCCAGGTTCGGAAAAGGACACAACAAACTGCTCTCTACTCTCTACAAAAAGAACACTTCCTACGTCTCTGACTCTGTGGCACTGTAATGTCTTGTCTTCATGTCCTTAACTTTAGGAAGAAAAAGAAGACAATTAAATTTGCCCCCACCTTGTCTGTAGTACATTTGCATTAATTCTGTGAAGCCGAGCATGTTAAATTAATTGAAAAAAAAAAGGATTTCTACCGACGATACATGAACCACCTCTGAATTGGCGTCACATTTCAGGCCTTAGAGTTCACCCCTGGACCTTCTAAGCCACATGGCTTCCTCAACATAGCCCTTTCATTTCATTTTAATCAGTCAGCTTGGAACCACCTAGTCTGTATCCAGATGGGCATGTGAAAGGAAAGAACGGGAATTAACTTACACACACACACACACACACACACACACACACACACACACACACACACACGCACGCATGCACGCACGCACGCACGCACACAATGAAAATACAAGAGTACAGGACATACTATCAGTCATTTAAGTGTCTTAAGTCCGTTTCTAGCAGAGTACAGGCCATGCTATAAGTCATTTAGGTGTCTTAAGTCCGTTTCTAACACATTCCAGTGACGGAACCCAATGTACGTTACATTCTGTTGCCCCTATCTCCGCACAGTGCATGTATTTCTCATGATGTGTCTTTCTCTGAAAGCTACATGGCTATAGAGGGACGCTTACCTCCTAACTTTACTATCTTCTGACGAGTGACATCAGCGGTTGGTATTCCACTTCTCTTTTTCATGCTCTTCTGTCTTCGTGGCGACAGTTAGTACCAATACACTCAATGAACCCTGGTGTGGCAAGCACTTATGGGCTGTTTCTGTATAGCAGAGACGATGGTGATAGAAGTATTGGACAGTAGATTCAAAGGACTTTTCGATGTATGGCGGTGGAGGCCACTCTCAGGGCGACACCGACGTGGGAAAAAAAGCTGCATGTAGCGGGAAACTTGCACTGTTCAGCGGAAGAAATGGACTGGCTATAGAGTCCTGACAATCTTTGTTTTTCAATATTTTTATTTTCCCTGCAAAAGAATGTACGGCTTAAATATGGCGATGATTACAGAGAACTCACAGACTTTATTTGAGAAAAAAAAAAGAGAAAAAATGACACTGTATTCTTTAAAACATGTTCGAATTTACAGAATAAATGCAAATGTACCGCAGACAAGGTGAAAAAAAACAAACAACAACCCACCTTTCAATTCGTCTTCTTTTTCTTCCTACGAAGACAAGACAGGAAGAGACAAGACATTACAGGTTAAACAAATACATAAAACCAAATCAGTGCAGGTTAGGGGCGTCACGCCTTTTGTTGGCCTTACTTTGATGACGTCTGACATGGAACCCGTAGGGGAAAAGGAAGAGAGGCCGCCTCGCAGCAGCTGAAGGCGAGACACTGAGGCAGAGACAAAGAGGCAGGGGACCAACTGGACAGGCATTCAGCGACCAGCCCAGAACCGAGTGCGATGGCGGAGTGTTGTCGATGGCCTATGCTCACCCTTGAGCTATGGGCCTAAGCAAGTAAGTACTTTGATGACGTCAGACACTGCCGCTCCGCCACCTCTGCTAAATGGGAAGGCAGCAGTTGGGGAGGTAGGACATTTTCTGTTAACGTGGCGCATGAACAAATCATGAAGCGTGGAGCGGTACTTGTATGCTCTGAAAAATGTACTTCAACCCAAGACTAGGATACTATGATAATGAATATGCAAAAACAGTGTTAAAACTAAGTCAGAAATTGTGTTCTGTAGAAAAAACAACAACATTGAGTCTAGATTGAATGAGATCAATCGTATGGAGAGACAGTTTGAGTTTATTATGCACATAACAATAATTGGTAGCAAAACCTGTGCTGTTAAGTGATAGAAGTGTGCAGCAGGGTAGAATTTTGAGAGAAGAGAGAGAGAGAGAGAGAGAGAGAGAGAAGAGAGAGAGAGAGAGAGAGACGCCACGCTAAACAAAGAGAAAGACAATTTACCAATGGCAGAGATTTGAAGAAAGTTGTTACAGAGTGATAGATAGGGGGGAAGGCTTTTGAAAATCATGAATATGCGAAGAAGGAGGGCGTGGGATCAGAGAAATGGGAGGGGCTGTGGAGAGACAGTATCAGGAAATGAAAGGGGGAGGTGGAAAATGTGGGAGTGAGGATGGGCTGGGGGATGAGGCGGGGGAGACAGAACTGGAAGAAACGTGTGGAAAGGGGCGTATTCAATGTCAGCACGACTGGTCAGTGTTAAAACAAACCAACCCACAATAACAAACAAAAAAGAAAAAAACATTGTCAACAAAAGACGTCAGCCTAACGGTGACGTAGTGTCTCACCACCACCACCACCCACCCCCCATCCACCACCACCCTCACCCCCACTCCCCAGCGCTCTGTGTCACAGGCCTGACGTGGAGGCCAGGGGGAGAGAGGAGAGAGAGAGTGGAGGCCCAGACACTATAAACCTCACCTGGCACACCGGTCTTCTCACGACAGGTGCGACTTGAGGCACACAGCTTGCCCTCCTTCACTTCCTTCCATGCTTCCGTCCTTCCTGCCTTTCTGCCTTCCTCCCCAGCCCCCCACCCCCCTGGGATAAATCAGAAGACTGTTCGCTTCACGGTCGTCGTCGTCGTGGAGGGGCCGCAGGCAGAGTGAAGGTTATCGATCCTACCCTGCTGACAGAGTTGTCCCGTTCTTTTGGTGTCTGTCTGTGTCAGTGATGATGGGCAGAGACAGCTCTTCAGTGAGCAACTGTGCCTCCATGACGCTTTGTAGAGTAGTTTAGTCGTTCTCCCCAAACCTTCACTTCTCTCTCTCTCTCTCTCTGTCTCTGTCTCTCTCTGTCTCTCTCTCTCTCTCAAACAGAACTGGTTTTGTGCATATTAGTACTATGCAAAATTAAGTGAGAAGCAGGATAAAACAAGACAAAAATGTTTATCAACGAGCCTATACCGCAAGTCTCTCTCTCTCTCTCTCTCCACACACACACACACACACACATATATATATATATATATATATATATATACAGAGAGAGAGAGAGAGAGAGAGAGATGCAAAAGCGTTGTTAACACACAAATTGCAGGGCATACAATCCTTCGTCCACGTCTGACGAGCTCACTCTTAAAACCTGCTTTTGCCACTAGCTCACCTCTGCCTTTACCTCAGCAGCGCCTTGGCATCTCTTAAAGCGGGTATTTTCCACCCGAGGACAAGTGGGTCGGGGACAGGAGAGACCATAAAAGCGGCCTAAGGGTGTCGGGTATGGGGCATGAGGTGACCCTGGCCGTGGCCTGCGTTGGGTGGAGGGTGTGAACGTAGGGGCAGCAGCTCTGGTTGTGGGCTGTAAACATGTCCAGGGGTTTCTTTTTGCCACAGTGTCGTTTGTTCTGCGCATTACCCTGTTCCATGCCCAGAGTCTGTGTCTAGAAAGGGTGTAACGTCATAGAATCGCCCCCCCCCCCCCCCCCTTACGAAAGTACCCCTGGGAACATTTTTGCACTTGTGATGGATTTACTCCCAGGATTTAGTTCTGACTGTGCTAAGAAATACTCCTCTGTGTTGGGGAGTAGTTTCATTGCATGCTCAGAATGATTCCATTCATCCGCCCCCCCCCCCCCCCCCCCTCTGTATCTTTCATTTTTCTTGTCATCTTAGTTATCATGCCACATCAGTATACGTGTGGGCGTGCGTGCTTGTACGTGAGGGC
>CM065732.1:39239281-39246781 GCA_033310375.1 Conus canariensis | reverse complement strand
TGATGATTTTCTCCGGATCTTTAGAGATAGACTAATTGCGTTCAGATGGCAAGAATGGAATTATCATATTAGTAATAGTAAACGATTTAATATTTGCAGGACTTTTTGCATTGTACCTGATGTTAAAACTTATCTATTGCTTAATTAAATTAATCTGGATAGGCATTCTAAGTAGCCAACTACTAGATTCAGACTTAGTATTTCTGAAATTGCTGTGCATTATTACCGTCACCAATTTCAGAGCGAAGTAGATTTAATATGCCAGCTATGCAGTGTGAGGACAGAAAGTGAAGTGCATTTTGTGTTAAGTTGTCCTGCCCTGCAAAACTTAAGAGCTCAGTATATACCGTTGAAGTATTACAAAGTCCCAAACCATTTCAGATTAGCACTTCTTTTTGCATGTACTCCTGAAAAAAAAAAGTCAGAAATTTGTCAATTTATCTATTTAAAGCGTTCAAACTGTGATCCCCTATGTTATCTTAAGATAGTTTCTGAATTCGCGTTGGTTATATCCTTGTCTAGTTCTTATGGGGCTCCTATAATTGTATTTTCTTGCACCCCTCCATGAGGGGCAAAGGCCTAAAATGAGTGCATTAACTTGAGTTTTGAGTCTTGAATCTCTCTGTGTCCCTCTCTCTTTCTGTCTGTCTCTCTTAGAAACATGAAACACACACATTGACAAACACAAATGACGCATCCCCACCTCCCCTTTTAAGCATCATTTGTGTTTTTCTGTGTGTTTTATGTTTCTAAGAGAGAGAGAGAGAGAGAGAGAGAGAGAGAGAGAGAGAGAGAGAGAGAGAGAGAGAGAGTTACGTGCTCGCAAATTAAACGGTTTGAAAACTAAACAGTCGGCTGCATTTTATGACTGGCAATAACCACGACTAAACACCCTGCTCTGTAATTACACGTGGAACGAGGGGTGGCACCGTCTGTTGCACAGTGCGTGATGAGAGCTGTAGGTGCTTGTATACCTAAAGCAATATCTCATCATTCAAAACAAAATAGTGTGTGTGTGTGTGTGTGTGTGTGTGTGTGTGTGTGTGTGTGTGTGTGTGTGTGTATGTGTGTGTGTGTGTGTGTGTGTGTGTGTGTGTGTGTGTGTGTGCGCGTGCGTACGTGTGTGTGTGTGTGTGTGTGAGTGTGTGTGTGTGTGTGTGTGTGTGTGTGTGTGTGTATGTGTGTGTGTGTGCATGCGTGCGTGCGTGCGTGTGTGTGTGTGTGTGTGTGTGTGTGTGTGTGTGTGTGTGTGTGTGTGTGTGTGCGCGTGTGTGTGCGTGCGTGCGTGCGTGTGTGGTGTTGTGTTGTGTGTGCGCGTGCGTGCGTGCGTGCGTGTGTGTGTGTGTGTGTGTGTGTGTGTGTGTGTGTGTGTGTGTGCGCGCGCGCGCGCGCACATGTGTGCGTGCTTGCAGTCACACGAGTGAGTGAGGTAGTGTGTTTATTGTAAAGCGCTTAGAGCTTGGTCTGTGACCGAGGATAGGCGCTATATAAATACCCAATATATATATAATTCTACAATGTTCATTCGCAGTTCAAGAGCAGATTGATTCTCAGCCCTTGCATGTATTTTGTTAATAAGAACAAACAAGATCGAGGAACATTTGCAAAATTTTGAATTGGAATGTCTCCTCTGAATTCACATTTCTCACAATATATAGCAAACAGTGATAATGATCAATTGTGTCCATTGTGCAAAAAACGCTCCAGAAACTGAATTCCATTTGGTACTTGTGTGTACCATGAAATAAGAAACGAATTTATGCAGCCCAAGGACTTCAGTAAGCCATGTATGTTTAGACTCGGCCTACTCATGTCAGGTAAAAACGAAGGTATTGTTTTACGGGTATCTAATTTTGTTTATAAAGCGTTAACTATACGGATGCGGTGTATTTATTGTGAATGACCCTGTTGTGCTTTTGCTCCCATGGTTATGGGCCTGACATTAAAACATTTTTCGCATTGACTCTCTCTCTCTCTCTGCACCTATTCTATCTGTCTTTGCATTTGTCTGTTTGTCTATCTAGATGTGGATCTCTCTCTCTCTCCCTCTGTGTGTGTGTGTGTGTGTGTGTGTGTGTGTGTGTGTGTGTGTGTGTGTGTGTGTGTGTGCGTGCGTGAATGCGTGCTTGCGTGCGTGTGTGTGTGTGTGTGTGTGTGTGTGTGGTGTGTGCGCGTGCGTGCGTGCACACGCGCGCGGTGATAATAATATTTATTTTGTGCTTTTCACATGCTATTTAACCTGCTTGAAACAGGATACATGAACATTTCCAAACCAAAGACTCGGTTTTGAGATTTAAAAAAAAAAAGGAAGAAATGGAAAAGGTAAAATTCTGACGATGATGTGCAATACACATAATATTCAAATCGTGGTACTGTTAGGACCTTCATTATACACATTCAGAAAACAGTCTGTTGCTTTTTTTTTTTTTTTTTTTTTAATTAAAAAAGAAATACCTGAACAGTCTGAAATCTTGACATCTGACCTTTTTTTGTGTAACAATTTCAAAGAGAGCACGTAGGTTAGTTTCGAAAAGTGTTGGGGAAATTTGCGACAGAACATGAAAATATACTTCTGCCAAGCTGTTTTAACGAAAGCAAACGTTTTAAATGACATAACACCTCTGCACTGCTTGCGTTTAAAAAAAAAATCAATGAAGATCTGCAGTTGGTTTGCCATACACGAACATTCCATGCAAAAGCAGTATATAATAATACCTTCTATCGTAGGTTCATGAGCTCCTCAGAATAACTTGCTTTTGATAGCTTTTGATAGTCTGGGTAACTGCATGTGAAGACTGAGGGAATTCTGGCTCGTTTCCAACTGACTGTACTTCCCATACACAGACGATGCCATGACTGTATAGTGATCTTTTAACTTTAGTAGCTCAGTTGTACCTCATTACTATATCGTTTGAATACATGTTGTAACACTCCAATGGATAACGATCATTCGACATGGAAAGCCATCAACAGATTTTTTTTTTCACAACATGTATTTAGCATCTACATTGCCTGGGAGCCTGCCTCATTCTCCAAGTGCCATATTGCTGTTTTACATATCTTCCCACTCCCGTTTACAGTTTACGTATCTTTCTTTGAGCATTTTCGATATTATCAACTTTTTCAATCCTATATTTAAGAAAAGTACGGAAGAAATTATTTGGCCGTTGCATGAAAATACGGTGTCTGTTGGCAGATCCTTCAATCTTAAAACTTTTTCTTTCTTTCTTTTTTTTTTCTTTTTTTTTTCTTTTTTTTTTCTTTTCTTAAATTATTTCATTTTGGTACTCGGCTCTTAACAATTTACCTGACCTGACAAATGATTCACACAGCCGAGCTAATTCAAAGTGGCAGAAACATTACCCCAAGTTAGGATGGTGGGACTCCACTTTCATCTGGTGAACAGCAAAAGAACAGAGCAACGATACATAAATTTCAAGACTTAAAAAAAATCAAACTTACATGGTTCTTTACATTACTTTTGTGTGTGTGTGTGTGTGTGTGTGTGTGTGTGTGTGTGTGTGTGTGTGTGTGTGTGTGTGTGTATACATATTACTTTTAATACGAGTTTACAAGAATACCACATTTGTAACAGTTCTTGGAAAAGGCCGATTCTGTTTGAAGATTCATCACAGGATTAGGTCCAGGAACAATGTTCTCAGCAAACCTTCAAAACAAAATAGCAGTAGGATTGCAAAGACGTCAAATACCATGTGCCCCATGGGAGGTATGGTCTAATAGAAGATCAGACAGCAGCAGAGCAAAAACAACAGAAAACCTAAAACACATCCTTGTCGAACACCAACCTGACGATTACATTAATTTGTTATTCTAGTTCCCGACTGCGGGTTTTACACGATCATGTATATTGTACTTCATTTTAAATATCTTACCATGAATCCCTCTTTGCAGAAGAAAATCTAAAATGTTTCGTTTGTAAACACCGTCAAAAGTTTTGGGGAAACCAACAAAAAGAATGTAGACCCTCCCCCTGCATTATTCTCTATTTCTGAACTATTAGTTGTGAAGAACATACATTATCTACTGTACTAGGGCCTTTTCTAAAACAAGCCTGTGACTCGGGAATTTTGTCGTAGCAGCCCCCTTCCCCACCCTTCACACACACACACACACACACACACACACACACACACACACACACACACACACACACACATGGTGTGTAAGTTAAACCTCACAAAAGGACCAACTGTATTTATATTTCACTTCATCTTATGAATGAAACAAATACACACACATTCTCTGTCTGCCTGTCTGTCTGGCTATCATTCTCTCATACATACGCAAAAGCAAGCAAGCATGGACAACCGAAGGCACATAACAAAACAACGTACACGTTATATTGAGCGCCCCCCCCCCCCCCTTATGTGAGTGCCGCTCCTTCCTCTCACTCCCTCTTCACACGCACATCTCTCTCTCTCTCTCTCTCTCTCTCTCTCTCTCTCTCTCTCTCTCTCTCTCTGTCGTGCGTGCGCGAACAAACACATGCCGCTATCTGTGCACATGTATACCGCTGCATGTGCTTGCACGGGCGCTGCACACACACACACACACACACACACACACACACACACACACACACACACACACACACAGAGAGAGAGAGAGAGAGAGAGAGAGAGAGAGAGAGAGAGAGAGAGACAAAGACAGACAGACAGACAGACAGACAGACAGCCAGACAGAGAGAGCAGAGCTGCCAACTGTATTGTTTTTGTTTGTGTTTTTTCCCCTGAAAGCCCCTAAAAAGAGTCATAAGCAGGCGGCAATAGAAGCTGTCACAAACAGCTGCTGAGGCAGGGCCGCTATCCCACTGCACTCCCCCACCCCCCTCCCCCTCCCCTCCCCTCCCCCTTCCCCCTCCAACTATCAGGGCTAGAATTTCACGGGGATTACACTCCGAGCAAATGGAAACAAAATTCAAAGTAACACCGTGCGACAATTTACGACGCTCGGAGTAAGTGGTAATGGTTTGCCCTAACTTGCTACCGCGCACGATGAGAGCGGGCTTTGCTAGCTGCGTTCTGTTGGCCTGTGGTTGTTTGTTGCTCTCTAAACATGTGTGTGTGTGTGTGTGTGTGTGTGTGTGTGTGTGTGTGTGTGTGTGTGTGTGTGTTTGCTCTTCAGCTGTAGTTCTTTTTCATGGTAACCACCGCAACCCCCCCCCCCCCCCCAACTCCCCACCCCCGACTTCCCACCCCCAGCCTCTCTCTCTTCTCTCTCCTGCAGTTATCCCCCCCCCCTCCTCTTTCCCTTCCCTTTCCCCAACATCTCATCCTCTCTCTCTCTCTCTCTGCTTGTCTTTTTCTCTTTCAAACAGTTTGGGTGAAAGCCACTCTTGATAATGTTTGTCATATAGGCCTAAGTGTGTTATTCGCGACCAAAAGCAATTACTAAGGAAACTAAATAATGATAATGATGATGAGACTAATAATGATAACAACAACAACAACAAAAACAATACTAATATCTGTGATATGACTGCTGCTACCACGACTACTACTGTTGCTGCTGCTGCTACTGCTACCACTACCTCCACTACTAGTACTGCTGTTCACTATAAGGACAGCTTTCTTGGGGAACAGGCCGGTTCGCGAGACGAGCTGTACTCCATCTTTACTACACCTGTGTGTCTCCTCCCCCCTCCCCTCCTCTCTCTCTTTTCTTGTTCTTCCCATTCCTTCTGTCCTTCCTCGTGCACTTCTGGTTCCATCCTTGCAGACTTATTTACGTATTTCGGTTCAGGGATGGTTTCCCGGGAGGTGTCCGGGCCTTTCTGTCTTCCTTAAAAAAAAAAAAAAAAAAAAAAAAAGTGTTTTTACATACGGTGTGAAAGTGTCACTACACCAAACACTAGATAAAAAAATAAGCCCTGACGCTCTGTATCAAACGCCAAAACATTGAAGTCAGCAAGAAAATGTCCATTTGTGGCAATACAACATACAGACTTGCATGGTGCGTGAGAGTTGGAGAAAAAGAAGGGGAAAAAAGGAAACAAAAGGAAAAAAAAAAAATAGAGACCGCCTTTACAGAGAAAAACAAACAACAAAAAAAAAAAAAGAAAAAAAAAAAAAGAAAAAAGGAGGAAAAAGAAACAAAAAGACAACAACAAAAAAAAAGACACACAAAAAAAAAGAAGAAAAAAGCAAAGGCGAGGGTGGTGGAGGGAAAAAAAAACCTAGTACTGCTGTTGCGGCTGCTGCTACTTTTATTACTAAAAACACAGTTCAATACGTTTTCTACCTTTTGTATCTTGTTAAAACAAAGAATAAATGCAAAATGCCGAAGGGGATTTAGCACATCTAATTATACGCAGGCAAACAAGAACAATAAATGCGAATAAAAGAAAAAGGAACACACACACACACACGTACACACACGCGCGCGTGCGCGCGCGCGCACACACACACACACACACACAGAGCGAGAGACAGAGAGAGTAAAACAACGACAATAACAACAAAACCCAGCAAGTTTTGGTTTGATTTTAATATTGTTTATGTCTTCCCCCCCCCCCCCCCCCCCCCTCTCCCGTCCCATATAAAAAGAAAATCAGTGGCAATACAAATAATTGTTAACTCTTTGACTGACTCCTAAAGTTACGACTTAGGCAGTTTCTTTACCCATAACTATGCCACTAAACCTAAACAGAAGCACCTAAAACTAAACAGAAGCCAGCTGAAGAATATCAGCTGTGTAAACCTGTTGGGTTACTTGTTCTTTCGCTTTGTTATTTCTTCTTCCTGTCTTTTTTGTTTTTGTTTTGTTATGTTTTTGATTAAGCACAAGTTTGCTGAGAAGGTGAATCGGTATGAATGCGATGAAGTCGAGTCAAACGAAACGGAAACTGCGTGGGCTAAAGTCTTAGTCACGGAAATCACTGACTATTTCGCAACTCATCTGCTTTCAAGAAAAGATTTATTTGCTTAAAACTTTACTCTCCTTAAAGACAGTCACAACACATTAACTAGATCGGTTAATCTATCTACTTCTCTATCCCTGGAAGTTTACCCGTTTGACCCGTTACCGTTGTCTCTCTCTCTCTCTTTATCTTTCTGTCTATGTTCTGCCTCTCGATGTTATGATATATCCTCGGGAATGAAGATTATCGGAAGTTCGACGCAGCTAGTATATTTGGTATTAAAAAAAAATATTGAATCCGAACAGGCACCACTGAACGCCACCGAAGTGAATCACAATCAGGGCAGTGTGTCCTTTGGTGGGTTGCCCCACGACAGCTAACATTGATAAATCCCTATGAATCTAGTGACTGAAATAAAAAGAAGATGAGTGTCACTGTACAATGAAAGAACTGGAACGAGCGACTTGTGAGTAATACCTCGGACGAGACATGTGGAAAGCTCGCAGTGAAATAACCAATCAAAAACTACTTTGTCACGGAGATTCACTGAGTTTGCTCCGGATGGTGGGCATGCTATCGAGGAACATTCCCTGACATCTGCCGTCTGCAATTTTTCGTAC
>CM065732.1:39221781-39231781 GCA_033310375.1 Conus canariensis | reverse complement strand
AAAAAGACTCGTTATTGCATGTATAAAGCGCCTGCCTGCGGAGAGTTTGAACCATTCATGGGGTCGGAGTTTTTTTTTCTAGTTAGTTAGTTAGTTGGTTAGTTAGTTTTGCTTCAAAATCCTCTTTGTCCACCCAGTAGGAAATGGGTACCTGTTTCAGGTCGAAGAATGTTAAAAGGCAGCAGAAGGAGTGGGGTAGGTTTCGCAGTCCTCTGTGTCCTACCCTAGGGTGACCCACTGACAGGTCATTGTCCCATTAGGCTGCGGGACTTCACCTAACCTTAATCACATATAATGAAGCTAAGGGAAATTCCGCGGTGCAAACGTTTTCCATGCATGACTTGTTGCGTGATTTCTCCTGAACCACATCAATTCCAACGCTGCAATAAGCGTTTTCAAATGTGGCGATATAACATCTCTGATTCTTTTCCTCACATTTTTTTTGTTTGTTTTCCTATTCCTTACAAATATACAGCACAAGTTCTGTAAGATTTAAAACAAAACAAAACAAGACCCCAAACAAAAGGGGGGGGGGGGGGGGGGGGGGGGGGGGGGGGGGACTTTAGAAGGGTTGGGTAAGTAAATCCACAGATAGACCCATTTTCACAAAATTAGAGATTTCAGTTTTACCACTTTACCTCTGAAGGTCTGCTATCTCCTGTCAAAAATCCCGAATAAATCATTAAATATATCTGCTAGGCTTTCCTGGTACTTAAAATGCACAGATTTGTTTTCTCCGAACGCCTAATATTAATTCTTTCATGTGGTTCCACTCAATTAGAAAGGCAATGGAGGTGAACTTTTAAAGTCTGTTTACCAAACGCTACTATTTTTTCATCGATGGATACGCAGTCTAAACATACATAACACCTGAATGCATGCTTATTGACAGTCGTACGATTAATTTCTGTAATTCACTTTCAAAGTAAGGTGACTGCGGGCGGAAACTGAAACAAACCGCCGAACGAAAGAGGCAAACAAATTACAAGACAAAACACGACGCGTTTCGACCTCTTTGGTCTTCTTCAGGCAAGAAAATAACATTCAAGACAAATGAAAACGAAGAACAAACACATTTTGCGCCCAGTTTGAGGAGCTACGTAGTAGTTCTTCGTTTTCATTGCCTTGAATGTTTTTTTTATCTTGCCTGAAGAAGACCACAGAGGTCGAAACGCGTCGTGTTTTGTCTTGTAATTTGCTCATCTCTTCTGTTCAGCTTTTAAGTTTGTTTCAGTACAATTATATACAATTGCCGATATTTAAACACATGGTGTTAATGCATAAGTCAATCTGTGGTCGCCCTGTCTGCATCATTATTTTTCATTAAATATTGGTGAAGCTCTGACTGTTTACTGGGACACAAGACGTGGTACTGTTACGAATTGTTGCTACCTGCTTACACATATTTTGTTGAAAGCAGAAAGCCTCTTGCAGTTTACATATGCGTGACTTTTCGTTCACTTCTTCCTTTCTTTGCCGTAGATTTAAAGAAGCAAAAACCAGTTGCCTGTGTCTGCGCACAGCAAATTGTGTGTGTGTGTGTGTGTGTGTGTGTGTGTGTGTGTGTGTGTGTGTGTGTGTGTGTGTGTGTGTGTGAATCAACTTTCTTCGTGCTAAAAACTTGACCAGGTGTTCGAACATGCATTGCATATTATGTTATACTGAACAAAGGAAGAAAAAACAAACTAACAAAAAAAAAAAAAAAAAAAAAAAAAAGCCTTCACCCAGGCTATCCCACCCCATCTCAACCAAAACACACACATGAAAGTTTTAAAATACCGAACAAGGAAAAAAGGGCAGATATGGTCTACTCGTAGTCCTTAACTGAGAGAGAGAGAGAGAGAGAGAGAGAGAGAGAGAGAGAGAGAGAGAGAGAGAGAGAGAGAGAGAGAGAGAGATTATGCTGCCAGCAGACAGCAAGTATTCAAGTTACTCTGCTACAGACCAGCTGCTGCAGATGGCATGTAGCTAACAATTAACTTAAAGGCTATTAATGACGTTTTAATGTGCGTGGTTAAGGTTTGCCTCTCTGTGTGCGTGTGACTGTCTATATATACCTTCGCGTGGTGTGGTGTGGTGTGATGTCGTGTGGTGTGGTGTGATGTGGTTTGGTTTGGTGTGGTGTGTGTGTGTATGTGCATGTGGTGTGTGTGTGTGTGTGTGTGTGTGTGTGTGTGTGTGTGTGTGTGTGTGTGGCGTGATGGTGGTGGTGGTGTATCTTTTTGTGGTGATCGTGTTGGTGGTGGTGGTAGTGGCAGAGAGTGAGTGTGTGTGTGTGTGTGTGTGTGTGTGTGTGTGTGTGTGTGTGTGTGTGTGTGTGTGTGTGTGTACGTGCGTGCGTGCGTGTGTGTGAGTAGTAATTTAAGTTAAAAAAAAAAGTTGGGGTCTCAGGAAGAGAGAGAGAGAGAGGAGAGAGAGAGAGAGAGAGAGAGAGAGAGAGAGAGAGAGAGAGGACAGACAGACAGACTGACAGACAGACAGAGAGGTGGAAAGGGGTTGATAGAAGAGGTTCGGGTGACCCAGAGGGCGAGAAGTGTGACGAGTAGGGATATCAGGTGTGGCTCTTAAAGGGAAGGACTCGGAGTGCTTTCTGGATAGAAATTATATAGTTTTTATATCAAACTTCACCCACACGCTCTCTCTTTTCAGTGACGGAAGGAATAATTTTGCGGATCTAGTCATCGAAAGAAAATGACTTTTACCCGGAACTGTTAAAAATACTAAAGAATGGCTCAGGTGTAATGCACCATAGGCTTATGCACTTAGAAGTGCTTGTGTTTCCAGTGACTGACAGAATTAGAAAAGGTTCAAATATGAAATGGTATATGGACAACGAATAGACAACACAAGTTAAGCGCAATTTCACACACACAACTTAAAAACAAACAAACAAACAAAAAATCTAGAATTATCTCAAAGATACAGTTTGGCCTCATATTTCTGATGTTTGCCAGATCGATAGCTTGTCAGAGGAACATGGCGACCAATGAACATTATTACAGACGGGAAGGGGAGAGCATCTGAAAGGAGACACCACTCCTCAACACGTGCAGTTAACATAGCACAGTTTGGATCAAAGATTAGTTTCTCAATCTTAGAAGTTTTCAGCCTCAACTGTGACACGCGAAGTTACGCCCTTAACATTTTTCGCCACGTGCACGGCAACAGGTAACGTCACAGGAACGTCCGATGTACGTCACCCACAAAGCTTGCCCTACACGTCTTCCCATATGATACCACAGCAAGAATGGAATCTGCACGTTGTGCATATGACAGCTAGTTTTTTCCATTATTTTTATCGCTTTAAAAAAAATTTACACTTTTATTTTCCATTTAAGTTTCTGTACATATAATTTCAGTATTTCACAATTGAGAAGATAAGGGAAAATGTAAACTCTGGACAGAATAAAGGAGAGATCATTAAAAGGAGCAACAGATACACACACACACACACACACACACACGAAGAGCATGAATAACTGCCAGCCATTCCCATAAAAATTATATATCATTATATACTGATGATACCCAAGAATATCAAGAATTAATTTTTAATGAATACGCAGACATTATGATTACATACTCTTAACTGGCTTGGAGGGTTTTTTGTTGTTTATTTTTTATTTATTTATTTTTTTTTAATGAAGCACATATTTTCGTGTTTACGTTCCTTCGCTTTCAATTATTCTTTATAATTATGCCAGTCAGTGTTAAACTTTACCATGTTAAAGTTAGGATAAGTTATACACTATTTCAAATATGTCTTTTAATAATTTAATGAACATATTTACATGAGGAAATTCATTTTTTCATTTGCATTTGTAAATGCAGAATTTAGCAAACAGTAGGAGAAAGTTTAACACGCTGTAAGATTTAAAATCTGCGTCGTGTACTAAACAGCATTATTTTTTCGTTTAAAAAGAAAGAGGTTATATGTATACATCTATCTTTGTTTACTTGTTTAAATTGTTCCCAAAAAGCATTCACGTGTATACGTCTCCAGAAGATAAATTATGTTCTATGCTATCTTTTTCCTGCTGACGAAATGTACATTTGTTATCAGATTTGACACCCATCCACATCAACACTACATTTTTTGGTAGGATTCTATATATTAATCTCATCTGAAGCCACCTCATCCTTGTTTCGTGAATCTCTTGTGTTAGTTGAAAAGTTTTTTTTACCAGTTTATTTCTGAATTCAATTTATAATTCCTTTTATGGCAGCGTTTTGGTTTTGAACCGTCCTCTACAAGGATATCATAATATAATCGTGCTCCCTTTTTCACCCAATTTAAGATTTGTACAGTTTTGGAATCCTCAGATTTTTTTGTTATTTCCCACACGAATGTTCAGTGTGTGAAAAAGTTTTTCATTCTTTTTATATATTTTAATTCTTAAGTGCTGCATAACTTAGAAAGTTAGTCCGTATGTTGTACTTGTCAATAACTTCAGCATAGGTCAAGTAATTGCCATTTCCTTTGCACATATCTCCAATATAACATGCATTTTCATTAATCCAGCCGTTCTTATTTAATGCAATGCTATCTATATTTGTTCTGTCATTGAAAAATAATGGCTCTGTTAGAGTCTCAGACGAGTTAGTGGGTTTAACTTTATTGAAAAATATTTTATAAGCTTGAAATGTGTCCTTCCAAAACAGCTTTTTCTCGTCCCGAGCGAACAGCCAGTTCGGTCCGAGTTTATCTAGTTTTTGTACGTTCGGGTATGAAAAAAAATTACAATCCTTTTTCCATTTATGATTTGTTGTCCTTAGTTTCCTTATCCATCCTGATTTCAAAGTTTGCATAAAACAGCTTAAATTTGGAAATCCGATGCCTCCCTTACCTATTCTTTTCCGTGCAATCTTTCTACTAATTCCGTCTTGTTTATTTTCCATACGAACTTTAGACATAGAAGACGCAATGCCTTCAAGAATTCGTCCGGTGGATTCGGTAGAAGTGTCCATAAATACACAATTTTAGACAGTATTAAAGATTTCAAAATTGCTATTCTTCCTAGTGGCGTTAGAATTCTTTTAACCCAAACTCTGTAAAACTGTTTTATTTCTGAGAACTTTTCGGTAAAATTCATATTCGTGCAATCTGCGCGCTCTCCTGTACGCCATATTCCTATTATCTTAAATTTCGGAGGATTCCATTCCAGCCTAGGATGTGGCATATACTTCTTTGCTGAGTTTCTTTCACGTTCTAGCCAAATAGCAGATGTCTTTTCACAATTCATATTCAGACCTGATATTCTTCCAAATTTATCCAAGATCTTAATAGCTTCTGCAAAAGATAATCGATTCCCGTTTTGAAAAGTTGTGCGTCGTCAGCAAATTGAGTAAATTTATTTTCAATATGATCTAAAACTATTCCCTTGATGTTTTTGTTTGTCGGATCATGTTTGCTAAAATTTCAACACATAAAACAAATAAATACGGCGAAATAGGATCACCCTGTGCACAACCCCAACTGATTTTAAACCAATTTGATGTTTGTCCATTTATAATTACAGTGGCTTTAGTATTTCTATATAACGTTTCTATCCCGTTACATATATCATCTCCAAAGCCAAAGGCTTTAAGTACTTTGAATATAAAATTCCAGTCAATGATATCTCGAAGTCAACACATAACAGTAAACCTGAAAGGTGTTCTTTATTTGATTTAATTAATTAATTAATTAATTAAATTTTAAAAAAAATTGCTCTTTGTGCATAACATATAATGAATTTGTACGAAAGGCAACACGTATTTTGTCAGGAACTGAGTGTGTTGGACTGCATTCCGAAACACTGTAAGATGAGGGGATTGTGTGACGCCATTTTTTAGTTTTTGCAATTACCAAGCGAATCCAGTCCCTGAATGTTCCTAGTCAGAAAGAATTTTGTTGTTGCGAAAAATGAAATGGATGCATTTAGGGTTTGCATAATTTGTTTGATCACCTATATGCCTATTATTGGCATTGTTTGTTCCGTCGCACAGGCGGTACTATGGGCTTTTGTCTGTGCATAAACAGTAAAGATTCAGTGTGTGGGTATTTGCAATGTAGAGGGATAAGAGTTGGTGTCAGCTGTGTGCGCTTGTGTGTGTTTCAGTGCACGCGCTTGTGTGTGTGTGTGTGTGTGTGTGTGTGTGTGTGTGTGTGTGTGTGTGTGTGTGTGTGTGAGAGAGCGCGCGCGCGCGCGCGCGCGTGTGTGTGTATGTGTGTGTGTGTGTGTGTGTTCTCTTCCCATGCCAAAGCAAACTCGGAGCTACTCATTATATGCTCAATCATTCATCTGCCACACGGACAATTGCTTTGTCAAAAGTGTTTTGGAATGCTAAGAATTGCGTTTCATATACTTTGCAGCTTATCATGCACAAAGAGTGATAGAATTCAAACAAAACTTACATTTCTTGTGCAAATGTACAGACACTATTTTGTGTCTGAGATTTCCGCCTAACTTATAGAACAGGGAATACTTTACAATAGGAACGAAGAAATGCTGTCGGTGTGTCTGTGTGTCTGTCTGTCGGTGGTCAAAATGTGTTCCACTCGCTCCAGACAAAACTTCTGGGCCGATCTTTCTGAAAATTTGTAGGTGTGTTCATTATGGGTCACGGATGATGCCCGATGTTTTATTTTACCAGAATAGCCGTTACTAACGGCTATAACGGCCCGAAATGGTTTTTCTTCTTTATGGAATATCTCAGAAAGTACTTGGCCAGTGACAAACTACATTATGACGCATATTTGATTGTGACGTGTTTTTTCAACTTATGACGCAAGTTTGATTGTGACGTGTTTTTTGTTTTTGTAAACGCGTATTCAATCTAAACTGGGCCGGAGTACGTTTTTATGCTTTGCATCTTGTTTTACGTTAAGACTAATTCAGGGCCGGATCCAGGGGGGAAGGAGGGGGGGGGGGGGGGGGTGCTTTGGTACTACAGCACCCCCCCCCCCCCCCCCCCCGGCTCCAAAAAACGCTCACAGGAGATGCCACGAAGCAGCTTTTAAAATGTCAAAAACCAATTTTCAGCCGGGGGGCTTTGCTCCCCTGGTCCCCCCACCGGGGTTTTGCCCCTAGACCCCACCGGGGCCTAGGAGGCCCCTGGACCCCGGCTAAAACATTTACCAGCACCCCCCCCCCCCCCCCCCCCCTAAAAAACTCTGTGATCCAGCCCTGTAAATCACCAAGTATCACAGACTAAGGAGGTTACACAGACCCGTCAGTAAAGACAAATCGTGATGATTTTGACAGAGTAGTGTCCCTTAGACTTGGGTGGTTAAAGGGGTTCTCACCATTGTTACAAATCTATTTTGACCAAATACATGGTTTTGGTATGTGGTCGTATTGCGAAACCCACCCCCGAATCAGCCGCCTGTGCTCTCATCTTGCAGTGAGAGCAGCATTTCCTGCGGATTGGGAAAGCGAGAGGCCGAAGCAGGAACGAGAGCCTCGATTTCGATAAAAGGGGGGTTTCCCGATTGATGACGTCGAAAAGCCAAGTCGCTCTTCGTGTTCGGCTGAAGTGAGATGGGGCGAATGTGTGCTGTGTCTGGTTGCGGAATTTCATCAGGAAATAAGCAAAGAGTAATCGTTCATGCTTTTCCAGGTGCTTCCAGCCAGTTTAGGCGACTGTGGATAAATTTTGTCACCACAACCAGGAAAGATTTTGTTTTTCGGGACAGTTATCATGGCATTTGCGGTCGTCACTTCGAAGAGCACAGTTTCCAAGACACACCTGGAAGGTAAAGGTGGAAGCTGGAATTCGGGTCCGAAGACAGCTGAAAGAGGATGCTGTGCCAACTATTATAATAGAAAAATGTATTAAAGCACTCTCTGTTCATTCGCCAGCTGCAAGTGCAAGCCTCAAACGCAACAGTGACACGGATTCTGTCAGGAGCAAGAGAGCCAAACTCAGAGACGTAAAGAAGGTAAGGTTTGTGGAATGGGTGGTTGATCTTTTTGTGTTCCATTTCATTCTCAGTGTATGGTTGGTTGTAAAGATAGTTGTTGGTTTTTGTTGAGTGTTGGCATCAAACTGAAACATACATTGTTACTGTCATAGTGGCAGTCAGTCAGTCACACTGCCTGCTGCCACTGAAACTGTTGCATGTTTGTGATTGATTTTTTTCCCCCTGCTGTTACTGTTTCCAACAAAACTGAAGTTACGATTCTTATTAGCAAGAAGGCGTCCATGTCCACAAATAACAACTTGTTGAACTCCAGTGAATAATAGTTTGGGTTTGTATTTTTCAGGACATTGCTTACATCAGGCACCCCTGCAAGTTCAAGTTTCCGCCCAACAACCATGCTTTAGTAAGTGAATTACTTACCAGTATTTGGATACAGGATGGTAACTTAGTGTACATTTTAAGATATATGCAGGTGTGGTATATCTGTATGCTATAAACTGCCCTGGTGAGTAAGAGAATGAGCTTAGATCTGCAGCTTAGATCTGTTGTACGGCACGTCACGCATCAGTTTTTTTCAAGAACAGCCAGAATCTTTGACTGCAATGTATTGTAAAAGACCCCCCAGATTGTAATTGTCATTGTGGGACTTCAGAATGTAAGTGGAAAGAGTGAGATTGAAAATGAGGAATGTAAAAAAAAGTGTGTGTGTGTGTGTGTGTGTGTGTGTGTGTTGTGTGTGTGTGTTGGGGGGGAGGGGGGGGACTGAAACTGAACAGCTATTGAAAAGATTTCTACAGCAGGGAAGAGAATTAGTGTGAGATGCAGTAGCTGACAAACTCCTGTTCAAAGGAAAAGGCATTATCCGATAGATCTAAACAACTGAAGGAAAATGTGGTTTATCACATAATCATTTTAAAGTTATTTACATACTACGGTAATGTGTGTGTGTGTGTGTGTGTGTGTGTGTGTGTGTGAACAAATGTATACATGTGCATGTTTATATCATGTACTATCTGTGTCGTGCATATGTGTGTACATGTACATAATATGGTCAACCTGTAAAATGTCGAACCGCCTGGAAAGAAACACAAGCGTCTGATGGCGAGGGAGGTGGTACTGTACAAGGAGCTGTAGGTTCAAACTGGTACGGCTGAACTCCATACACTTCAGTGAAAATTTCACGTTCGATGTCCTCTTCGTTGGAACTTGACTCGTAGCTGGGAGCATCTGCCATTATTGCCGGAAAATAGTTGAGTTTTACGTCCTCATAGCGAAAGCTTTTAGGGACATGTCTTTCATTCACGGTAGTCTTGGCATTTATACGTCACTTGCGGAATCCCCGACTCTCGTCTCTTTCCGTACTGTGCTCGGCAATCTCCGTGGCGAGTCACGATTTGGCTACTTGCACGACCCGAAACACGGATAGAAGTGAGTTCCGGAAGAAAAGTAACACGTACATAGAAACACGCTCGATCATACTTTTGAACAACCCAAACATGCTATTTATGGGTGAGGACCCCTTTAAACAGCATGGCTACGAAAATAAAGAACGGCGGACATCATTGTGCAGCAATAAACTGCACGAATTCGATATGCAAAAAAAGACTGTAGACAAAAATCTTTTTACAAATTTCCGAAAGACCAAGCAAGGTATAGTTATGTTCAACATGGGAATTAGTAGATTTATACACACATAGACCATGTCTGTTTCTTAGCAAATGAAAGTTTCATTAAAGACCTTTTCTGATTTAGATCTGAATGTATGAAATAAGCTTTTGTGTACACACAGTAACACAAATGCAAAAATGCTTAAGTGTGCACACACACAATTACATGTGTGCATGCATGTATGCATAGGATATGGGTGAGAGGGTGGGTGAATGAGTGAACGAATTGGGAAGGAGAAAAAAGCACCATGTAGATAGATCTGTTCACAGACAGACTAGGTTGAACGACACTGACATAAACATACGCGTACGTCTGAGCATATATCAAGATATAATGCATGTGTGCGCGCGCGCGCGCGTGTGTGTGTGTGTGCCCATATATGTGTGTGTGTGTGCCTCTGTGTGTGTGTGTGTGTGTGTGTGTGTG
>CM065732.1:39101781-39214281 GCA_033310375.1 Conus canariensis | reverse complement strand
CACATGGAAGCCCAATAATCAACACTCGAACAGAAACTCATGAGATGATCAATCCGCAGGGTTAATGGATAGCCGCCTTATATATGGAAGTAGAAGCTACACAGAACCCCCAAAACCACAAACAATTAAAATCAACACAGGAAATTAGCAAAGCAACATAGAGCAGGACACGGAACTATAAACACATACACACATACACGCGCGCGCGCACACACACACGCGCGCATGTGAATGAATTCCTTAAACACACATTTAGATGAATACTGAATAGCAGTATAACAACCATGATAATGAATACCAGTTGAGTGTTATCTTCTCTCCCAATCGAAGCTCAAAGTCTTTACAATTATCATAACTTCAAGTAACATGGTAATAAATTGATGATAAATTTATGTACAAATAGATAAACTGATAACTGAGAAATTAATTTGATGGGTCAACACACACGAATCCAAGAATGGCTTGATCATTCTACCATTCACAATTTAAAAAAAAGTAATTATCTATACAACACGGAAAATACAACAGATCAGAAAGTTTCCAAGATCAACTGCAACCCCAACAGAATTAAACTCATGTTGCATATAATGGCCACCCAAAAAAGATGAGCAAATCTAACAAATCCAAGTAATACACTCTCACAATAGATTTCTAAGCCAGGAGTGAGGAAAGGAAAAACCATACACTGTGGCTTTATGAAAGTGCGCATACTGTTCACGTATAGTGAACTCCTGATATAGTAAACGCCGGAAATAGTAAACAATTGCTTATAGTAAACGTTTTTCTTGGTCCCGGTCCCAAGCCTTCTTAGTCTCTTTTAATCTTGGCCGGATATAGTAAACATCGGAAATAATAAACATCCTTTATAGTAAACTCATTTTTAAGTCCCTGAAGCTTCCCACCGCCGGCTATAGTAAACTTTTAATGAGAGTTACTTCCCTTCGACATGCTGTTATAGTGAACTCCGCAAATAGTAAACGCCGGTAATAGTAAACAACTGCTTACAGGAAACGTTTTTCTTGGTCCTGGTCCCAAGTTTTCCCTTTGACAAAACAATGGCGCACAAACGTGTGACTCTGTCACTGAAAAGAAAAATAGATTTAATCAAGCAAGTTGAAGAAAACAAGAAGCAAAGCGAGTTAGCCCTTGAGTTTGGAATTTCTAAAGCAACAGTTAGTGTGATTGTGAAAAATAGGGAAAGTTTGAAGGAAAAATGTTATAAGGGGGACTGCAATTCAAAACGCAAACATGACAGACGTGCAACGCAGCCCGAGATTGAGAATGCCCTTTTAGACTGGTTCAAGAAAACAAGGGCGAACAGCATGCCTGTCTCCGGCACTATTTTGAAATCAAAAGCCGAACAGTTTGCCAAAGATCTGGGCTTGACAGAGTGGTGTTGTTCTGAAGGTTGGATCAGGCGCTTCAACATATGCCACATTTCATACAGAAAAGTAAGTGGAGAAAGGAACAGTGTAGATGAATCGATCACAGATCATTGGGTTAGTGATGTCCTGTTGCCCACTCTCAAAAACTATGAGAAAAAAAGATATCTTCAACATGGATGAAAGTGGATTATTCTGGCGCATGCTGCCAGATCGCACACTTGCGTTTAGAAGAACAAGAAGTGTACACGTGTGTGTCATTCACTCATTGTGTGTGTGTGTGTGTGTGTGTGTGTGTGTGTGTCTGTCTCTCTCTTTCCCCCCCCCTCTCTCTCCCTCCCTCCCCCCTCTCTCTGTCTCTCTCTCTCAATCTATCTCTCACTCTGTCATCATTCCATTTTTTTACTGGTTATGTGTGAACTTATTATTTGCTCTGTATGGGTGTCTGCACTGTCTGTGCGTCTCGGTGTATTAGTCATTGTGTGTGTCTTGTGTGTGTACATGTGCACATTATTATGTGTTTATGTAAGTGTGTATATCCATGTTTGCAAACTTGTGGTGTTGTGTGTGTGTGTGTGTGTGTGTGTGTGTGTGTGTGTGTGTGCGCGCGCGCGCGCGCGTGTGTGCGTGCGTATGTGTATGTGTGTGTGTGTGTGTGTGTGTGTGTGTGTGAGTGAGAGAGAGAGAGAGAGAGAGAGAGAGAGAGAGAGAGAGTGAGAGAGTTTGATGTGCTTTTTTTCTTTCTTTATTTCTAGGGACAGCCATGTTCATCTTTCTGAACGGAAGTGCGCACCATCCGCAAGTATATGACAGACGGGCACTCAGTTTAGAGGCCAATCCATTCGGAAATTAAATATTAATACGGCTTATCTTCACAGGAGACAGGTGTCGTCTTATGGTTACTGTTTATTGTCACTCTGTTGTCTCCTTTATCATTTCTGTTCATAAATCAGTTTTTTTTTAATGTCCCCTCCTCTCCAAAGGTACAGTATGGGTGCCCACATGAGGAGATAAACAGTTACACACTCAACCAGTGATCTCCATATTTACTGAGTTTGGTACATTGTACTGATGAGTGTAGATTATTTACTTGCTCGAAAAGAATAAAAAAATCAGGATAACATGAATTAAGTTTGAATTCATGTGAAACATTGTGGGATCTCATCTGCTTATTTCTTGCACTGGCAAGCAGCAAGTGTATCATGACAATAATGGCACTCCTATGATGTTACTGACTAGAGAAGTGCAGGGAACAGAACCAGAACGTCTACGTTCTCTTTGTTGGCCTGATAAAAGCTTTTGATACTGTCAGTAGTGAGAGTTTGTGGGTTATGTAGGCCTACTGTCTAAACTCATTTGTCCACCGAAGTTTATCAGGATCATAATGATCCTTCATATGAAGTCTCACTTAGTGGAAAATGACGTGTCTGACCGCTTCCCAGTGTACAATGGAGTGAACAAGGATGTGCCCTGGCACTGACTTTGTTTAGCATTATGTTCACCAGAATGTAATTGTTCTCTTTACTCTCCTGTACCAATGCACCCCACTTCAGGTCTGGGAAGCGCTCATTGTCACAGGTCAATGTGCCAGGTGAATGGCTGTCCAAACGGGAAGCGTTTGCAGGAACTGGACCAGATTTTTCCGCTGCCATCACAATAAGGATCATGCCAGTGGTTGTAGTGACATGCCAGGTGTTTCAGTGATTCACTGTATCTATAAATGAAACCAATTTACAATCTAAGAACAAAAAAACAAAAAAAAAAAGTTCCCTCTTTTCAGTTAAAGTGTAGTAAGTTATAACAACAACAACCAAAAAGTTCTTTTTAACGATAATCGGTTTATAGTAAACTCATCCCTCAAAAGTTTATTATGCGGCAGTCGGTTATAGTAAACTCAGGCTCCAAAAGTTTATTATAAACGATAATCGGTTATAGTAAACACAGCCACAAGCAGTTTATTGTAAACGATGTCACCTATACTAAACCTCCGGGGGTTTACTATATCCGGAGTTCACTGTAGTAATGTCAGTGTGTACATAATAATCCAAAACAATATCCTCATAATAATTCAGTCCTTCGCCTCTTCATTTGGCTCGGCTGGAATATGAACATCAAATGACTATTGAGAACATAGATTATATAATTACCGTAAAACAAATGCATTCCGAGATGAAATATCTGAAACTAACTTTATGACTTCGGATGAAGTGATAACCGTTTTGTTTCTTCCTGTATGATTTACTGCGTCGATTAGACAGCGTTGTTTTTCTTTTCTGATTTTGTTATTCTACCGCGCTTACGTGCAAAATATTTATGCAATGCTTCAAATGCAATTTTTCAAAACAACGTGACTGGAGTTTCATTCGGTATAAAAAAAAGATGAACAAGCCACAACCCATTTGTGGAAAAACTACTGTTCAAAATGTGTAAAATACAATATCTGACAGATGAACAGGAACATACTAGTATATCTTCTACTTTGCATTACAGGCATCTTTTATCTAGTATTACAAAGAAATATATTTTTTTTAAAGTTGTTTGTTCTATTTCATATCAAGAAAAAAAAATGCAACACAGAAAACACAATGCTCATTACATAACTCTTCCATGGAGTCGCAAGAAAATGTCGGCATGTGGACAATTTTGAACAAGCTGATGGAAATTTTAGTACAATCACAAAGCGCTGCAGCGCTTGCCAAAGTACGGTAGACAGAGTAATTGCGGATCTGCTGCCGAGTTTACTTTTTCGATCCCATATATTGTTAGAAAGAACTTTTCTTTTTAAATGCAACATTTGCATTGTCATACCGTTTTGAACAACAGTCTGAATTATAATTATCAGCTGTCTAAGCAATGCTCTATGATCCATACCCTTCTTCTTTTCGCGAACTTAAAAAAAAAAAGATCTGTAATATACAGTTTGAGTACGTTGCAATTTTGAAGTCTTACTTTACGACATATGAGATGATGGTGATGACAATGACGATGACGATGATGATGATGATGGTGATGATGATGATGATGATGACAATAGCTATAATGATCGTAATAATGATAATGATAAAGATTATATTGTAAATAACAGCAATTTTGGAGAATCGTTTAGCGCACTGAAAACTGGGAAATCAAACTCAATATTGAAATTGCCATTCGATTTAAATTCTTCTTTGAAAAATGGTTGCTCCTCAATTTTTCTGAAACGGAAAGCGCTGATGTGACATGCTGTGAATATTACAACGCCAGATATACTGCCGAGTGTTTAGCGTGTACACTCTGAAGACTACGGAAGCGTTTTCCCTCTACGCCGTAAACACTATCTTTACGCTCTGAGAACTCTAACCAACACGCTTTTAAAATTTTTTTTTTAATCTACAATACGCAAGCAAAATACACTTTTATACTCCTTGCTTTTCCAAGTGTCTGTTCCACGAGCTTTTCTCATTAATTTCCACAAACTCATTTTAGCTACGGTAAAAAACTCAATTTTTCAATGCGGCAAATACAATCATGGGGCACTACTCCAGAACAATCACTCCAACTTGAGAAAAAGGATGACTGCTGTTTGCTTGACGACTATCACGTAAAACGTATTAAGAAGCACTGAAAGATCTGCCAAGTTATAAAAAAAAAAAAAAAAAAATCGGGTGGATTGGACGATGTTCTTTACTGTCACCATGCATGAAGAGAATGTCAGCGTGTGAACGGGTAGTGTTCATAGTTCCGAGGCTGTACGATCTGCATGTGTTGGAGTAAAGTATAAGCGTACACTGTAAAGACAGCAGTGTTTCTGGTGCACGCCGCAGGCACTACCGCAGTTTATGAAAGCGCCAACTACTGAATGCCACGGTGGCTTTGATAACTCTTCCTGTACAGAATGATTCCGGCGTGTTACGGCGCCGAGCAATCTCACAGACGATTCAGGCACAGAAGCTCCTATGTATGCATTGCAGTAGATAGGGAAGAGATGTGTTTTTAAAGCCTGTTTTGAAAGCATCTGACTGCCTGAGAGACACAAGTGGTTGGTTCTACGTAGCTAGGACTTGGGGGAAAAAAGAAAGAACTTTCACCGTTGGTCTTTGTTTCCAGTGCGTCCGATTGCAGGAGGCAAGTATCCGGAAGAGCGTGACCGGCGAGGTGTGAAGATGCGAAGTAATTCGGGCAAACAGTCATGTGCAGAAGAAGGGTTGCCAGTAAAGGAGAGGCTGTAAAGCATTATCCATCTTGTCTGAGGTTGGAAGCCAGTGGAGACATGGAGTTAAAGTGAGAGAACCTGAGCACCGAGCAGCATTAAAAAAAATCTTCAGACTCTATCGAAAGGGTGCCTGGGACGGCCTGGGAAGAAAAATGACAACGATTTATTTCAGAAAGGACACAGACACCAACCAAAATCTTGGCAGCATTAAACAAGAGATAATAAGAACTTCTGTTACCATGCTACAGATAGGCAGGTCAACTGATGTGTTGCTAGAAAGAAAAGCTTTAATGTAGTCTGACACCCAGACTGCCCACAGAAAGGAGGGATCAGAAGTGTTGCGTCTGTTACAGATTCTGGAAGAGACGGATCATCGACTAATTTCTTTGGACAGACCGGCGTTAGTATAGTCTTATCATCATCCAGTTGCAGTTTGTTGACAATACGTTAATGTTATCATTATTAAGTTGCAGTTTGTTGTGGGATTTCAGAATTTTAAGGTATGCAGTGCATTTATGTGTCCGCGATTCAAGCCTGATAACTTCAGCAAGAGAAACTGAGTGATTGAACCTCTATGTCATCAGAATTTGTATACAGCCAACCACATTGCAAAATAAGATATGATTCTAACTAACCTGTGATCAAACAACCTTCTTTTTTCTAGCAATACATTGTTTTAAATCCAGTATTCATGAAACGCGGAAGGGACCTAACCATTAACTCAATAAACATGAATCTGTAGAACATACAGCACATCGTGTGAGGACATAATTTCTCAGTGTAATGCTCAACATATAATTCAACATGTCAGCAAACCTCAGAACAACATCATACATAATTTAACACGATGTCTTTCAACAAAATAATTCAAATGGCTCAGCTACCAAGGCATGTGGATGTACTCATTGCAGAAAAAGAAACGTCAGGGTAATAGGAACCCATCTAATGCCTGATCGGCACTGCATATGTATTATCATTGTCCAGTCCCACCATCACTTCGGTTTTAAACAAATAAACGAAGAAAGTAACGAGCATACGCAACATTAACACACATGAAGCAGGGGAAAGAAACCCCACCATGGCTTATTTCAGCCATCCCCAACAACGGCAGTATTACTGACGTCTGTACAAACTACACAGTGAACAGAATCCTCCATCCTGTACCCCACCCCCGCCTCCCTCCCCTCACAAAACTGAGCCAAAATATCAGTGTCGTGGATCTGGGTGTCTGTGCTCAGCAAGCTACGTTGAAAGTCGAATAAATAAGGAAATGTTCGTAATTGTATGGTACCCCTCCCCTCCCCCTCAGAATAACATAAACAAATCCCGGTACACTATAACAGAACATCCCTCAAGCCCAAGTCCAGCAACTGACCATAATGACGGACTAAAAACTACCGGCAGATAACCGGAACCACAAACTGTTACAAACTTAAGCGGCAAGAAGAACGCTGGTACATACAAACAAAACATTCTCCAACCGCGGGGTCGACAAGCTCACGATCACGTCAGCCCCAAAGGAAATGACAAACAGAATACTCGGACTGCCCACAGCATTAGAACTTCTGGTCTTAGGCGAACAGTCGGTGTCATCATTATCACGCACTGGCAATAAAGCATCATATATACAGTCTACTTGGTACCGCAAGGAGGAGGGAGGGGAGGGGGGGGGGGGGGGGGGGGGGGGGGGGGGGGGGGAGAAAAGCAGAGAACCACGAAGATGTTTTCTTTCTTTTTCACTTTGGCTACAAACCAGATGAAGACATCGATCCACGCTGCTGCAGTTCTCCGCACTTTGGCCATACCATTTAAACGGAGATGCTGAAAACCGCTGTTTGAAGACTGAGCTTGAGATTTCTGACGCAAGCGTTTCTCGTCACGAGTAATGATTGCATGTGCGCTGCGCCCGGTCATCCGAGCAGTGTGGACAAAAAATTAACCAAGACAGAGGTAACATGTTCAGCTTAGACCATTGGGCCTAGACTTAAGCCTGGATGGCGGAAAAGATGATGGTTGGACGGGGAATGAAGCAGAAAATCCTTGAATCATGACGCGCATGTCTTCATTTCTCCTTAATGACCACACACGCTGATTTCTCCTCAGTCATCATGGACACCGGTATTTCAATCACCGCAAATATTGACATCTCAGTCACCAATCTCTCATCAGTTTCTGAAAACACTGATCACTCCTCGGTTAAATTTATACAACAGCCTTTCTCTTCTCACTCCGGACACTTGTACTTGCTTTGTCACTCTGTGTACACAGACCTCTCCTTCCTCACCACAAAACGTTTCTCTGTTAATAGCAAGACACATTGATTTCTCCTGATTAACCACCGTGCATCAATACTGATCTAATTACTGTTAGTCACTATGTTCACTGTTCCGTCTTTACTCACTGCAAATGCTGATTCCTTTTATCTCACGTCTTTATTACCCAGTATATTGATCTCTCCTTAATCACCGTGAACAACACTTTTGCTTCATTATTTTAAGCATTGATTTTCCGTTATCTCCACACAGTATCTATGTCTCTCTTCAATGACCAGTCACATGCTTGACTCCCCCCCCCCCCCCCCCCCCCCCCCCCCCCCCCCCCCCCCCCCCCCCCTATTAATCTTGTTTTAATTACATTGTCAGTTTTGGTTTACATTGACGAAAGAGCTCCTCTTTTAATTACCTCAACATTGGTCATTTATCATGCAGATGATTAGTATGTCCCAATCATCGCAAGTAACAATCTCCTCTCAATCGCCATATGCACAGGCCTCTTCAGTGAACATTGTATACTGAACGTTCCATGTAAAATGAATCCCATTTTCTTTCCACGTACAGAGAACTCTTCCTTACCTAATACATGAATTGATTTCTCATTTTTCTCGAAAAACAACGGATTCTTAGTCACAGTTACCTCTCCTTGATATCCCCGTACACCGATTTATTATAAATCTCTATACACACTTATCCACTTGTTAATCACCATGCACATGAATGTCTCTCCAGTCAACACGCTCAAGAGAGATTTTATCTTAATCTTCAGGCAGATCTCCTTTCAGTCACCGTGCACATTGATTTCCTCCTCCTCCTCGTCCTCCGAAGACAGGTCGTCAAAGCTGACGCAGTCCACGAGACAGTCGCTCTCGCTGACGTTCGATTTGACGTCATCACACACCGAGCTGACGCGATCGTGGCGACTCCGTTCGTCACTGCCATCCCTGCGGGAAGCAAGGTTCTCATCCATGTCCTGCCGAATGTGCACGCGCCGGTGTCTCTCCAGGTTGCTCTTGTGGCTGGTGGCGTAGTCGCAGACGTTACAGAGGAACTCCTTCTGACCGCTGTGGACCGTCAGGTGTCGTTTTAACAGTGCCTTGCGGCAGAAACGGCGGCCGCAATAGAAGCAGGAGTAGCCGTGGTAGTGAAAGACTAGCGCGTGCTCGCGCAGCGCCGCCTTGGTGCGAAACAGCACGCCGCAGCACTCCAGAAGCTTGGCTGACAGCTGGTGCATGGTCAGCATGTGGCGCTTGAGGTTGTTGCGCCGGTCCGTGGCGTAGCGGCACTGCGGGCACGGGAACACCTTCCGGCCATACGGTGACGTTGCAGACGACGACGATGACTCCGAGATCGTTGTCGGGGAAAATCCGGAGACGGTGAACGTATCCTCTCCCAGTTCTCGGTGCGTCCTCTCAAAGCCACAGCCGGACAAAACACTCTGCATAACAGTTGTATTAGCTGGAAGAGGCGGTGACCTCATCGGCAAAATCAGTGACGATTTCTCGGGCAAGATCACTTCTGGAACCAGTCTCTCTGACATCACAAGACTGTGGTGATGACATCTCAGTTGCTGGAAAAGAGTGAGAGGGTGAGGGAGTGTGGGGAAAGGAGCAAGCATTCCACTCAGCTTGCTGGTCGATGTCCAGAAAGGAGTCGTCTTGTCAGAGACACTGTGAAAGATCTTGCTGCAAGAGAGGTGAAAGGGGTTCGCCTTCTCCGCCGCAGTGTGGAAAAGAGGTCCCTTCTCAGAGGCAACACAGAAGACACCGTCCTTCTCGGGTATTGGGTGGAAGAGAGTTCCCTTCAAAACGGCACCGTGGAGAGGAGTCCCTTTTTGAGAGTCAGTCTGGAAGGGAATCACTTTCTCAGGTGTAGTGTGGACAAAACTGTCGAAAACAGTATGGAAAGGAGGTTTCGGCGGCAGACGGAGGTCCAGACCCATCGCAGGCAATGGTACAGAAGGAGGGAAGAACATGGGATCCAGGCTTGGAGATCCTTGGCAATGCAGAGGAACGGGTCTGAAAGCAAAGAAAATAATTAGAAAGCTTTAGTCTTTGGGAGAGATACTTTGATACTTCGATATTTTATTGTCATTACCGAAGGGGTCATTTCATAAGGGGGAGGGGGGGGGGGGGGGGGGGGGGAAGAGGAAGTACCAGGACAATAACATTTACCTCTTCCTTTCATTGTAAAAAAATAGTACCCACTTATTCCCAGTGTGTATGAAATCAAAGGTTAACGAATACACATGAAATCGAAATATCTCTGGATGTCCTCGCACACTGGAGTAATACAGTAACGTTAGAAAAAAAGCCAACAAATTTGAAAGAAAACAAACAAACAGAAATTGTAAGACTGACTTGACCATCATTCAATTAAATGATGATGTATGTTAGATTTCCGTGCCAAATCCTTCTCCTTGCTTGTTGTGTTGTGCACGCCGTGTTCTCGCTCTGCATGTTTCTTCTTAGCGGTGATATTGAGACCAACCCTGGCCCCAACCCTGACCGACAAGAAATCTCGACAGAAGAAATGACAGTGGCGACTAACTTGACGACAGGACATGAAGACATGTTTGACAGACGTATACAAGTCATACAACAATTTTATCAACAGACATCACTCATCAGAAACAATCTTGGTGAAATCAAACACGAACTGAGCCAAGTAAAACAACAATGCGAGGAGATAAACAGACGATGTGACTGACTGGAAACTGAGCACAGGCAATTGACAGAGACAGTAACTGACATAATAACAGCTTTGCAACACCCAGTTGCTGTGTCAGATGACAGAAAAGAAAAGAAGACGCTTTAGAGAGAGAGAGAGAGAGAGAGAGAGAGAGAGAGAGAGAGAGAGAGAGAGAGAGAGAGAGGACTTAACATCGTTTTAAAGTGGAATGCAGACCCAAAGTTCAAACTGCACAGAAATCTAACATACTGGTTGGTCAAGCGGAAATTACCCAGCAGGAATGAAAGTTATGACACAACATAAGATTAGGCACTAGTTAAAGCTTAAAGCTTCAAAACTCCACAATTTGCTCGTACGCCAAAGATAGCCAAACAATTACCAACACGACATTGGGCACTGGCTAATTCACAAGTTTCCGAACTCCGCAATTTTATTATCTGTCCAAGGTGCACAAATCATTTATCAATCCAAACAGGCATCCCCAATCGTTACAGAATGCAAATGTCCAACAGAAAAGCTGTACATACTAGCTGACAACAAGCTGCAAGGCCTGGTCATCAGACTACTTTCATGCATCAAGGACTCATGTCGTGTTGAAAGAATGGAATGAAATCCATGGACCATTCAGACCCAACGCTCAGCTGTTACCACTGATGTTGCTGGTTTGCATACCAACACTCATACCCTGAGATGCTCAAAATTCCCCGTCATTTCCTGAAGTCGTCACCATTATTACAGTTCCCTTCTACTGAAACCGTTTTACAGATTATGCGCTATGTTGCTGAAAACTGTCTTCCACAAGATTTTCGGAACAAGCAAAGTGCAGTCCCACCTGCAGCTAATTTCTTCATTAGGCGGTTGGAAGGAAAACTGTTCGAGGCGAGCCAACTCCAGATCAACATCACGCTTTGGAAGAGATTCACAGATGGCATCTTTCTTGTGATGATGGGAACGACAGAACAGAGAAAGAATTTTAAGTAACACTCGAATTTCTCCCATCCCACTGTTACATTTACCATGGTACATCACTGTTTTTGAACATCAAGGTGAAGCTGAAGAATGACTCCCTGGAACCCGGCATATATACCAAGCTTACAGATATGAAGGCTTTCCCTACTCTTCCTGCCATCCTGAATATTGTAAGAATAATATATCTTACGGTCAACAGCTGCAGCTTAACGCCTCTGCTCCAATGACCAGGAATACAAAAGCGAGTTGAAGAGATCACAGAGTCACTGAACCGCAGGGAATATAAACAACCTGTCTTCACGGCGCCATGAACAGACCAGTGCTCTCCTCTACCACAGGATAAACTACTCAGATACAAGATACAAGGGATTCTTTGCAGCATCGCCACTAAATGTACAAGTGAATACATCGTGTACACGCTGTACTGCCGCAAATGTACAAACATCGTGTATATGCTATATTGCTGCCACTGTACAAAGTCACAACACGAAAGAGAAACGAGAAGTACCTGAAGAACAGGTTCAGACCCTCAGCATATGAGAGAGACGCAAGCACGCTAGCAAGTGTATTCTTTCTATCGGCTCGTGAACCGCATTTTACAGTTTCGGTGCCCTGTACTGTCAAAAAAGAAGACATCTCCGACTAAACCCGTTTTGAAAACGACCACGAACAAGAAAGGTAACACCTTACGGCAGCGCTGAAAGGGGTGGTGGGTGGGTGGGTGGGGGGGGGGGGGGGGGGGGGGGGGGGGTACAGGGAGATGAAAAAGGAGTATAGCATGAGGAAGGAATCACCTTTCCTTGGCCTTAAATGGGTTGCCGTACTGGGCGTTGTCTTTCTGAATTATCGTTTGGCGAAAGTATGCAGTATTGCAGGAATATTAGGTGTGAGTTTTTTTTAATTAAAAAAAAAATTTTTTTTAAAAGAAAGTACGAGGGTGGTTTTGAAGAAAGACTATGCTGAATCATTTTTACCAGTATCATAATAAGGATTGTTTTCAATGTTTGGAGAGACTGCTTTTCCTGTAAAATGTCAAACACAGAGGGTATTGCTATTATACTGTTATCGAATGAATTTTTGGTGTATTACTCTTGCTTGAGACATTGCCAAGCATCGTGTTTATGATCTGTTTATGGAAACCAGTTCGTGCGTGCGTGCGTGTGTGTGTGTGTGTGTGTGTGTGTGTGTGTGTGTGTGTGTGTGTGTGAGTTATATCGACATGACATTTTCTGAACTGCAAGATAAACGCTTCTTTTAAGACTATCCGTGAAAACATTTGTTGTTCTATTATCTAGTAATGGTTCACTAGAGTTGAAGTTGTTCACATATTAGAGTTGGCCAACACAGACTGTTATAAAATGTAGAACACATGAACTGGAAATCTATAGAAGCACGTTCATGAATTCAAACAGAGAGAGAGAGAGAGAGAGAGAGAGAGAGAGAGAGAGAGAGAGAGAGAGAGAGAAAGAGAGTCTTATCAAAGCGTTAAAAACGGTAATTAACTTAAAGCGAGCGTCAGCTTTTACTTTAATTACGGGTGTTCTGCATCTAGTGGTTATTCAATCCTGATGAAGGACGGTAAAGCTAAGCGAAATGTGAGTTTGTTTGATTCCTCACTTGAATTGAATATATAGTGTATAAAACATTTCTGTGCAAAAGTTAGGCACAAACCAATAAACCGACTGGGGAAGTGGGGGTCAAGCCGTAGGAGGAGGGGTGTGAAGGGAAGGGGTGGGTGGTGGGAGAGGATGAATCGTTTGTTTGGACGGGGGAGAAAAAAGGGTAAGAGAACATTAGAGAGCACAACTGAGCATATTTAATTACATGGCGTTTTCGATTAGGCACAAAGAGGGCCAGATTTGACAGATTCATTCAGCAGCTATGAAAATTAATTTCTTCAATTTTCTAACCTTTGATTCGCTTTTCCAATTTTGAGGAATGAGGTGTGTGTGTGTGTGTGTGTGTTGTGCGCGCGCGCGCGCGCGCGCGCGTGTGCGAGCGAGCGGGGAGAGAGAGAGAGGGGAGAGAGAGAGAGAGGTGTATGCGCGCCCGCGCGCGCGCGCGCGCGCGCTGTGTGTGTGTGTGTGTGTGTGTGTGTGTCTGTGTGTGTGTGTGTGTCTGTGTGTGTGTCTGTGTCTGTGCGTGAGTGCGTGTGTATATGTGTTTGTGTGTGTTTTTGTCTATCTATCTGTGTGTGTGTGTGTGTGTGTGTGTGTGTGTGTGTGTGTGTGTGTGTGTGTGTGTGTGCTTGGCGAGGAATTGTTCGCGAGGAGTATATATGATTCCACAGGAACCTTAGGAATACGCAAGACTTGATTTGCACAGAATAATTGTTGTGAAAGGGATTTACTTAATGCGAATGTCGATAACTACTAAAAGTAAATATCTTCAGTAAGGAAGACGGAGCGTCGCCGAAGATTTCACGTTTGAGGACTTAGAAAAAAAAAAGAAACATATGAAAGACTGGACTTGAGAGGAAGAATAGTTGCCTGTTTGTATTCCTCGTCATCGGCATTGTTAATTGTGACAACATCAAGAAGCTGAAGTGAGAAGGAGCACAGAATCATCAAACTGTGACAAATGCAACAAGCATCAAAACACCGCAAAATCATTTACTGGATCTCCCTTCGCGTATTTAGTGTGGGAAAGTCACTAGTCATGTGCTGATTCCATCGTTTACGATGCGCAAAGCCGCCATTTTTAACGGCGATTATGATTTTGGATCACAAACAGAATACTCTGCGCCAGTGCACAAAAAAGGCAAAATCCTCTCTCATGCGATGTGAACTCCAATACAGAGTCACACATGCGCGGGCGCGCCTTTTATGACATGCATTACGAAAGGTGGGAAAATTACAGGTGTCAGCAACAACAAACATCTCCGGTAGGATAGAAGACTGGTAGAGGCGACAATCTATCCCCCCAAATCACAGAAATGAAAATAGTGGCGATTTCGGGTGGTTTAGCTATAGCAGTCAATCGAGAGGCTTTGCCATTCATACCACATAAAATAGACTGGTGTTCTCATGTTCAACCGGACACAATGCAAAATTTGGGTGGGAAACTACTCAGAAGGTTTACGCCACTGATCTAGGATAAATGACAGCTGTAATACTCATTCCGGCGGAGGTTGATATGACCATGAACAATGAACAACGTGACTGTCGCACAGACCTATCTTATGACGCGTTTTGGAAACGGCGCATACTCAACGGTCCCGACTTGGGGAGCGGCTGCAAAAGTGGTCGTTCATCCAACAGCAAACATACAGCAGCACAGTCGCACTCTTGAATGTTACTCCATGATGAAAGCCAGGTGCTTTTCCAGATGACTTGCGTATCAAGATCAGTCAGGATAGACAGGTCACAAAGCATGAAACTGTGGGTAAATATGCAATGAAAAAAGAATCAGTTTGAGAAAAAAGTGAAAAAGACAAGTTCAAGTGTTTCAGTACACCTTTGCTGTGTGTTCCTATTGACAGGGAAATCCTGATCCTTCGGAGATGATACAGCTGGAGAGCTACGCTGCGGCTTATCATGAACGCAGGCATGAATACGAAGGAGCCATATATGTCTTCAGTCTGGTGAAAAAGAGGGCATGCTGATGTTTACTCCAGAAGATGAGTCTGAGAGCATACTACAGAATCAGGCAGTGCACCGTGCCACCAGTCACAGACACAAATCCTCCTCCCGTTTACAGCCAGGGAGACAAGCTTCTCTGGGTTCAGGGAGGGAACTGCAAAGTCAGAGTCTGAGGGTGGGTGGGTGGGGTGGGGTGGGGGTGCGGGGACAAAAGCTGGGAACAGAAGAAGAATAAACACAAGGGCAGTCATAAGGTGAAGACGAGTTGGCTATTACTCATGTGGGCCTGGAGGCAGAAATGTACCTAAAACAGCAACACCTCGGGTATTCCCAGAGTAGAAATGCTCAGGACACGACGGGAAATGCCTAAAACAACACAAAATGTGTGACATTCTTTCCTCCCTCCAGGTCAGATCAGTGGGCAGAATGGCTTTGAAGTGTCTGTAGTACATTCTGTAATCATTGAATAATATTGCGCTTTTACGTGTATGAGTTACCATTCAAGTCTTTTACTTCGATGTATAAAAGGATTTAACATCATTAATAAATATAGCATGTTGCAAACTGTGAATTCAAAATGAAAGTGGATGTACGCCAGCATATAGCTTTTTTTCAACAGATGATAGCAATACATTCTGGTAATCTATTGTTCATCCGAGCTCATACATAACAAAAGTCATTTACCAGGTCAGACTGATTTACTGTTTAAGTGTATGAAACAGCTGGCAAGTGAATTCCATGATGTTAAGATGAAATATCTGGACTTATCACTGTCCCTAACAGGCGGGGGCGATCATGTACCTAGATGAGTAGTCTGTCAGGAAAGAGAGGGAAAGGGGTGGGGGAAAAAGGGCATGTGGAGATGCAGATGGGGTGGGGGGGCTCGACCCGGAGAAATGGTATGATAGCTAGTTTTGACAGCTGGTGTGTGTGTGTATGCGTGTGTGTGTGTGTATGTGTGTGTGTGTGTGTGTGTGTGTGTGTGTGTGTGTGTGTGTGTGTGTGTGTGGAGAGAGAGAGAGAGAGAGAGAGAGAGAGAGAGAGAGAGAGAGAGAGGAATGCTTTTCATGAAGGATAAATTAGTTTATATTCCCTTCTTATTCAATTGTAAAACACAAATAAAATCAACAAAAATTGCCACCTATACTTTATTTTAAATCCGACGTGCATACTCATTTTGTTAAGAACAGCGCTTCTTCTATCCCGATAAAACACTATGCTCTAATGCGCTCGTGGACAAAACAACATGGCGGCATTGTTCTGGCCAGCTGGATCATTGTCGGGAGAGGCAACACTGCATGGTATAAGTCGTACTCAATGTCCTCCGTTTCAGCACCGTGGATCAAGGACTAAAAGACCCTGACCGTCACTGGATCTAGCTTAAGACATAACTCTCCCGACGCTAAGAAACCGTCATCGATCAAGCAAACATTTATTCAGCTAACAATGTTCGTTTTCAACAGGAGAAACTCCATTGGAAAAAAAATAATTGCGTCAGTTTTGAACTCACAAATCGCAATCAGTTGCTTAATAACCGCACAGATTACTCTCAGGCTTCTGTCAACAGGCTCCAATCCGGAATGCTAGGACAGGGAACGTTGGCTTTCAGAAATGACTGTCGTTATTTGAACGTCGAAAAGAGCAGGAAAGATAAGGTAATGTTCCTTATAGCCCAGCCGACCGCAAAGGGTCATATTAGGGCTGTCACCGCGTTGAAGTCAACTCATAAGTCATTCATTCACACAACCCTTTGAAATACAACTTCTAAAAACACATCCAAAATTTTGTTAAAACTCTTTCTACTGTATGATCTCAGATCAGATAAAAAAAATGTTAATCTCTTTCAGAAATTCAAAGATCACATCAGGTGGAACATCTCCGAACAAGGTTTTCATGGAGTCTGCTGTAAAATGTTTATGCCTCACATCATGCAAGTCCCAACACTCCAAAAGAATAAGTTTAATTGTGAGTGGTACATGACATGGAATGCACCACGGAGCTTCTATACTCTTTAAAAGGTACGAATGTGTTAAAAACAAATGGCCAGTGTGCAGCCGGCATAAAACCGTTTCTTCTTTGCGACCATCAGAGGTAGACGAGAGGAACTCATGTAGGTTTGGACGGATCTGGAAAGGTTTGTTATCCATCTGTGTATTCCAGTCCTCCTGCAAGAGGTCTCTGACATAATTATTAACTTTCGGTTTCAAATGTGAGCAGGGGATAGATATGTTAGATAGTTTCCTTGTGGCTATATGATCAGCCATTTCATTTCCCTAAATGCCAACATGACCGGGAACCCAAGCAAGAACAATGTTGTGACCTTCTGCCTTCAAAGAGGTAAAAATTTAAAAAGAAAGTAAGTTCAGGATGATGGAGGTTACGGCCAGCTATGGCCTCCAAAGCTGACATTGAATCCGACAGAATCAGAAAGTCCTTGTTTGTAAATTGAGAGATTATCTTCAATGCTAGAACCAAAGCTGTAAGTTCAGCAGAGTAAACAGAAGTATCTGACGGAATATCTTTTGATGATATTCGAGGAGCACTTGGGGAGTAGGCTGCACAAGCCACTCCATCTTCAGGCTTTGAACCATCAGTAAATATTTTAAAAAGGATGTAATTTTGTACAGAGATCGGCAAACAATGCCTTGTATGCCAGAGAACTGGTGGATTCTTTGCGAAAAGCAGCAAGATCAAAGTGAATTTCTGGTGTGAAAATGGTCCACAGAGGCTAATCTGGAAATTCGGAGACGTCAAACACAACTCCTTGATCAAGACCTGCATTCTGCGCATGGGGCCACATACGAAGTCCAAACGGAGGAATACAGTTGGGATTTTTTTTTCAAATTTACATTGAAACTGAGGATTAAAAACACAATCATATGCAGGGTTTTCCGGTTCAGAGAACAATCAGAGATAGTAATTTAAGGATAGTTGCAGCCTGCGGTTGGAGAATGTGGGTTCACCTGCCTCGGCATAGAGGCTGGTGATGCGGAATGCTCCAAGACAGAGAACGAAGCCCTTGATGATGAATAGGATCCAAGAGTGAGTTTCAGATAAGTGACCAGCCGCCGTGGCGAAGTGGTTAGCGTCGCGGACTCCCGGCTGGGAGGTCGTGGGTTCGAATCCCATCAAGAGTCATGTGGGTTTTTCTGCCCCGACCGGCTCCTACCCAGAGTTGAGTTTGCTGCGGACTCAGTTGGGAAGACTGGGACAACACAGTCGAGTTTCATCCACTTAATGGATGCGTTTCTGAGAGTGTTGCTCAAATTTCCTGACCAACACTGCAGGTGCCTGTATCTCTCGGGCCTGGTTGACGCCGGGATATAATATGAAAGGAAGCATAGAGCACAGCCCTGTCATGTAGTCTCAGACCGAAATGGAAATCCGTAGCATCATCTTAATCATCCTCAGTCTCATCGATCAGCATAAAAAAGTCTCAAATTCTGTGGCCCTTCATGCCCTGCTCTCATGGTGACCTCAATTTCGATGTCCTCTCCACGTCTGTGGTCTTGGTTTGGTTCCGGTATCGGCAAGTCCATGGGGGGCTGTCGTTGGACGGACGTGGTGGCGCCCTCCGGAGGGAGACCTCACTCACGCCGGCTCCGCGACCAAGCAATTATTGTCGTCAGTAGGGGGCTTAGTAGGTGGTGTCCTGCGTATGTTAGATCAGAACAGGCGCCACTGAACACCACCGAAGTGACTCGGCAGCAGTGCAGTGTCTCCTCCGGTGGGTTGCCTCTTGACGACTTGACATTGACTGCTCCCTGTGGATTGCCGGTGCCGGGGCTGCGGCGGGGCCGACCGGGCTGTGGCTGTTGACGGGGTGTGGGAATGAGCGGCGTGGGTGCACTGCCTCTGAGGTGGCGCAGAGGATGGGACAGCAAAACAAAAAAACAAAAAACAAAAAAACAAACAAACAAACAAAAAAACGATAAAAGTTCAGATAAGTGGGTCTCGCAGAGCCGTATACAACACAACCATAGTCCACTTTAGAACGGACCGAGGCTCTGTAAAGTGCAGCAAAGTTTTCTTATCAGCACTCCGTCTGTTCGCTCTCATGACACTGACCCGGCAGACGGTGCCCAAGACGCTGCCAAGAAGCCGATTGACAGCCAGGCTTTTTCCAGCGAAGGTTCCGGCGTTCTTGGTGCTATAACAACACGGCGGAAAAATGGCATTTTGTGACTGTGAGAAAACAGGTCGCCTGCTACATGCAGAATAGCATTTTAATTATTGTTGTTAGATTGGGATGGTGGCAATTTTTGACCCATGTGATCGTTGAGTTGCAGACCTGAATTACCTTTACAGTGTACATCATGAAGGACCAAGTATTGATGGCCAACAGAGTAAACAATCTTGCCACCGTTTTTCATTACCTGAATTACCAAATATTGTTCTCAAGCACATGTATTAGGGGATCTGTGAATTTTCATTCTGAGTGAGCACCGTATTTTGTCCGTATGAAATGCTAAACGTCTTTCATATTCTATGAAGGTGCATACTGACGGACAGACGGCTATCATGAGACGAACTCAGAACTGAGTTTTAGTGATGTCTGGACCTGATATGTGATGCACCTGTTAGGTGTTTCAGTGACCGATTCCCCGGAAAACCTGAGACAGGATAGAGTAGTCTCTTTATTTCTCATGTCCCCAAGCATGAAATGGCATATCACATTTGTGTTCCTAATAATTCTGTTGATTTGATATTGATGTAATTATCAGGCTATGCTGCTATTTGTGTTTGCGGTCTTGCCCCAGACAAGTCTTGTTTTAACCAAACAACCAATAGGAATACATAAATAAAGTGGAAAGAATGAGAAAAACACATTAATTATGATTTGTTTTGGAACAAATTTTTAGCAGTGCGATGTATTGTAAGGGAGGATCATGTTTCCAAAGAGGTGATAGGTTTGGAAAAAACTGCAATGGTTTGTGCAAGACGTTCATAGTCTGTACAAGTTGCTGCACAAAGACAGTTTCCAGGAGGTGGGGGATTTGCCTGGCCTAGCGAAGAGTGTGAAGGGAAGGTATTCGAAGAAGACCCATACTTTTTCACAGAGAGGATTCCAGTCCAGTGCCTAGCATCCACACCTGGGCATCAGCAGGACACTGTGGAAGCTGCATGCCGGGGTTATCTGAGACTTTTGTGCATGGACTCGCAGGAAGACGCCTCTCCTCTGCAAATTTGATTGCATCTGAGACCTCTGATTTTTCGTTTGCATTTGTTCTGTTAACCTCTTCCTGTCCCCAGTTCCCCACCCATCTCCCCCCCCCCCCCCCCCCTTTTTTTTTTTCTCCACCACCTGACCGCATCCTCTCTTCCTTAGGTCCCTTGTCTTTTTAAAATCATTTTGCAACCACTTTGTTGGTGTGGGTATCAGTCAGTTAGCTGTCTGGTTCTGTTATGATTCAACTCGCTCATAACAGAAATAAAAAGCACTTAACAATGCAAATCAAGCATCACTTTAATTAAGAAAAAAATTCGACAGCTTTAAGAAAACACATGGAAATCTGTTCAGAAACTCTGTGTGTGTGTGTGTGTGTGTGTGTGTTTTGTGTGTGCGCGCGCGCGCGTGCGCCTGTCCTCCCCCCCCCTCCTAATTGGTCTAAGCTTCCCGGTATTAAAAAAAGACTAGCTGCACTGGCGAAAACAAAATGATCACCCTATTGTCTGTTAGGTTTACGAGTCTGCAGTAAAATGTTGATATATACCGATTGTAAATTCAAAGAAAAAACATCCGAAACGCTCCAGACACACTTTCAAGATACGTTGTGTATTTTGCTTTAAGAATGAAAATGAGAGAGGAGGGCAAACCCCATTAATAAAACAAGCCAGGAAACTTTGACCTCTGACGGCAACAACTAAAGACAAGCCATAAGGCAGGCAGAAAAGCCACCACAAGCAGAACAGTGGTAGGAAAGACGACAGTGCATGCACCCGAGGACAGAGTCCTCACAACCAGACATGGCATTCGCCTGCAGTAGCTGCTTCAAGGCCTGCCATTCCAGTTACAACAGGTGTTCCAAGTCGACAACTGACTAACGAGTGACTCCATCGTCTTCCAAGACTAAAGGATGCCAGCAGCAAAATTTGTAACAGCTCTGATATAGTATCAGTGGTCGGCTGAGGGAAAAAAAACAAAAGAAAGATGAATGGCTATGTTAGGCAGACAAGGTTTTACTTCTCCTCAAAAACAAGATTCCTGTTACGAAAAAAAAAAGGACAAACTGGACAGGTGAAAAACGGCTCTTCTCCGGGTAGGCAACACAGTAGGACAGTGGATATCCGTGGCTGCACCTGACAAGCTACGGTCGGGGGCGGGGAGGAGGAGGAGGAGGGGGGGGGGGGGGTGAGAGAGAATGGTGCCGACGATAGTGTATGTAAAATCGCGATCAACTCATGCAGAACTGCCATGCGACTTATGGGCGACTGCCGGCAAATGAAGACGAACTGACAGGCCACTCGTGGGCAATTCTTCAGCTAAGAGCTTGTTGTTAATGCGTGAAAGCCGTGGGTCAACGAACTCGGAAAAAAGGTGTTTGGCTAGAGTGATTGTCATTGAATCCAGATTGACTGGGGGTGTATTCGGGGTATTTTAGAGAGAGATAATGTTCCTTATAGCCCAGGCGACTGTAAAAGGCCATATCAGGGCTGTCACACGGTTAAATGAACTCTCAAAATGGATTAAAAAATATGCACACAACACATTAAACACTTTCTAAAAAGACACCTGAATTTCGTTAAAATCTTTCTTTTATAAAATTTTAGATTAGATTAAAAAAAATTCTAAACTCTTTCAGAAATTAAAAGAATCACATCAGGCGGGACATCTCTAAACAACATTTGCATGGATTCTGCTGTAAAGCGATAAAGAAGACGAAGATGGGGTTTATTGACAGGGTATTCTAAAGCCTTCGAAGGAATAATTAAACTCAAAACAGATCCATAGATGGACAGATCAGCAATGTTTCCCCGATTTGTATAATGGTATACGTTTTGCTTGCTTTTTAACGCTTGGAAAACAATGTTTATTTAAACGAATTTTTGAGAGAGAGAGAGAGAGAGAGAGAGAGAGAGAGAGAGAGAGAGAGAGAGAGAGAGAGACGGGTATCCCTATGGTTTAAAAAAAAAAGACGACGAAAAGAAAGACGACGAAAACAATTATACAGGATGGGCCGACATCAGATAGGCCCTCAGGACTTGGTGAAGTCGTAAAACCACGTGTCTGCCCCAGAACAGACAATGGGCCATGTGTGAACACGACCACCCTCCTCACATCTAAGCACCTCACAATGGTGCTGTAAACGCCAGCCCCAGCTGCAACATTCGGTGCTGTTATAAAATCCCCTGCCCAGACATAAAACCCATCCGATCAGCGAAAAACTTCGTCCGAGTCTGGATATCCAATATTTGGGATGTCCTAGGAGTTACCATGCTTTTTTCTTGTTTGTATTTATTCAATTGTTATTATTCATTACGTTCTTGCTTGCTGTCCCATCTGCTGTACCTCCCAAGGACACAACTTTAGCGCCACTCATTCTGATTTCTCTGTGCACGTCCACAAAGAGACTGAGGTTATCAACGTCAAGCTCCCACGAGGCTATCTACCAAAGGAGACTGGTGCTGCAGAGTTATATTGGAGATGTTCTGTGAATCATTTTCTGGGTTTGATATACACAGAACACACTTTGCCAAGCTCCATTAGGATAACTATTACTGCTCAACTCGTTGCTACTCACAAGAGCCATTTTATCATATACCAGAATTATGCAAAGTAAACAAGAGTTAGCCAGGAGGTAAGGACACTATTGGAAAAGAAACGTGGGATAAAGAAGGGGAATGGGCGAGGCAAAAGCTGAGCCGTCTAATTTGGTCGGGGTTACGGCAGAAGTGAAGCAGCAACGATGCAGTTTGAATAGATTTGAATGGCATTGCTTCTGTGAATAGAATCGCGCGCGCGCGCGCGCGCGCGCGTGTGTGGTGTGTGTGTGTGTAAAAGAAGACTCTGTCCTTGGATTTTGGTTTAATGAACTAATTCATTGCTAGATGTCAACAAGAATAGTGGAAATATGCATTGACTTCTTGTGTTCTCACGCTATTATTTGTGCACAGGGATTTGGGAGTGAAAAGCCTTGCAGACGACAAAAAAAAACAGAACAAAAAACAACAGCCTGGGATCATGTCGACTGTGCTTGTACATAGAGAGAACAAAACATTGGAGCCGTCTCAAAAGCAGGCACAGTATATCCCAAGGGCTGACATGTGCAGTGAATTGATTCCAATAAAGGCTCATGTTCTGAGAGAAGTTACATGTAGCTATGAGTATAATGGATAATATATAGCGTTTGCGGCTAATTCGTAACTGCGGACTCGGACCTGTATTTAAAACATGGTGTCAAAGCAAGCTGTGCAGGGCATCACGTGCTCTCCTTCGTCTTACGTGCTCTCGAGGCGTCGATTGGGGCTGCCATCGTGTTATGTGCAGAAGGGACATTTATACACATCTCTTGCTTGCATCTCTCACACAGGTTTATACATATGAGAATCAACATCTTCAGAAAGTGCCTCATTAATGCAACCTTTGGACTACATTCACCACTGATAATTCACACCCTGCCGTTCTCCATACTGACAACCGTAATTGCTTAGCCCACGGAGCACAGTTACCGCCGTTACTCATACATTATCCATCTCCTTTAAGACAAGTACAATCACTCAACCTAGGGGTACATGCACGAGCCGTTTGAGCTTCAGCTCAGACCTGTGCCAAGTCCAGACGATTTTATAAGGAGCTGGCGTCAGTGCAGGAAGAGAAAGGAAGAAGCATGGGGCAAGGAAGTCTAAAGGGTATGGCAATGGAAAACCCGTGTGATCTTACAACGCCTTGTCAACGCAAGCTGTGGGGTCTCATCTGCTCTCAAGGCTTCGATTGGGACCGCCATCCCGTAAAGTGCAGAAACATTGTACTAAACACCTTTGGTCTGTATTTTGCACGCCCAGTTTATACACCGGAAAATCGACATCTTCATTGCCTCGCAACTGCCATCAGCAGACTACAAAGATAACACGCACGTGGGTTGTTACACCACTGATACTTGTATGAATAAAATGAAATACAATAGAAAAAAATCCATGGTATATGTAGTGCTGAAATATATCACAACGCTTTCGCCTGGACAGTTCGCAGGCGTGCTCATGCACGACGCACACACACGCACGTGCGCGCTTCTAAAACACGCCTAACAAGGTGTTCGTTAATCTAGCCTACTGCCATGGGTCATATGAGAGCTGTGATCTCGTCAAACTCGTCTTCTTAGACGTCAAAATAATTCCACAATCATTAATACAGAATTTCTCATGACATGTAAAACTTCCTTAAGAATCTTTCTGCCATAAAACCTTACATAAAAATGAAAAATTTGTGTCTCTTTCAGGAACTGAAAAATCGTTTTAGGTGGGACATCTCTGAACGAAGTTTTCATGTACTGTTCTATGAAGTTTTCATGTACTGTTCTATGAAGCTTTCATGTACTACTGTTCTATGAAGTTTTCATGTACTGTTCTATGAAGTTTTCATGTACTGTTCTATGAAGCTTTCATGTTTTACTGTTCTATGAAGTTTTCATGTACTGTTCTATGAAGTTTTCATGTACTGTTCTATGAAGCTTTCATGTACTGTTCTATGAAGTGTTTACGGCTGATCTCAGACAATGCCCAGCAGTTTTGGATGTGCATGATAGCATACATACAACATATCCTGCTTGACAGTATACAAATAATGACAGTGATTACAATAACGCGATTAAAAATTAGACTTCGTAGATCACCTTAAATCTTTTCTTGTCTTGTCTTTTTTTTTTTTTTTTTTTTAAACTTTTGTAATGACCGACGCTTGTCGACAGCTGATATAATGATGTTCGCGTTCATGACTGGACCTTTTACCTTTCGTTAGATTAGGGCTCCCACTGACAGAAAAAAAACCCATAAAACCCCGTAACTTCATGGGCTGGGGGAGGGAACCTGTACAGCATGCCGTGCCTTCTTCTCTTCACCACTCCTCTCCTCGCCCCGGTAAAGGGGAGGGGGGTGGGGGTGGGGGGTGGGGGGGGGGGGGGCGGTGGGGGGGGGGGGGTTCGAACCTTGCATGGTGCGATCAATCTGATGCGAATCTGAGCATCGTGTGGTGCATCGTCTACCGTTTACTTTGCTGTCCGATCGGGTCCGCTAGAACAGCATTTACTCTCTTTCTCTACAGTTGTGTCAAGTCGTGTCTAAACGCAAAGCCATCCGTCGGGCTGACAAAAACGGCAACTACAAAATTTGTTTGAGGTCTAGTGACGTCAGTATCGAAGTACTGAAAACGCAATCAGCACTCCTGCTGATTCAGCGCTGATGTTTTTCACCGCCGGTTTGTTTCTTTTCGCGGATTCCAAGCTGGTTTTTTTTTTTTTTTTTTTTTTAAAAAGTGGAAGCCCTGCAAACGCTTTTGACATGCACATTGTGCGGTTGGATGATTAGTGTAGTCTTATCAGGTCTGAGTTACAGCAAAAGACGTCATCTTTTGTCGATTCTGCGAAAAAAAATAAAGCCACTGGACACTACCTTCCCTTTCAGTTTCGATAGTTCATTCTGAAGATAAGTATGGCCCGCAATGAGTCTTCTGAAGTACTTTTTATGGCGAAAATTAATTCGACTTTTTATAGGTGGGCTGTTGGTTCCCAGTCAACTTCAGTTTTAGTTTGCATTACTAGCCCAGCCGACCGCAGAGGGCATCATTAGGGACTGCCCTCAGGAACAATTTTCGTCTGCTGAAAATGGCAACACACACACACACACACACACACACACACATATATATATATATATATTTTTTTTTTTCCTGTTGCCATTTTCAGCAGACTAAAATTGTTCCTGGGAGCAGCCCCTAATGATGCCCTCTGCGGTCGGCTGGGCTATTAATGTGTGGTTGTGTGTGTGTGTGTGTGTGTGTGTGTGTGTGTGTGTGTGTGTGTGTGTGTGTGTGTGTGTATGCATATATATAATGACAGTAAGTATATCTATATCTATATGTATATATAGTTTTCAGGAAACCATATCAGTTGTCGGACTCTGCACCTAGCAATAGAAGGGGCAGGGATAGTTCCATGTAGGAAAGCTATAACAAATAAAGAAGTCCACACGCCCATGCCTGGTTCTTCCACTTTCTTTTCAAATTTTCGGCTTTTCAGCCTTCATCAGGAATCTGCACATTCGAAAACAATAAACTATCACACCATTGGCGCTCCCATCCATTTTACACTTTTTACATTTCTATTGTTCCTTTCACAAACTCATACACAGTCAAAAGTATGCACCACCCAGCAAACCCAGTGCGTGTGGGTGTTTGTGGTGGATGCAGTGGGGTATGATTAATGTAGTGAGTGTGTGTTCATGTAAGATTTTCCTCGTATGCTATTGAATGTGTGTGTGTGTGTGTGTGTGTGTGTGTGTGGCGCGCGCGCGCGCGCGAGTGTGTGTATGTGTGTGTGCGCGCGCGCGCGCGTGTGTTTGTGTGTGTGTGTGTGTGTGTGTGAATGTGTGTATGTGTGTGAATGTGTGTGAATGGTGTGTGTGTGTGTGTGTGTGTGTGTGTGTGTGTGTGTGTGTGTGTGTGATTTGCTGGGTGGTGCATACTTTGACTGTGTATGTGTGTGTGGAAGGAACAATAGAAATATACTCAGAGGCATAAAAAACGCGAAAAAATAGAGACAGTGCACGATTGTTCACATTGTGAACAGGACGTAAGCAATGTCGCTGTCACGTGCAACATTAGCAGTACGTGGTGTCTTGGCCGGTTGTAACCTCGTAACAGTGGGTGAATGTTGCCGGGTCAGCGTTTTTGGCACGAGGAGTGCATTTGCCATGTGGACTACCTACGCCACGTGCATCAATGTGAATTGCAACTCAATGTGGCCCCGATTGTGGGGCTAGAAATTTCCAAACCCCCAAAAGTTCAAATTATCCCTTCCAGCGGCGCCAACATAATGCCGAGACTTTCTCGTCAAGATCGTTGCATAGCAATGGGGCAACTGCAGGCCGGGGTTCCAATGAGGCAGGTCGCTATCGCATTCGGAGTCCACATTTCCACCGTCTATCGCTTTCTGGACTGCTTTCAAGTAAGAAACACCACTGATGACAGACCGAGGAGCGGCAGACCGAGGGTCACCACAGCAGCCCAAGACCGCCATCTTCTGCGTCAGCATCGACGGGAGCCTTACCAAACCGCTGCCAACACAGCCAGGAACACCGTCAGCAACCATGGCAGGCCAATCAGCAGCAGGACCGTGCGTCGCCGACTGAACACAGTTGGTCTCCAATGCAGGCGTCCAGCCCGGCGACCTATCCTGACACTCCAGCATCGCCAGAACCGTATGCAGTGGGCACAGATCCACGTGCATTGGCGCCATCGGGACTGGGGCCGAGTCCTCTTCAGTGATGAAAGCCGGTTCTGCGTCGACCCAGGCGATGGCTGCATCCGGATCTGGAGAAGAGCGGGGGAACACTTCACGGATGCCAACATCACCGAAAGGGACCCATGGGGTGGTGAAAGCATCATGATCTGGGGGGCTATCGGCATGAATCGCCGTATTGGGCCAGTCATCTTCCAGAATGTGGGTCCAGGACGTGGTAACGGGGTCACTGCTGTTCATTACATCGACCAAGTCCTGAGGCCCCACATCCTGCCGCATTTCCAGCGGCATCCACAGAACCTGTTTCAGCAGGACAATGCAAGGCCGCACACTGCCCGTGCTACGCAGAACTTCCTGAGGCAGAACAACATCAATCTGCTGCCTCACCCAGCCCGTTCTCCCGACCTTATCCCAATAGAGCATTTCTGGGATGCCCTTCAGAGGCAGTTGAACCAGCTCAAGCCCAGACCCCAGACAGCAGCTCAGCTTGCTGTCGCTGTGGGCCAGGTGTGGTGGCAAGTCCCCCAGAGGCAGACCAACACTCTAGTGCGCTCGATGTACCGCAGGTGCACAGCTGTGATCAATGCTCGAGGTGGTCACACCAGATACTGACATTCTGCTGTTAACACAGGGTCAAGGTCAAGTTCATGTGACCTTATTTTCTACCAGAATGAACTTTGAAAGGACACTTTTGTGGTGTTTGATTGCTTTTTCTCACTTTCTATTACCAGTTCAAAGGAATCGTTGGCCAAATTACATCCAAATTTCTATACAGTTTGTTTTCGCGTTTTTTATGCCTCTGAGTATATAAAAATGTAAAATGTGTAAAATGGATGGGAGCGCTAATGGTGTGATAACTTATTGTTTTTCGAATGTGCAGATTCCTGATGAAGGCTGAAAAGCCGAAAATTTGAAAAGAAAGTGGAAGAAACAGGCGCGGGCGTATGGACTTCTTTATTTGTTTTAATTGTCCTATATGGAACTATCCCTGCCCCTTCTACTGCTAGGTGCAGAGTCAGACAACTGATAGGGTTTCCTGAAAACTATTATTTTTCTACAAAAGTAGATTCAACCCTCAACTGGCCCCCTTCAGTAGATGCCACCATGATACCTACTGCAGAATACTATACACTGCGGAAACTTTACGTGAAACACCAGAAGTGCGTGCAAAAGGAAATATTCTTGTGCAGATGTCTGGAGATGAATGTGCTGCCTCATGGACTGAGATTACATCTGAACTTAGTTTTGAAGCCAGACAATGACAGCAACTTGGTGAATTCAATGAAAAACCTCCTAAATGATGCAAGCTCACAGGCTCTTAGACTTGTCCACTCTGAAGTGAATGCCAGTATCGATCTGAAATACAATATGCTCCAAGAGTATATGTACACCCTGAGAACCCAAATTAGCAACAACCATGCTAACAGAATACTTGGAAAGGTGAGAAGAGACTGCAAAACCGGCATCAGCAAGGTGCGCCAAACACACTGGAAGAAGCTAAGGGTTTTGAAACAAGAAAAAGAGACAGCTGCTGCTCACCCAACACCAACTGATCACTCAGAATAGTAGCAGAAGAATTGTTGGAAGTACGTGGAACACAAAGTGCAAATCCGAAACCGTTATGAAAGCCCCAGCCCAGGAAAACTGGACCACACCGGAGAAAGATGCACAAGAAACATTTCAAAGTCAAGAACATTTCCTCAAAAGGATACATCCCGTCAGAAGAAGACCGGCAACAGTTTGACCCTATAGTACTGACATCCAATGTAACTCTGACAGAAGATCAGATCTCCATTTGCAGAATGTCTGACTGCTTTGCACCAACCCCAAGACAACCCATGGATATAAGCGACCAAGTGTTGGGCACCCATGCTTGGGCTGAGCATCTCCGATGGCATCGCTTCCATAAGAAACAGAAAATTAAGAAAGAGGTGGGCGAAGCTGAGAAAGGGGTGAGTGGGGCTGGGAAAGGGATGGGTGAAGCTGAGAAAGATGACGACCAAGAAGAGTCCTTAAGACCAAGGTATAGACCTACCACAAGAAGTGCCCCGAGAGATGATCCTGCCCTACAGGCATTCATTGAAGCGTGCACTTGGTATTTCATGGACATCAAAAATCGAAAGCGAATCAAGGACAACCTCACCAAAAGCCAGCGCAATGCCCTGCAAGAGCTTCGCATCTACCTCAATCACATCAAGCAGCCTGTCGGTTTGCAGACGAATCTGAAATAGTCATCACCCCAATATCTTATGATGATAAGAAAATACAACTAGCATTAACAGACGACAACCAGTTTGACATTCTAACAAAAGACCCAACTAGAGACACCAGCAAAAAAGTCAAATGCTGGGCAGACAAGTAGCTCAAGAGGGGAGAGATTGACAAGGAAGTGTTCGCCTTTGTGACAAACAATCCTGATGCACATCCTGCCAAACGTAAGCCCCTGGTCAAGACCCACAAATCCTTTCCCTATCCATATAGACTACTCGTATCAGGCAGTGGAACGCCAATACAACCACTATCAACATTTATCCAGACAGCCATAAGCCACTTTAGTAGTTATTTACCCTATCAAATTATAGATACAAAAGAATTCCTGAAAAAATGGACACTATCAACAAAGAAGTGGCTCCACTTCCCCCATCAGCTACTTTGGCGGTATGCGATGTTGTCTCACTGTACCCAAGTGTGGTCAATGCTATGGCAGTCCCAGCTGTTGCCCAAATGCTCAGCGACCATCCTTTGCGACTGAATGTGTCTACGGACTGCGTTATTGAAGGACTGAAAATAGCATTTGACAACAATGCCTATGCATACACAGATGGTGAAGGTAAGACTTTGATTGCAGCTCCCAATCATGGGACAGCAATGGGCCCTGTCATGCGTGCGACTATGTGGATATTTTATGGGTGAACTGGACGAGAAACTGGTCCAAGAAACTCCAGTTCCACTGATTTCCTCTCTGGTGGTGAACAAGGAGCCTTTAGAGACAGAAACCCTCAACTGGAGCAGATTCAGAGATGACGGTTTTGCAATTTTGCCAGACTCCGCTGATGCTAGTGCTTTTGAAACACACAGAATTTACATCCCCCGGGTATAAAATGGACTGTTTCCTGTGGCAGAGAAGCAGAATACTTAGATGTAAGGGTGAATATAAATAACGCTGGGTTCATTGAAACTGACGTATTTTCGAAGAATTGCCATAGCTACCTCCCCCCTTCCTCCTGCCACCCCAAGTCAGTCTTCAGAGGCATACCGAGAAGCATTGGTACCAGACTAAAAATGCTAGTCAGCAATGATGAACAGCCGAACGAGAGGATAAGGGAATACGCAAGATACCTAACCTTGTCAGGTTGGCACTATGACAGAGTCCTCAAAGAGATCTTTCAAGGAGCCGCAAAATCAAGAGATACAATACTCCATCAGCCCCGTAAAAAGCAGAGGAAAAAGATAGTTTGGTTCACAAAATTTGACCATAGAGCTCCGTCGATGACTGCCATAATTAAAAGGAACCTCCATCTCCTGTACTCGACCCCCCAAAACAAATCTGTGTTTTCCTCCAAGTGTATCATTGCGACTGACAGGAGACTCAAAAACTTGGGGGAAATCTACAAACCCACTGTACCAAGACGATTTGTAGAGCATGGACCCAAAGAGTGCCCTGGCTTCTTTAGATATACGAGGAAATGTGACACCTGTAAGCATGCCGAGAACACTCATGAACTGGTGTGTCCATGGGATGCGAATGCTACAACATCTCATTTGTACATCTGCCAATGTGATATATGTCATCAGGTGCAGTCTGCACCCACAGCAGTGGTATGTAGGCTCAACCACAAACCTTAAATTACGTTGGGCCAACCACAAAAGTGATGTAAACGGAGGCAAGACCAACAAATGCATGGTTGTCCACCATGTGAACACGACACCCCACCCAGACAACCGTGAGGTCCCATTTCTGTCCATCTGTCCAATCAAGTCAGCGAATGGGGGAGATGCAAACCTCCCTCGCAGAGAGCTATACTGGCAGGCCAATTTGGATACATCGTTTACAGGTCTCAATCGCAGAAAGGATTTAAATGCATGTATCCAACGAAGAGTCCAGTATCAAAACAGGCCACAAAAATTCGACGACCCCCCCCCCCCCCTTCCCCCATCACATTTCCCTACACCACTCTTCCTATAACCCCCCACCTCTCCTCCCCCATTCTTCTGAATGCTTCTCTGTCTTTCCCCTTCTCCTTCCCTCACGATCTGTCTACACTACAACCATTCCCCACTCATCTCCCCTTCCACCACTTCACCTCCCACTCCCAATTCTTTCCACTCCTATCTTATTTATCAAATTATCCTTTATTATGCTAAGTAAAGAGCGAAAGGGACATATGGAAATTTAAAGTAAGATAGAAGGTTACGTAACAATGTCACGTGAGTTGATATGCTATCAATTCTGGAATTTAAGGAGTGAGACAGTCGCTACAATTGGAGCTGTGTTTGCTGTTTATTTTAATTTTTCGAACTTACTAAGAAATAGAAGGCAGGTTTCTATGTCATTATTTGGGTTTAGCAACAGGGGAGGGGGTTGATCAGCGTAAAACAAGTATAAGATAGACAGGATATTTCTTAGGGAGGGGTCTGGGGACACCCGACTTCCCCATACATATTGACCAGAAGATTTTTCCAGATGAGGGGCATCACGAGGGACAGGTCTTTTATGTTGGAATATGAACATGAAAGAATTTTATTAAGCCAACGTCGTCGATTGGTCTATTCAAATTATTGAGCGCCGTTCGTGTTGAGCTGAGAGCCGTTCTTCGCCGTGAACTGTTGGGTCTGTGCTTTCCTGTGCAATGATTGTGAGCGGTGAGTCGGTTTCTTCTTTGACACTAACACTCGTTTCAGTTTGGTGCTGCGGTTTTCTGTTGATACTTATTTTTGTCCGGAGTTCAACATTAATGTTCTTCGTGTCTTCAAACGTTGAATTCTGATCAATGGTTCAGGACTTGCTGGATCGGCGGTTGTGATGCGCATTGACTTTTTTTCTTCTTTATTTTGATACCAAGCTTTTAGAACAGGTTACAACGTCATGCAACAACGCTTTCTTTGACGTAATAATATGTAACACAGTGTGTTAATTCCAAAATTCCGGTTTTTTTTTAGTGTACATGTAATTCTGTACACGTTATTACGTCACCTTTTCTTTTACGTGGAGAAAAAGTGTAACTTGCAGCGTTTATTCTTCTGGGTTACCGTCATCGTCAAAATGACATTTTCAGTTGAGTCTGTAGTCTAATAACTGATTACCTTCCCTTAGAACATTTCCAGTATGAAAAAGTCATCAAAAAAGAAAAAAAAAAAACACAAACAAAATTACAACAATTTTTTAAATTTCCACAACATTAAGCACACACTTGACCCTTATCGTTAAGTGACTTTCAGCACCAGACGGGGGTGTCTGGGACTCTGGAGACGGACTCGTCTTCTCCAATATCATGTGACTGTGCAGACCATTCCGGGATTCGCCTTTACTTGGCAGGACCAGGACAAAAATTACTATTTTCTTTAATAATGAACAAAGGCTTAAAATCACTAAGTATTATTCCACTGATAAAGTTCTCGTCCAGGGGAAAAACTACACACCCTGGGTTACTGAAGAATTCAAGTCCCTCAAAGCTCTGGTGGAGGCTCTGTATGACCAGCGTGCAGGTAGAGAGGCATCAGTCAGAGCCATCCAGGATCTTTCTCTCCCTGCTCAAATTGACAAGCTGACAGAGTCCTCGTGTGTCACCGGCGATACTGTTCTCCAAGCCCGCCAACAGCTCCCCATAACGTGCAGCAAACAGGACTCCATACTGGTCTCACCAGCCACAGCCCAGGTCAGCACCACCCCTTCCATTGTCACGTCGTCCTCTCCGCCATCGCCGGGACCTTTTTCCTGTTTTTCTGTTGCCCAACCGTCTTCTGCACCTGTCTTGGAGGACAGCCGACGTCTTCCGCTAGAGTCCATCGCTTCATTTGTGTCTGAAAGTATTAATGGTGCGGTGCATCTTCTTCGGATATACTTCCACCGGGGACATTGGAGGCAAATGTATCTGAGACTACAATAAAATCCGTCTCTGCATCGCCTTACAACACAAAGCCATCACCTGTTGCTGACCCAGCTAGATGTCCCTCTGTCCCGTCAGCCACATACGACTGAAGGAAGCCGTGACACTGAAGATGCTACATCACAACTCAGCACTGATGTCAACACCGCGCCTACTTATGTATCAAAAGTCCTCTCGTCATCACCGCCATCATCTTCATCATATGATATGACTGCTACTCCTAATGCACGACCAGCTGCCTCCATAGCTCTTTGTCCTAAATTTGTTTCACCCAAACTCGAAGCTCCGCCTTCGTCCATCCATAAAAACAATACACTCGCTTCAAAATTTGCTCTGCTCAAAGCATCGATCACAAGATCTACGATCACATCAACATCAGAGCATATCCCAGACGCTTTTGGCAATTTTAAGATGGAAAGTATTGTGAAAAGAATATCGGATTTAGAAAAAAAAAAAAAAAAAAAAACCCACACAATTCAAAGGGAAAAATCAAGATTTGAAAGTCCAACTGACACGTCTTCAGTCAAAACTTTACAAACCACAAGTAGCGTCATCCACGCAAAGACTGTTACACATGAATCAGATCCCATTTCCCATTTTCGTTGGAGATGTAACTGACCAGTCCGACCGCGATGCAAGAACAGCAGAATCATCTGCATCCAACGGGGACAGTTCAAAGAGTCAACGGAGATCTGCCTCTGAAGTGTTATCAACCTTGGCTATTCCATACTGAGCCACCAGCGTACTTACATGTGACTCGGCCATACGATAGATTTAGATTTTAGATTTAATACATTAATTCATATACACAAAGTTTTCTATAGTGCCAGCCCACAATACTTCTTAAGTCAATTTTTTGTTTCCAGCACCAACATCAGTCTGCCAGAGCTATTGTTCCTAAACCTACGTAACGTAAGATAATGTTACTTATAGCCCAGCCGACAGCAAAGGGCCATATCAGGGCTGTCACCACGTTGAATTCAACTCACAAATCAAAAAAAAAAAAAAAAAAAAAAAAAAAAAAATCACACTATTCTATACAATACACCTAAAAACACACCAGAAACTTCTTTTAAAAACGCACCAGAAACTTAAAAATCATTCTTCTGTAAATCTTAGATCAGTAACTGCAACTAAACAGGATTTTCGTCGAAGCCAAATTCACTGACCTGTACACATTGTAACTCGTTTCTGAACACTCGAAAGCCGATATGACTAGGAACCCATGCAAATCATTTGAGACCATATTCTCCCTCCGCAACATATTGTTAGTACACGTACAAACTGGCGCGGCTACTTCATTTTGAAAAGAAAATATTCCTTAGCGTATTGCTATTCCAGTATATTTCCAATATTTATATAACCAAATAGTTTCTCAATACACACGAATGAGTGAAGCTTTAACACAGAACATGACAACTGAATGTGTGGATCCCTATAATAGTAATATTCATTTCGTTTTCAACCCAACCGCCTGCGTGAGGTCATACCAGGGTTGTTTGTCACCATGTCAAAATCGACTCCATACAAGCATGAAAAGAAAGTTCATCCCAAACGTTCCCACTGCGGATTTGAAAGAACGCATTTTACACAAATGTTTAGGTCAATTGAAAAATATATCTATCTGGAAACTGTCACAAAAGACACATTCATATGCACACACATAGAATACATAGCAATACAGTTTTGGACAAAATTTGTCCCAAGCTCGATTGGAAAAACATATGAGGAAAGCTTGGAAATTTTTGATACTTTTTTTTTTGTCCGAAAAACGTTTCCTCCTCTTTTTTGTCACATTGCGGAATCGTGATAAAAAGAAGCTCCAGACGCCTTTTCCCATGAATTTTGCTTTTTGGCACATTAGTATAGTAACCGCATAATGCTACAATTCATACATGTGGGCTTTGCTTTTTGAAACATTCTTATGGAAACCGCTACAATGCTATAACTCCTACATGGTGGTCATTCAATACGCAAGCAATCCAAGTTGTTCTATGTCTAGTTTCAGCAACTTTATAGCTGCGATATTGAGGGGGGGGGGGGGGGGGGGGGGCTCGAAAAGAAAGACGCGAACAAGCTTTGTTGGACAAACGTGATTTTCCAATGAAATTGCCTGGCTAAAGCTGACTTGATAAAAGCATTCGGTCTGTACACAGAAATAAGGTTTTTGTGGAGACTTTGTTTATCATTTCCTTAACAGAATGCTCTTAAACTCAAGGAAATGGTTCAAGTTTATCGCGAAGCTGGCCACAATCATCTTGTCATAGCTCAACCGACCATCCAAGGCCCGTTTAGGGCTGTTACCACAGTAAGGAAAGGTAAGGTAATGCTGCTTATAGCCCTGCCAACCGCAAAGGGCCACATCAGGGCTGTCACCGCGTTGAAGCAGTGAGGGAAATGTCCCGTCTTGAAAAGAAAAAACAACATACGACAATAAAAGTCAGAACGGCTTTTCTTGTGAGGTTTGCCTTTCAATGCATTATTATGGAAATCTATCTCCAGCGCGGGATGTACAAAGAATCATTAATGGTAATTAACTCGTAACCTGATCTAAGTAGCTCTTACAGACCTACCTCGAGGCTTTGCAATACTCCGAAAATGCAGGAAGAAAAAAAGAAAGAAGTCGGGAATAAAATGAAGTGTACCAGCAAGCTTTTTTGGTTTTGGTCTTTCAATTCAAAGATGAGTTTACACACACACACACACAGACGCGCGCGCACACACATACACACACACAAGGGCAGTAGGGAGAGCGCAGACCTATGTTAAGTCCAACCATCATGGATCTACTCTTTGTACTGTATCTGCACCAAACTTCAATGGGTGACTTTCCTTTTATACACTTGATCATGTTGTTTATAGCCAAGCCGACCACTAGGTGCCATATGAGGGCATAGCTTTGTCAAAGGCAGCTCCTAACACATTAAAACACGCACACACATACGCGCGCGCGCGCACACACACACACACCAGACTAAATTAAAAAAAAAAAAACTCAACAATTGCTTTCAAATCTTTCTTCTATAAAATCTTATATCGAATAAAGAGTATCAATTTTTTTTTAGAAACTGAAAACACACACACACACAACACACACACACACACACACACACACACACACACACATCTCTTAACTGGATTTTCAATCTGCTATAAAGTGTTTTTGACCGACACCGTGTATGTTCTAACACTGCAAGAACATGTTCTATAGTGTGTGGTTCGTCATGATAAAATCAAGTTCGTCATATTAAAACATTTGCCTTTGACATTGAAGGTTCGTAATGGAAATCTGGGGGGTATGCGAGACGCCTTGTGAAGGTCATATTAACACCTACGACCTTGATCCGTTACAAGTAACGGTTGATGGCGTCAAAACACGTTACATCACTAAAACGACGATTAATTTATGACACTTGTGACGTTTCAATATAAATGATGAAATAAATGACGACACAAGCATGCGCGGTAACATTTTGCGCGCAGCGGTCGTCATTTCAAGCCAAGACTTCAAAGAACGAGGACGTTCATCTTTTTTCTCTGTTGCTGTATGCAGCAACAACTCGACAAGACAGACGAGACTCGAGCAAGCAAGTGGTGCTTTACTTTACATTATTACACTCCGGAACAAGAAACATCTATCATCAGTTTCGGAAAAAACAGATAAAGTCAGATACCTGATTTTCCGCCATGAGCTGGGTGAACACACACCAAACTATTAAAAAACAAACAAACCCTCAACAACTGCTTTCAAATCTTTCATCTATAAAATGTTTTAGATACCATCAAAGTGCCAAGAACAATACAGTGCGCTCAGCAGCGGAGATGGGTTTTTCTGAAGCAATGTGTTTTGGACATTTCTTTGGGTGCCGTTGAGCTCATTTGTATACCGGAGAGCTGGAGAAGCTCTTCTCTAAAAAAAAAAAACAAGAAAGAAAGATCAAAGCGGATTAGAGGTGTTTAATAACAAAAAATCCACAGTGAATTGTCTGGAATTCAAGTTACGTTCATAGCACATAGATGGAAGGCTACAACGTCAAAGTCAATTACACTCCTCTCTCCCTCTCTCTGTAGACGGAACATCGTAGCTCAGACGATCGGCAGCTTGGAGACAATATGAACCATCTGTCAGGAGTATAGATCAGTAAACTTTCGGAGCGCCTACACTTGGTCATGGCAGTGTGCAGGGTGTTCATGACCCACTCTGATTCAGGGGCTATACCCCCCGTACTCCTGGCGTACGAATTCCTACAGTTCGTAATTCCTATCATTCCGTCCCCATTCCAATACTGCTGCGAGCTGGCAACAAGCTTCAGGGCAACCCCTCGTTCAGAGCAGTGGAACAGGTAAGGTAAGCTAATATTGCTTACAGCCCAGCCGACCGCAAAGGGCCATATCAGCGCTGTCACCGCGTTGAAGTCAACTCACAAGCCATTAGGGGGAAAAACACATCCACACAACCCTTTAATATACACCTAAAAGCACACCGGAACTGATGTTAAAAATCCGTCTTCTGTAAATTCTAAGATAAGTTGAAAAATGTTAGTCTCCTTCAGAAATTCAAAGATCACATCTCTAAACAAGGTTTTCATTGATTCTGCTGTAAAATGTTTATGTATGTCTCACATCATGCAATCCCCAACACTCTAAAAGAATATGTTTCACTGTGAGTGGTGCATGACATGGAATGCACCATGGAGCTTCTTCACCCTTTAAAAGATAAGAATGGGTGTAAAAGGAGTGACCTGTTTGCAAACGGCACAAAACCGATTTTACGGAGGAAAGATTTCTAATTGGCAGAAGACAATATACAGCCTGTGTGCCAGTTAGCAGAACTCAAGGAAACAAAGAAATGGGAAATGTATCCAGATCACTTTAAACACCTCTACCAAACTGCTATCGCTCCAGAACTTGGAAGACACTGTCGAAAATGGCAAGAAGACAAAACCAACACAGAAATTAAGATGCAGATAGAAAACCTCGGCACTACAGATGACATTGTTATATACACTGACGGTTCTGTCACCAAAGGTAAGTCAGGCTGGGGATACACAGTGAAGCAAAATGGCCGAACTATCCAGGAAGACAATGGCGCGTTCAGTTTACAACTTAAAGTCTAAGAATGGAGGTAGAGGTAGTGACATAAGAACTCCATTGACTTTCATCCACAGGCCAGTTTAAAACTCAACAAGCCATAATACTGACTGACTCCATGAACCTACTTGAAAAAGTTGAGAGTGAAATGGGAAGCCCTGCTTGGCATGAAGTAATGCGCAACCTTCCATTGGAGAGACTCGTATGGATGTACTGCCTTGGGCATGCAGGACTTAGAGGAATTGAGAGAGCAGACGCACTGGCTGGCAAGGCAACAATAAGAACTAGATTACAGCTTGACTGATCTGATGTGATAAGAAATCTGAAGGATCACCTGAGCAACAAGAGCAAAGCAACAATGTCATAGACCATCTTTCAGATCTGAACATGAAGAGAGGAAGTGGCCGCACATCCAGCCCTAAAGAAGCAAAAAACATCACCAACCAAACAAACATTGGAATAGTCTGAAGGCCAACACTGTGAAGACTCCTAGAGACTGGGGCAAACTCATACTGGGCCTGTCTAATAACAGACACAAATGATCAAATACATGTCAAATGCGATAACACTTTGAATCTCTCAGGGATGCCAGAGTATCCTGTAGACGTGTGTGCGCTGGTGTGTGTTCATTAGTGGAGTGATGCAGGCGTGTAAATTGGAGAGTGCACAGATAAAGACTGCGGGAGGAGCAAAGACAGAACTGGCATCTGCCTGTGCCTTGATTATGCCAGTATTGCCGCGTCCTAGCTGTCCAAGTTGTAGCAGCACCTTGTGGTCACCTGATGTGTCTTCCCTGTGTCCAGGCTGCAGGTGTCCAACACTCGTCTGTGTGTGGGTGTCACATTTCTACACCTGAGGAGTCGGCCCAGAAATAGGCATGTACGTAAAATGAATATTTTCCTTGTCGTCATCGTGTGACGTTGTTATCATAGTTGTAGTCAAGTTTATAATTTAGATCTAGCGACGCCCAATCTATAAGCTTGTAAGGGAGTTCGGCTGAAGATGCCCAATCAACACCGACTGCACTATTGTCTAGTCTCCAACGTTCACTTCTAGAGTCGGTCGGGTCTGTGTAGGAACGCTTAACGGCCTGTGTGAGGTAAATATAGCAGATCGATGGTACTAATCGATGTTCTCTTGCAGGAAGGTAGACTGATCGATCACAGGGGAGTCTAACAGTCGTATGTTATAATCATTCGTCAATCTGTGCAGGATTAGTGGAATTATTCCAGTATGGTGCTCCAACCAATGGGCCTATGTCCAGCCATCATCCCACGTTTTTTTTTTTGTTTGTTTTTTTTTATCTATTTGAGGGGCCACAACCAGGGTGCAGTGGTGATGTAAATGCGTGTGTGTATGTCTATATGCGTGCTTATTATTCCGTTCATTCTGAATCCTAAGGATAACTGTTTGATTTGTTTCAGGTCAGCTATTGCAACCTGTTCAGCTATTGCAACTTGTTCAGCTGTTGCACCTATGTCAACTATTTCACCTATTCATCTATTTCGTTTATTTCACCTATCCCACCTACGTTTATCTACGTGAATTTCTGTAAAGGACATCGTCATTACTGTGGAAGTATTTACTCTGTGTGGACATATTCTTCAGTATCAAGATATTCCAGAAATTGTTCAAGAATTGTACGGCCGTCAGAGTGATTTGTGATTTACATCGTATATGTGACATCGTACCGAACATTGGACACAGTACTAATAATTGATGTGCGAATCGTGTTGTAATATATATCGGTGTACGGCGGATTCCTTAGCAGAATGAACGGTTGCGTCCTGTTCAAGGAGTTGTGTGTTTCGATATACTAACTGCTGAGGATCAGGACATCATCGACGGGACGTCAGAGAAGATCACTTCAGACAAGCAACGAAAACCAGCTAAGTGAAGCAAAACACTGACAGTCGCACGCGCACACACACGCATATAGTTTTATATATAACGTTTTGTAATGTGACTGTGAATGAGTGAATGATTATGAGAGTGAATGAGAACTCTGTGTATATTATCTACGTACACATCAACACACCAATAATCGCATCGTCCAGTTCACCAATTCATTGTTTATTTCTTTGTTAAATCTTTATTTAATTGTTTATCTGGCTCTCGTGTCCGATAAGAGTGAATTAGAGGCGGGTGAATGTGTTAATTTCATACACATTCCATACATCCACTCCCCGAGTCGTGTCAGTGGACAACATGTCTTTCTCCTTGTGCCTTAATTGACATGAACTGTCATGGTGTGTGGGCAACATGTCTTTCTCCTTGTGCCTTGATTCACATGAACTGTCCTCGTGTGTGAGCAACTCGACTTCCTCCTTGTGCCTTGACATGAACTGTCCTTTTGTGTGGGCAACATGTCTTTCTCCTTGTGCCTTGACATGAACTGTCCTTTTGTGTGGGCAACATGTCTTTCTCCTTGTGCCTTGACATGAACTGGCATTGTGTGTGGGCAACATGTCTTTCTCCTTGTGCCTCGACATGAACTGTCATTGTGTGTGGGCAACATGTCTTTCTCCTTGTGCCTCGACATGAACTGTCATTGTGTGTGGGCAACATGTCTTTCTCCTTGTGCCTCGACATGAACTGGCATTGTGTGTGGGCAACATGTCTTTCTCCTTGTGCCTTAATTGACATGAATTGGTATTGTGTGTGGGCAACATGTCTTTCTCCTTGTGCCTTGACTTGAACTGTCATTGTGTGTGGGCAACATGTCTTTCTCCTTGTGCCTTTAATGACATGAACTGTCATTGTGTGTGAGCAACATGTCTTTCTCCTTGTGCCTTAATTGACATGAACTGTCATTGTGTGTGGGCAACATGTCTCTCTCTTTGTGCCTTTATTAACATGAACTGTCATGGTGTGTGGGCAAAATGTCTTTCTCCTTGTGCCTTATTGACAAGATCTTTGTGTGTGTGTGTGTGTGTGTGTGTGTACGGGGGGGGGGGGGGGGGGGGGGGGGGGGGGGGGACAGCATGTGTTTTCACGCGTGCCCTAATGATTTGAATGGTTATTGCGTATGGGCAGTACGTGTTTTTACTTGTGCCATGATGAAATGAACTGTTATTTTTTGTGGGCTGCATGTTATTCTACTTGTGCCATATCTAAAAATGTTATTGTGATTGGTTAGCATGTGAATCAACTTGCGCTGCAGTGACATGAACTATTACTGTGTATGAGGATTCGACTTGTGTGATCTGTAGCATGGTTACGAATGTCATCCTTGTAATAGATGACTCCTTGTATGTTAATCAGGATTTTTGACATCGTGGTTGAAAAAAATCCAGATGCAGAGCTAATGCCAAACGACAGACCACTGAAATAGAAGTGTCCAAAGCGCTGTGAAAATTGTAAATGCAGTGGGAATGAATGCCAGAAATCACCCTCAAGCAGTGCTGAAATTCTGGATCGCCTCGGTGGTTTTACAACATTGCGCGCTTTGCCGATGACCTTGGTTTGGCGTGTGAACTGATTTGTGAGACGGAGAACTTGGACATTTTTCTGAAGCGAAGATGAAGCTAAAGACTGTATAGTTTTATGAATCCTCATTAGATTTGTCCGCATTTGTACACTGCATATTGAGATATTTTGTTCTAGCCATCAATGTATACTTGCCGAGGTGTGAGTGGGGATCTTTTCGTTGTAAACATTATTTCTACTTTCCAGAAATTCGGTGCTACAAAATTCCAGTGATCTATTAATCTCGGAGTTCCTGCCTTTTTCTGCTTTTCTGGGGAATTCACATGAAATTTCGTCTCATATTTTTCGGATAGTTGTCTTAAAAATGTTTCCAGAGGTCTACTTTCATGGTGTATATGTTAGTAATGGAACGGGCGGCTAGCTTCGATTGTTCAATACTAGATTCATATTTGATCAATGTTTTGATAATTCTTTTTCATTAAGGGAGTCAGACGCTCAGCAGATTAGATGTAGCTCTAAGCACCAACATTTTTTTCTGTCATCAGAGTTCAGTGCTATGATTAATTGTCTCCATAATGATATATTCTGCTTTTTATGGTTTGAAAGGCGTTCTTGTAACTTTATGCAATGGTATTTTGGCGGGTTTTTATATCCATCTATCTATGTAGTGGGCCCCGTGGAAAAAAAAAGAGTGGGGGAGGGAGTGCTTTTTGGTTGCAAGCTCATTGTCGTGCGCCCGTGAAGAAGAGAGAAGGCAGCTAGTGATTTCTGCCCTTGGAAAAAAAGGAGGTTGCCGGCACTTTTGGCGGGGGCGGCAGCCAGGAAGGGACAGAAAAGAAAAGTTTTGAAAAAGAAAAAAAAAAAAAAGAATTGTTGATTCTAGGGCGAGTGTAAGATGTGTGAGCAAATTTAAATAACTTCCAGTACAAGCTTTTTTTTGGCGATTTTTAAAGTTCTAAATTTGTTTTTTGCTCGTGATCAGTATAATTTCCAAATTCTACCCTGTTCACACACTCGATAGGTCGGATGTGGATCCTGTGATCGACTCTAAAGTAAGTGTGTGTTTATTTTACTACGATAGGCGTCTTGTCTTTCTAGGACAAGCACCCTGTACTTGACGCCCAGTTGTATGGCACCTTGGAAGCCCCTTCTCGGCCCTTGATGCCCGGGACTGAAACCCCGACGACCCCTTCTCGGCCCTTGATGCCCGGGATTGAAATCCCGACGACCCATTCTCGGCCCTTGATGCCCGGGATTGAAACCCCGACGACCATTTCTCGGCCCTTGGTGACCGGGATTAAAACCCCGACGACCCCTTCTCGGCTTTGATGCCCAGGACTGAAACGCCGACGACCCCTTCTCGGCCCTTGGTGACCGGGATTGAAACCCCGACGACCCCTTCTCGGCTTTGATGCCCAGGATTGAAACGCCGACGACCCCTTCTCAGCCCTTGGTGACCGGGATTGAAACCCCAACGACCCCTTCTCGGCCTTTTATGCCCAGGATTGAAACGCTGACGACCCCTTCTCGGCCCTTGGTGTGGTGTCCGCCGCCAGCAATGTTTTTGATTTTTCAAGGCTTCCAAGGGTGGTGCAGGACTGCTCCCAGCTGGTTTGCTAGGCAGTCGAGGACAGTACTTCTCTGGGTCCTATCCGCACCTTCGGGTGTATCTTTTTCTGGCAAAGACCCCTATCAAATGAAACGTCTCGGCACAAGGCACTCACGCGGTCCGCAAAGAAAAATGCTTATATTGGAACACACCATCACAAGACGAGTGCTTCATCATCGAGTGTGCGCTATTGATTGTGGTGATCACGCGGTTTAGCTAATGTTTGACAATTCAGCATTTTTCCTAGCTGATGAATTGAAAATCCTGGATTTTGTTTCAGTTTTTTGATGGAGGTGTCGCTGCGTGCGGACTAGCCTATGTACGCTATACCACATTTGTTGTTAAGCTACGAGACCACAGTACGCAGGATTTATGGCCGGATGGATAAACTGATCAAGGATGAAAGGCAAGGGTCTCGGGGACACAACTCAGCAGGAGCCTGACCTACGCGTTAACCCACAGCATTGATACGACGTATCATTGTCTGCGCTTCTGCGTTCTTCCTCTGTGCGCGCGCGAGCGCGCACGCACGAACACGTATGTGCACACGTGCGTCTGTTTTATGTATGTGTGTGTGTGTGTGTGTGTGTGTGTGTGTGTGTGTATATATATATATTGTGTGTGTGTGTGTGTGTGTGTGTGTGTGTGTCTGTGTTTGTTTTATAGGGATTGGTTATTCAGAGGACGATGCAGTTGTTACTAAATTTGATAACTGTAACAAGCACCGACGTAATAGTAAGTAAATTTAAAAGAGAAGGGTAAGAGTGTGTACGGAAATACCAGAGTGCCAAATACAATGTTTGAAACTAACTTGAAATGGTATTTGATAGAACTTCACCACTTAAACGAAACGTGTTTTGTCTTGTAATTCGTTTGTCCTTGTTAAGTGGCGGAGTTATTTCAAATACCTTATGAAATTTGTTCCAGTTTCAGCCAGCAGTCACCTCACTTTCCATCTAAAAGAGTTTGAAAGTGTTGATGACCTGGAATCGGCTCTCATCATAGCTGAAAACACACACACACACACACACACACACACACACACACACACACACACACACCTACTTCCTTTTGTTCATTTCTACTAAACTTAAATTTAGTTGGCTGTGCAGAAAAGCGCTTTGGGCACATGGCTTGAAGGACGGAAATTCCTGGAAAACCACGCTGAACAGAAAACCATGTAAACGTTACAAATTGTTAAGTTTACAAGTAATCTGCTGACTTTGCATAGGGCATCCCATCTGGCTTGCTCAGGTCCACAGTCAGAAGCTTGATCTATCACTCACAGTTAAATAGAAAGATGTCAAAATGATATACAAACACCCAGAAAAGCGTAGCCTAACCAAATCAACAACAAACCTACAATGCATCAAAAATGCACATGTAAAAAGCCAAGAGAAGGTAGCTGAGTACTGCAGAATGAACAGTTAGCGTCCACATAACAAACACACACACACACACACACACACACACACACACACAATGAGCATATTATAGATAAAGTAAGGTAATGTTGCTTATAGCCCAGCCCACCGCAAAGGGCCACATCGGGGCTGTCACCACGTTGAAGTCAACGCACAAGTCATTAAAAAGCGGAAGAAAAAAAAAACAACATTCACACAACCGTTTAAAATACACCTTCTAAAAGCACACCAGAGTTTTTGTTAAAAATGTTTTTTTTCCCCTGTAAAATCTTTGATCAGATAAAAATGTTAATCGCTTTCAGAAATTTAAAGATCACTTCAGGTGGGACATCCTGAATAAGGTTTTCATGGAGTCTGCTGAAAAATGTTTATTTCTCACATCATGCCAGTCCCAACACTCTAAACGAATATGTTTCAGTGTGAGTGGTATATGGCATATTATAAACTGCAGCAAGAAAAAAAAAAGTTACAAAGATTGTGTAGATTTAAGACAAAAGGGCCGTAAGGGGGTAAAAAAAGGAAAAAGAAAACAGTAAAGAAAGAAGAAAAAAAAGAAAAGAAAAAAAGTATGTGTTCACTCATGACACGCTGAAGTGAGAGAGAGAGAGAGAGAGAGGAGAGAGAGAGAGAGAGAGACGCTGCTGCTGATTATGGAGAAGAAAATCAAGGACACAAAGTGCGAGGATGAGAACATCTACCAGAACACTGGTCTAGATGGGAACATTGACGCCGACCAGGGCTTTGAGACGGAGGAAGACATCTATCAGAACGTACGATTTGACAGGGCTGATCCAACCATGCCTCTTTGATCTGTCGTGTGGCCTCGTCCCCTGACAAATCGACACACTGGTGAAACTCACTGTGCTCCGCCGACCTGAACGTCTTTGAACAAAGTATGCTGTTCGAGAAGCGTGATTTAAGAAGTATATGGACCGAAGTGACAGTGTGTGTGCTAGTGTCGAACAAGGCAGTATCTTTCACAAGTCATGCTGCTGATGGCTCATCAAATACTTCGTGAGTGGTCTGTTTTACTGAAGTAAAACTTATGATGTTGTAAGTCATGGAATTGAGTGGTCATTTGTCATACACACGTACACGCACCTACAACCATAGACAATGACCTTCCCAACCCCCCTCCCCCGCACACACAAAATTTTTCTCATACGATACAGCTACAGACATCTTACATACATACATATATGTACACACGTGCATGCGGACCATATGTACGCATACATACATGCATGCAAATATGGTTGCCCACGCACATTTGCACTCACACATATGCGCACTCATTACGCAGCACACTGGCAAACCATGATATTGTACAAAAATCACAATACCACTCTTCGCAGGATAGGACTACATTCACATTATCCTATGATTTCATTTTCATTTATGAAGTGTATTGTGTTTTTGAAATGCAGTAGTTACCCTCAGACAACGACATGGACAGTTAATAGTGAAAATCAGATTAATACTTGGAGGACAGATTATCACAAAAGTAAATACAGCTCGGACTTTAGATGTACACACTATAAATCTAACTGCTCAGTCAGGCACACACATGGCCACCGGCATACTCACATTTATGTATGTACAAGCATACACATATCCTTATGCACACTTATTTATTCCTTCTCTTCTCTCTCTCTCTCTCTCTCTCTCTCTCTCTCTCTCTCTCTCTCTCCACACACACACACACACACTGTACATTATTGAGTGGAATTGGATAGCAGGAAAGTGCCACGATTGAGATTTATTTGAGTGGTTCCGTCCTGTTATTGTGTCTTTCATCTAGTTCCTCAGGATGACGGTTTTTTTTACTTTTTATTAAAAAAAAAATTTTTTCCCTTAAATTTCTTGTTGATGACACCACACATATGTACACACATACAAGCAGACCTGTGCAAGCCTTGTGCAGTATATTCATGACGTCATTTCTTTGATCTGTCCAGTTGTCAAAGATGGATATCACTTCGTTGTATTGTTTTTTTCTCTTCACTTGATAAAGGCTACGAGGCTGAAAAATTGCGCAGTATTACGAAGAGTGGTACTGTGATTTTTGCACTGTTTTCTTCCCTTAGGAGGACTATTGTTTTTGTTTCTGATAGTTATAACCACTCCTTGAGAAAAATGGATAACGCAATGCAACTATGTAGATTGAAGGAGGAAAGAGCAAGGTATGTGTCACATGAAACATTTTAAAACTATTGTCTTGCAAAATCATAATACATTCCGACTGGTTTCTCCATAAAATGAAACAGTGATGTTGAAATGGACCAAGAATTTTTGGACAAATGTTGGAAAATAAAAAAAGACGCATCACTTTCACTTGCGGAAGTGACGAGACAGGCGTGCACGAAAAAAAAAAAATCCTTCAACTGAACGATAAAATTTCTTCCTGTGAATCTCTCGCGGACTTTGAAGCATGTGTGTACACATACAATTATGAAAAATTAGAAAAGTCATGCATGAGCTTGATCAAAGACAAGACATTACGTAAAACAGTAGACAGTGACTGTAGACAAATAAAAATTACCAGGGATGGGAATTGTTTCTACAGAGCGTTAACTTTTAATTTCCATGGTAATGAGATTAAACATGCAGGCATTCGTAGAAATGTTGTAACTTTCATGGCAGAACACAAAAGTGAATTTCAACCCTTTGTAGGTGGACATGCTGACCAACATTTACAAAACTAAATCTACACAGATGGAAGGACTGAATCGTGGGCCACGGAGAGAGAACTCATGGCGGCACCTGCGTTGTACAAGGTTAATATCAAAGTCAAAGTCAAGTGTCGGGATAGGTTTGTATGGCATGTTTTTACTCTTCACTTGTAAACCGATTCAGATCGTGACACTAGAAATGGAATTCCTTACGAAAATAATGTGCGTCTCACATTCAGATCTAACCATTATGATCTTGTTATGCATGAAGCAGCGGATGAAAAGGCGATTCAAGGAGTTATCCAAAACGATGACGAGTGGTGATGTGATTTTGTACTGTTTTCTTCCCTTTGGGGGACTATTGTTTTGGTTCATGATATTTTAGTCTGTTCCAAATAATCTCACACACCATGAACAAGTGATGGCGGGCAGTGATAATTCACGGCATTTCCAAGACACTGAATAAAGATTTCTTTTCCTTTTACATTTTTTGTCCTTTTTCTTCGTTTCTTTTTGACAGTTGACTTGATAATGTTTTTATGGCTACTCCAAAATTTGGCAAGTCAGGATTGAGATAACACTGACTGTGGCTCTTGTGTCAGAGCTATTGTCGGAAATGCTTTTTCTGGTTAACTTGACATAATGGCTTTCTTGATTAATCTGTTATTGTTTCTTCACGGATAATTACAAGATATTCCAAAGTATGTTATCTTTTCCATTCCGATTTGTTTTTAATTTTCATCATCATTATCCTTATTAATCGACATAAACTGAAAAAAGGATTTTGCTATGGTTTACTACAACATTGAGGAAACGTAATAAAGTTCTGGTAATTCTGTAATATGCCAGCGACTACTCCAACATTGCTAATGTACTTACCCGATTTTTGAAAGAAAATCTTTTCCAACTTCGGAAGAGGAGCAGGTAATAAAGATTTGTTTAATTCTAGACTGCTTTTAAAAGTAAATGCGACTGCGTACGTCTTCATCAAGTTTGAGACAAGAATGAAAAATACTCTTTCGCAGGAAGAGCAGTTTTGATGACAATGTTTGCTTTGTATTCTTTGAAAAAGAAGAGAATCTTGAACATTCTCTGGTTTGTGAATACAGTCTTATCCGTTGTAAACATCAATCCATTTCCGTTCCTTTTACCAGACCTGTACTGTGATCTAATCCCCACAATTACCTATCAGAAGTTAACGTTTGGACTGACTTTAGAGATTGCGTAGAAGTATAAACTCTTGTGTATTTGTGTGATATTCAGAATGTGTACTACAATGTGTCGTATTAATCATTGTCAGTGATCGTTTGCTGAATCGAAAAGATTACACATGAACTTCTGAAACTATTCTGAGTTTATTGTGAAACATACTGGCTTTGATTCTTTTTAAGCTAGAAAGCAAGAGTTAACGATTATCATGTTTTTGTGGCCAACATTTGACCACTATTTCCCCCTTTTGTTCTGTTATATTTTCACACAGTAATGCATACAAAAATGCACTGAAAACGTAAAGCTTATACATGTTACTTTTTGATAAACGACACACCAGTAGTTTGTGATACACAGGTGGTTTTGGGTCTGGATACGCACATTATGTTTGTTATTTTCACGAAAAGAGCATTCTAACATTGGCTTACATATACTTACATTAAAACAATTGTTTGCGTGCATAAAACGTGTTTTTCTTTAAATACTATGTATATTATTATGTGAATGTATATATTAACACAAAGCTGACTATAAGTAAAGATGAAATGAAATAACAGACATTGAAATGCACCCATTTCTTTCACATTGACTAAGCTGGTAGTAATGTGTACAGTATTTGTATTTGACTGAATTAAAGAAACAACAACAAAAACCTTCATACATTTGTTACTTAATCAGTACATTTGGTATGTTACAGCCCCCACCCCACCCCCACCCCCCTCACGAACTTTACAGAAAAGTCCTGCCATTTTTATTTGACTAACATTTTCACAAGATTGATTACAATTATTCCTTGTAAAGTGTTCACCGTAATGAATTTGTAACCTCTTGCAATTACACATGTAGGCCTATGTACTGCTTTGCACAGAGTTGAGCAACGCTGATGTCCTGATTTGGTTTCATGTTTTAGTGACTGGTTAAGCTGATCGTCACTACCCTTATCTCTTTTCATGTGGATATCAGACACTAAATACATGAAAAAAAAAAGAATCATCAGAGCATCACCAATCAATATGTTAATGAATGGCAGTGATACTGATTTTTGTAAATAGAAACAAAGCAAAATAACAAAAGCTGTGATTGGAGTTTACAATCACAATATTTACAATATTGAAAGAAGATGAGAGTATTTTGAGGTGAACTGATGTTCTTAGCAGATACCCAATGCTGAATGGACTTGCACCAATTCCCTGAGTGATGGTATAGTGCAGTTCTCTTTGTCATTTCTCCAACATCAATAATCTTAGTTTCTACAATACTCGTTTCCCCGTATTTTTTCTTCGGACATAGGACGACACATATTAAGACAAGGAGAAGCAGTGCACCACACACACACACACACACACACACACACACACACACACACACACATGTTTGGCTTATGAGCACTAAAAGTACGCCCGGTGTCACATATGTAATTATAGACAGGCATACAGGTTTCCATCATCGCCTAGTTATTTATTCATCCATTCTCATCGCCATATTAACAGCAACATCAGCAGCAGCAGCAGCTGTAGCACTCGCAGCAGCATCAATCATCGTACGAAAACAAAGTATCACTCAGACAAACGCCTCCCCTCAACAGTCTCAACCCCAGGTTTACAGAATTTGACGTCAAATGTCCTTTCACAAAGTGTTTTCATTGCTCTGAAATCAACACTGAAAAAAAAAATCTGTGCTCACTAATGCCTCAACAGGCTACTAAAAAAATCCTTTCTTCAAAAAAAAAAAAACAAAACAAAAAAAACATAAAAAAATTATTTATTCTACTTTACTACTAGCCTACATTAAGGGACCTGTAGAATAGGCCCATAGCAACGATATATAAATGAAAGAAAGGAAAAGAAAGAAAGAAAGAAGAAGAAAAATGAAGGAAATCGTTCAGTTAAGTCATGTTCCACCGATTTTCCTATTTGTTTGAAAGACAGTATGCATTATTTTATGACATCGCTGCAAAGGCTCGCACTTCGGTTTACGTTCGGAGTCGACCGGTTTTTTTTTTGTTCTGTTGTGAAGTTAAGGGCTGGTTCTACCTGATCTCCGTCTGCATGTTTTCTTAAAGTAATCTACAAGTCTACACTCACCTTAATGGCCCATGAACATGCGACGCCCCATCCATCCTTCGCTTGCTTATGATGAACACATTTCAAATGCTATGAAACGCTAGAGTAAGAAGTTCCTCACAACTGTACGTGCCAACTCCAGCTTCTGGGAGATAGAGGAAACCCGTCTCAACACAAGTATACCGTATGCGATGAGAGTCTGCACAATGCGTTCCTGACGACACCTACCAGATGGAAACCGGGAAGAGGTCTGCTCTTGTATTGCCAGTCCAACAGAGACCCTGCTGGCGATAGTCCATTTCAGTGACACACTGGAGAGATTTGCGAGACAGAATGCCACACAATGGCGAGCTGACGCTTTGCCACACTTTCCGCCCCGATCTCTTTGACAAAACACTTCACCTGACGGGCGGCGTCATCCAATCCCAGTACGCTTACTCAGCTGGGTCAGACGAACCGGGGATTGCCTGGTAGTGGGCGGAGCTCGTTCATGTCAGGCGACGGTGGCGGAAGGCGAGGGGCAGGGTTTGTGGGTGTGAACACAAACGACGCCCAGAAGTGTCAAGCCACAGCCCGCTAAGCGACATACGCGTCATGGCTGGGGAGTAAAGGCATCATTTCAGTGACTGCTAACTCTCACGCCCGAGTGTATTAAATCTCAATTAATGTGCTACAGCGTCTGACATTTTTAATGACAACGAACCGTTTCCCCCCAGTCTACGTAGTCGTGGAGTAGCAAAGTCCACTTAAGTCTTGGACCGAGTGTGATTCAGATTATTTATTTCACATGGCCTTTAAAAACAAACCTAAGAGAAGATGGTGTGTGGGGGTGTTCTTTTGGCAACTAGGCACGTGGAAACCATGCAAGCTACAAATGCAGTAGCACTCACTGGATCAGCAAGAACGTAGAATATATCATTCATTTAAAGAAAAGCAACATGCAAAGATGATATAAAATTATGCGACGAGTGTATCATTCGGGACCTTTTTTCACGATAGTTTTCTGTACAAGATTTTTTTCACAATAGTCTTTGATGAAAAATAAATTAAAATAATTCTTCAGCACAGCAGCAGCAACAACAACAATAATACACACACACACACACACGCGCGCGCGCGCGCGCGCGCGCGCAAAGTGAGAAAATCATATTTACATGTTTTGGTCTCATGGGCTATATAGGTTAACAATGGAACTAAAGCAAAAAAGAAAAAAAAAAACACAAAAAACTAGACCATACAGACCACACACTAGAGCAAAAAACAAAAAACTAGACCATACAGACCACACCAGAGCAATAAACTAGTTAACCTAAAGTAAGGGTACCAAGGTTCAGACACGAATTTGCGGTTCACGGAGAAATTAAAAGAAAGAAACAACAAACAAACAAACTCAAACTTAAGCGAATACTTTTCACATCTGATCAAGTATCAAGCGTGACCGAGGAGACACAATGATTTTTTTTTTTTAAACGAGAGCTAGTGTGCCTATTTGGATTTATATGTCAATTGAATTAAACCGCCATGGTAAGCATCCTAGACATACCATTTTTGTTTGTTTATTTGGTGCAGGGTGTATCAACCACCAGAATCCCGAGTTGATAACCACCATGCCATTCTTGCGACAAATTTAACGGGAAAACAGAAAGACAAAACCAACATACGTATACTTTTCAAACAAACATACACAGACACACGTTTTCTCTCACTCTCTCTCATACCTTCCCACAGAAACCCTCCCTCCATATAGATTAACATTTTTTCATCTGATCTGAGATTTACAGTGAAAAGATTTTTTAACAAAATTTCGGGTGTGCTTTTAGAAGATGTATTTTAAAGAGTTGTGTGACTGAATGACTTGTGAGTTGACTTCAACGCGGTGACAGCCCTGATATGGTCCTTTGAGGTCGGCTGGGCTTTTCGCAGCATTACGTTACATTACACCCCCCCCCCCCCCCCACCCCACCCGACAGAAGCGGATTCCTTCGCCACTGTTACTGGCACTCTCACTTAGGGTTCAACACCACCCCACCCCACCCCCATTCTACCCCTTCCCTCTTCTTTTTCGTCTCCATTTTAGTGAGGGAAAAGGAATGGTTGAAGAGAGGAGGTGGGGAGGAGGGTTGAGGGAAAAGGAATGTTTGAAGAGAGAAGGTGGGGAGGAGGGTTGAGGGAAAAGGAATGGTTGAAGAGAGGAGGTGGGGAGGAGGGTTGAGTGAAAAGGAATGGTTGAAGAGAGAAGGTGGGGAGGAGGGTTGAGGGAAAAGGAATGGTTGAAGAGAGGAGGTGGGGAGGAGGGTTGAGTGGAAAGGAATGGTTGAAGAGAGGAGGTGGGGAGGAGGGTTGAGGGAGAGTGATGATCTTTTCACGCAGACCTGGTTCGTGGCAGCAATACTTCCCGGTGGACAAGTTTGAGCGGGCTCCTTTCTTTCATTCGTGTTTAATTGCGCCGAGTCAACGAGGTTAGCAAATGACATGATTTGTTTTATTTGACATATAAGCATATTGGATTGTCGCATGATTAGCACCCATTTTCTGTCATCTTGGCGACAACTTAAGATTCATGATACATGGTCAGAATGTTTGAGAAAAAAAAACAAAAAACAAACAAACAAAACAACAACAACAATAACAAAAAAACTTCTGCTATTTCTGCAATTTCGCTTGTATTTAGCCACGTTTAACAACAAATGTGTATATTTGACGAACGTCGATTCCATACTTAGTAAGAAATTTACTGATAACCGGCCTTCTGTGTGGTATAACTCATAAGCCTGTTGATACTATGTCAATTATTATTTGTCGTAAAATTTAATATAACATCATGTAATACATCTTTTATCAGTGTACACACGATTAATTGTAAATGATCAGTCAGAGTGTTATGTTTCAAATCAGTGTAAGGGATAGAAAATCTGCTCAACGTTTTATCTGTGACGTTCTTTGCATATTGACCGACAACCTGATTGCCTCGGATGCCGACATCACCGGAAACCAAACCAAATACTGTGTTTTAAACCATAACTTTTCACAGAGATGTACAGTTCAAACACATTCAGTAGTTGAGGATGCTTGAGGTTACGGCCAGCAATGGCTTCCAAAACAGAAATGGAGTCTGAGAGAATGCAGGTGTCTTTTTTTATTTTGATTTAAAGACCATTTGAAGTGCCAGACCAACGCTGTGGGTTTAGCAGTGTAGACGGAGCTGTCTGAAGGAACATGTTTAGAAATCTGTGAGAGGGTGCTCAGCAATCCTCTCCCTTCAGATTTGGCGCCATTGTTAGACATTTTTTGCTAGGATGGAAATTTAGTACAAAAATTCAGCACAAAAAAGTCTTGTTGAAAGCTGGCCGAGTCTTTGCAATGTGAGGTCAAATCAAAGCTGATCTCTGGGGTGAGAGAAGTCCACGGTGAGTCATCAGGAAATTTGGACAAATCACACACGACTCCAACATCTGTGACTGCATGTTCTAAATGGAGAAGAATAGGAATTCCCAAGGGTGGAATGGAACAGGGGCTGTCCTCAAACTTCCTGAGGAAGTTTAGATCTTAAATGCAGCTATAGCCAGGATTTGGCAGATTTAGCCAGGAGAAGCGGTTCGAACAAGAAAGTTTTCAGTTGGCGGTTGGAGATGATGGTTACTCTGCCTGTGCATACAGATTCCATACAAGTTTTAAGCTGGCGGTTTGAGATGATGGTTCCTCTGCCTGTGCATACAGATTCCATACAGGGAGACTTCGGCGTCAGCACCTTTGTCTCCATGGACCAGACGCTCACCTTCTGAGGATCTCCACCGTTCGCCACGCCGGAACTCTTCAAAGATGAAAGTTACTTTGGTCGCTATGTTGATGTATGGGCCATGGGTATCATGTTGTATTTCATGGTGGCCGGGGTCACGCCATTCCGAGCAGAAACAGTCGCGAAGTTGAGAAAGAGCGTCCTGGACGTATGCTACATTATTCCTGTATACGTCTCAGACAGTTGCCAGTTTTTAATTCGCAGTATTCTGAAACACATTCCGCAGGATCAGTTCACGCTGGAAGAAATCCAGCGCTGTGACTAGCTGGAGGGAGAGTGTAACACAAATTAATATTTTTTAAAATCTTATTTGACGTACCCCACACACTAACAAAAGCATAGACCAGTGCCATCGCATTCTGCATTGCTCTAGTAACGAAACGTCATTACTTCAACCAAAATTACGTAACATCTTTGAAACGCGCATCATTGCGTCAGTACCAATGAGAGATTCTAAATTAAATGATATGTTTTATGAATTGCACTTTTGGTCAAATTTGGGAATTTTCATCGTTTTAAAAGAAAAAAAACAAAAACATTTTTTTGCAAACAGAAATGAAATCTGAAACAATTTTGGCCCCCAAAGAGCTTGTGCGCAGAATGTGTTGGATACGGAACCGTAGCTAGGAGTCCCAAAACGGTCGGGGGAGTCGTCGTTCTCCAGTCTGAGCAGGACATCGTTTTTGTGTACGTCCCGTGGAGTTGCTGTTTGTATTTTCTTTTCCATCGTCAAACATTACTATCAAATTGTCACGCCATACTGGGAAATCCCCAGGCGAAGTCGAGTAAAGGAATCGTCTATAGAAGTTACCGAAAGAGAGATCGGAGAGTCATCTGTGTCATTTACGAACTTGTCATCTGTCGAGTCTACCTTGTGTACTGCTCACCATGTTGGAAATGAACACTACAACAGAGAATTTCTTTGAAACTCGAAACGAGTAATTAACACCACGCTCGCTAGGCCTCTCTGCTGGACCAGCAGGGTATATTCCGAGGTGCCCTGTTGTCCTGTTTTGCTGTCCTGCCGTTCCGCTGTTGCCCTGTGTTCCGGTGTCGCTGCCGTTGTTGTTCCCGACCTGTGTGTATGCTGTGCTTTCGACCTGCTGTTACGCCCTGTTACGCCGACGTCCTGCTTATATTGATGCCGCGAAGCACCTATTCTGGGACTCGTCATCGCCGTATCCACCTTTGATAGATGAGTACAGCGCGAGCCGCTGCAAGGACATTCAATTCATACCCAGGGATCACGCACTACAAGAAAACAAAACAAAACAAAACAAAACAAAAACACAAACACACAGTCATAAATACAAAAAAAATGAATCATTTGTTAGTTGTCGAATCAGAGTCTGTTGAATATCTTAGAGAGGCGAAAGGCACTGGATTTTTTTTTGTTTATAAATTTTCACTCCCGTTCTCCCGGGCACTCCCGTTTCTCTCTCTTAGAGAAAGTCACGTCCCACTGACGTGACATGTTTTGGTGGCAGCGGTGGGTTATATATCAATCCCTGCCCCAAACAAAATTTATTTCAAAATTCCCAAGTGCCAGACGCTGCTCGGAGCCTCAACGACTCTGCGGGCGGTTGGGCGGTGCCCTTTAAAAAAGAGAATTGTTCCTTGCAACTGGCATCGTTAGATTAGGGACAATTAACATCTTAAACTAAATGTAAATTTGATCTGGCAACAAGAAAAATAATACGGGGCCACACACCACTCTTATCCAAAGGGTAGTTTATTGTATGTGTACACACATTTGTTTATTTATGGACTGCCATAAGCAATGGTCGTATCAATCAACTTGAGAAGTATATGTATACTGTCATATCTGGACAGTAATAGCATCCAGAACTAGCTGTGGCAGACTGTCTCATCCGACGTGACATAGTAGTTGGAAGTGTGCCAGCCTCATCCGACGTGACACATTGATAATACTATAGAGAGATAGCACTGCGTGATTAGTGATTGCATGTGCATGTATATTGTTGTGTATTTTTATTAGATTAATTTGTGATAGCTTCTTGTAATTGCTGTGCCCATCAGGGCATGCCTAAGAATACGAAAAACAGTACACCACGTAAGAGTAAGATACCGGATCAAACAAACATGGATCTCAGCTTTCTAAAGTTCAAAGCTGAGGATGAGGCCCTTGATCTTAAGGGCAAAGCACTGATTGAATACATAGACAGCCAGAAGGCGGCAGAATACCGGGTTGGACGGCTAGCCATAGAAGCCAAAAAGGAGGATAAGAGGCTGGCTATGGAACTAGAAGAGAAGAGAATAGCAGCTGAGGTCGAAAAAAAAAAAAAAAAAAAGCTGCAGAGGATAAGAGAATAGCTGCCGAATTGGAAAGAGAGATGTTAAATGAAATGGATCTAAAAAGGGAAGAATCCTCAGCTCGTGAGTGGAGTCGCGGTATGGACTATGAGGGCGAACAACGCGAACGCGATCGCCAATACATGCTTGAAATGAAAAAGCTTGAAAATGAAGGCCTGGTTGCGAACCAGCACTCTGTGCACCACCTGGATGCACAACCGAAGATCAAGATAGCCTTCATAGAAGACAAAGATGATGTGGAAGCTTATCTTGCACAATTTGAGAGAGTGGCTACATTAAACAAGTGGGATGAGGAAGTGGGGAACTCGCCTGGCACCACTCCTGACGTATGTCCAAATCCCACTTGAAGAAAGCGCCAATTATCAGGCAATTAAAAGAGCCTTGTTGAAAAAGCATCAGCTGAATGCGGTGGCATACTGCAAGAAATTCCGTGGCGCTAGACCCAGGGAGTCAGAAGAAAATTATGTCTACTGGGATAGGCTAGACCACCTACTAAAACGATGGATCGAGCTCTCCAACAAAGATGAGCGAGATCTCAAAGAATTGTTAATCATGGAGAAGTTCCTCGAGACACAGAGCATGGAGAAAGCTAGGTTCATAAGGGAACGTAAACCCAACACCAAAGATGATGTAATCGAAGCTGCTGATCTCTATGATGAGACAAGGATGGCGGAAAGAAGAATGGTTAATGGCAAACTGTTGGACGCACGTCCTACCACGTCCTACACGAGATAAAGTGCAGACGTGACTTTCAAAGTCAACGGTCACCACCGGCTCCAAGGTGACAGTTGTTGACCATAGGCAACATCCACCAAAGCAACAGCAGCCCGGTCAAAACCCTAATATCAAGAGAAAATTTTCCAGCAGACCTCCTACATTTCAGCCGAGAGGCTTGAGCAAGGGTTGTTTTGGATGTGGAGGGCCGCATTATCAGAAAGACTGTCCCAACGCCAGACGCGAAAGGGTGTCGGTGCTTTTGGGTGAAGAAGTTAAACCAGAGAATATCCAAGCTTTCACTCAAGCTCATCCAGAAGAGAGTGACCAGTACTACTGTACAGTCTGGATAGAAGGAAAACATGCCAGGGGCATGCGTGATACCGGGGCTACGCAAACCCAGGTGATCAAGACTCTAGTCCCTAGATCATGCTATACTAGGCTGTACAAAACAGTCATATACGCTAACAACACCAAAGGCAGACTGCCTACTGCCATTGTGCAGATAAAGACTCCACATTTCAGGGGACAGATTGAAGTTTTGGTTGCTGAGGATGCGCCAGTTTCAATCCTGATCGGGAACATGACCAGCAAAGAGAAAGTGCAGGTAACTCAGGAAGTCAGCGTGGAACTTAAACCTACAACTGCGGATAAGGACAAGGAAGCAGTTAAGTACACACAGGTGAGGAGCGCCGTCGAGACGGTCGCACCTATTGTGAAACCAGCCACAGACAAAAATCCACAGTAGCTCCAGACTTAGGCATCAGCTTCTGATCCGTTGGAACTAAGTCAGTAAATTTTGGTAAATGAAAGATGACATGGATGACGCCAAACTCAAGATCTGGCAAAAAAAGGCGCTAGCATACTTGCTTCAACAAAACGATCGAGAGATACTATTCATCTCCGATGAAACGGGCAACACAGGCAAGACCTTCTTGGCAAAGTATTTAGTGTTCAAACACGAAGCATTCTATACTAACTCCTCTTCTTACACGGATGTGATGTACGCCTACCAAGGCCAAGACATCGTGGTATTTGACTTATGCCGAGCAATAGGCCACAATATCAATTACCAGACAATGGAATCCCTCAAGAACGGCATCGTCTTCTCCAAAAAATATGAGAGCACAATGAGGACCTTCCAACCACCCAAGATTATTGTGTTCATGAACAATGACCCAGAATTAGATAAACTCTCAGAAGACAGATATCTCATCAAAACGCCAGGAATGTTAGAAGTAGAGGAAGAAGATAGAAGAGCAAGAAAGCGACAAAACACCTCATCAGTCCTCAAACACTATCAAGACAGAGCGGCAAAAAGACGATGTATGCCCCACGGCTCAGCAGCCCCGTGCCACTGTGACGATCCACCACCATCCCCGCCACGACCCATCCTTCAAACACAACCCAGCGCGACAGACACGGATCAAACTGTACTCATCATTGACAACTCCAACATCTCTACTGAATCGAATCAGCCACCACCATCCCCACCAATGCCCACCCTGGAAATACAACAAGAGCAAGACGCCTTTCCATTTGAAGACTTACTAGCATTCCTCGAAAGTGACAATGAACCATCAATGCCACTCCTATCAACACAAGCTTGAAAAAAGAAAAAAAAAGACTATTCAGTTTCAAAACCGTTTATTTTCAGTTAATTATAATTCAATAAACATTGTATTCAACTGTTAAAATCTCGTTGGTTCCATATTGATTGCGTGCGCAATGCCAACTCCATTTTACATTTGACATACAGACTTCCTAAAATCACCACCTTATTACATCACCATAGCAACTGGACACAAGTTATGGACCGAAGTAGCTACACACCTCGGTCCGTCCAAAAACCTTGGTCCAAAATACTCATTTGCATTTAATCACGTGATCTAATCACATTAGTTTCCATGCTTCTTCCCCTCGCAGACCGCAACACCTCCTAAACCCACCCTTCCACCGAAGCATGGCTTAGCAAGGTTGTTCTTCGACTTCAGATGCTTTGATACGAAGCTTGAAAGTAGGCGGCTTAGCTTCTTCATCCGGAACAGGCATTACTTCACTCAACGATACTTTCAAATCAGCAACACCTTCACCAGAAGCACCAGACACAGATCCTACTATAGCAGCAGGAGCAATCCCTCCAGCAGTGCCACGAACAGAAAAAAGCTCCCTCTTGACACTACGACGAGATCTGGACGAAGATCCACTTGCATTAGCAGAAGCAATCTCAGGGTCAGGTTCAAGAGCAATATTCTTCGACAAAAATCCAGTGTGAGTCCACCATGAGTAAACTCTAAGCTCACCATCAATGATCAAATACTCAGATTCTTTCTTTGCAAGCCAAGGACGATTCTGGAACTGATCAGGGAGCAACCAAAGGCCAGGAGTGCGCTGTAAAACAGCATTGGTTTCTGCAGAATCAAGCTTTCCACCATGAAGAATCGGAAGACCAGCATGATGAAGCATGGTTTGAATCGAATGGTCATTCGCCTCATCAAAATCACCATTTTCCCAACCATAATACTTTGAAGAAGGGTCTCCTTCCTCGTCTACTCTATTATCAGCATGACGTAGAGTACGAGAACCAATTTTCATTGAAGAACAAACAAACGGTTTCTTCACAGTCATCCAGCGGTGCGGAATCGATTCATCCAGAGGATATTCCACTTTAGGCCGCTTCCCTTCATTGGGAAATTTCTGGGTCTCCTGAAGCCAATTATCCTTCACGACAGAAAACTTGACACGCCGAACATCTCGAAGCGTAATCTGTTTACCAGATGCCATCTGTGTCCGGCGAATGATGCGATGGGGATAAAACACAACTTTATACCCCTTGAAATAATGGCAAGGATAACGATTCCAGACATCTTTTTGAAAATCAACAGTAGCTCCAGACGCAGGCATCAACTTCTGATCCCTTGGAACTAAGTCAGTAAATTCTGGTACCGTTTTTTTCCCATCGTCAGCGACCGACCACTTGAAGTACATATCGCGACTTTCTTTTCTAATGATGCATTGACGTCGATAAAGTCCATGCCGCCGAGCTTGACGCTTATTACGTAGCGCAGCTTTTTTTCTTTTCCACCCACGCATTCGGACCCACGTACGGATTCTTGGGACGAAGTTCCTTCGTAAACGCCAGAACCGACGAATTCCCCCGCCATACCGTCGTCGTGGGCGATATACGATACGTTTGGGTCGACGACGACGAAAGAACGATTTCCTTTTCCTAAACACCCTCCCATAACGGCGAGAGCGATAACGACGGACCATCCCTACTCTTCAACTAAAAATTCTACAATGACCTTCACCCACAAGAGCACGGCTATTTATAGAGATTTTGGACGGACCGAAGTATAAAAGTCACTTCGGTCCAACAATAAACATACTAACCGTCAAAAAAACCTCGGTCCATTCTAAAAATAGATCAGGACAACAAAGTTTGTGTTGTTATTAAAGATATAAAAGACTCTATAGGCATGCGAGACGCCGAGACTATCTCACCAAAAAGAAAATGCTCCGGGATGCGCTGAAAGATATCAAAAACGAAAAGGCAAGACAAAAGATGAGAGAAGATATGGAGAACAGAAAACTCAAGATTTAGCAAAAAAAGGCCTTGGCCTATCTGCTACAACAAAACGACCGTGAGATCTTATTCATCTCGGATGAAGCCGGAAACACAGGAAAAACCTTCCTGGCCAAGTACCTCGTCTTCAAACACGAAGCCTTTTACACGAACTCGTCTTCATACACGGACGTAATGTACGCATACCAGGGCCAAGACATTGTCGTCTTCGACTTATGCCGAGCCATAGGTCACAATATAAACTACCAGACGATGGAGTCACTGAAGAACGGCATCGTCTTTTCCAAAAAGTACGAAAGCACCATGAGGACATTCCAGCCACCGAAGATAATAGTCTTCATGAACAACGACCCTGAATTAGACAAACTCAGCGAGGACAGATACCTCATAAAAACGCCTGGAATGCTTGAAGTTGAAGAAGAAGACCGAAGAGCAAGAAAGCGAAAAAACGTATCCTCAGTCCTACAACACTACCAAGAAAAAGCAGCAAAACGACGGTGTATGCCCCATGGTTCAGCAGCCCCTTGCCACTGTGAGGATCCACCACCACCACCATCCCCACCACCACGACCCATCCTGGAGACACAACCAAGCGCTACGGACACCGATCAAAGCGATGTGTACTACGATAACGGCTGCACAATGTCAACCGAAGGATGATCAACGATTGTGTGATAATTGTAAAGGGATCGAATTCAATCCTCATTGCACAGTGGAAGTCGAGGGAAAAACAGTGGATGCTGTGAGAGATACAGGCTCTACCATGACAATCGTGAGGAAGGACTTAGTTCCAGAACATTGCTATACAGGTCAGAAAAAAGAGGTATCACTGGCATCATCATCAGTCAGACAAAATCTTCCTGTGGCGAATGTACACATGGAGACTCCCTACTTCTCAGACAAAACTGAAGTACTCGTTATGGAGAAACCCGTTTGCCCAGTATTGATTGGAAATACACGCAAGCAAGAAACAGGTGGGATCATCAATGTACCTGTCTATCCCATCCAAGCAGCAGCAGTTACCGGTAAACAGAAGAAACCGCTCAAGATTAAGGAAACAACATGCAGCATTATATCTCCTGCAGAGTTGAAAGAAGAACAGGCAAAAGACACATCACTCAAGAAGCTGTTTGAGTTAGCCAGCAAGCCGGACAACGCACGTACCAACAAAACAGGTGTTGAAACATCATTCTTGATCAAGAAAGGAATACTGTACAGGAAGGTGCGTACACCAACGACGCAACATACCCAAGTTGTGGTACCCAGGAAACTTAGATCTAATGTACTACAGGTAGCTCACGACATACCTATGTCTGGACACCTTGGTGTGAGACGTACAAAAGAGCGTCTACTACATGATTTCTTTTGGCCAGGAGTGGAAGGTGACGTCAAAAGATATTGTGCATCATGTGATACGTGTCAGAGATGTATCGGCAGAAATAGTATCAGGAAAGCACCAGTTCAGAGGATGCCACTGATAGAGATACCATTCCATCGTGTTGCAGTGGACATCATTGGACCCATCAACCCCATGTCATCATCAGGGAAGAGATACATTCTCACTGTAATTGATTATGCTACACGCTACGCAGAAGCAACAGCACTCTGTAACATCAACACAGAAACAGTGGCTGAAGCTTTGTGGGAAATCTGGACGCGAGTGGGAATACCAACACAAATTCTCACGGACAGAGGTAGTCAATTTCTTTCTGGGACAATGCAAGAGGTCAACAGACTCTTGAACATCAAAGGTATCACCACAACGCCATACCACGCTCAGACCAACGGACTCGTGGAAAGATTCAATGGCACATTGAAGATCATGTTGAAGAAACTTTGTTTGGATCAGCCCAAAGAATGGGACAGATTTCTTCCAGCAGTATTGTTTGCTTACAGGGAAGCACCACAAGAGTCACTCAAGTTCTCACCATTTGAACTACTCTATGGGAGACATGTGCGTGGACCAATGCAAGTCTTAAAACAGATATGGACAGACGAGGAGCTAGAAACAGACGTCAGAACAACAGCAGAATATGTCATTGATCTGAAGGAGAGGATCGAAGAAACATGCAAGATAGCTCGTGACAATCTGGACAAGGCTGCCGGACGTCAAGCAAAGCACTACAACAGGAAAACGAAAATGAGACATCTCATTCCTGGAAACAAAGTACTAGTGCTACTTCCACAGAAACACAACAAGCTCCAGTTAACATGGAAAGGACCCTACACTATTTCCAGAAGGGTGAATCCAGTCGATTACAAGATTGAAATCAACGGCAAGGAGAAGACATACCACATCAATCTCCTCAAGGAATACTTCGAAAGAGAAGGACTGAAACAACAAGAGTACGTCGCAGTTGTTATGCAGGAGGAGGATCATGAAGAGTATTTGACTGATCATATACCGCTTATACCTTTGAAGAGAACCGAGGACACCAGCAATGTTGTGTATGGACCACAGCTATCCAAGGAACAGAAGACAGAGCTGGAAAATATTGTTTGTCGTCATGACAAAATCATCACGGACTTGCCAGGTGAAACCAATCTGGTTACCTGTGAGTTGAAACTGACATCACAACAACCAGTGAAAGTACATCAGTACCCAGTGCCACATTCTCAGATAGAAATTGTTGAAAAGGAGGTTGATCAAATGTTAGCCATGGGAGTGATAGAACCAGCCATATCACCGTACAATGCGCCCATTGTGTTAGTCAAGAAGAAAGACTCAACAGTCAGGTTCTGTATCGACTACAGGAGACTGAATCTCATGACAGAATTTGATGCAGAGCCACTACCAGACATCGAAACTATCTTTGCGAAGATCGGAAAAGCAAAATACTTTTCCAAAATTGATCTGTCCAAGGGATTTTGGCAGATTCAGATGGATGAGAAAGACGAGCCAAAGACAGCTTTCAGTACCCCCAAGGGACAATATCAGTGGAAACGTATGCCCTTTGGCATGAGAAACGCAAGTGCCGTGTTCACAAGGATGATGAGGAAATTACTGAGTGACATAAAGTTGAAAGATGTCCACAACTTTATTGATGACATTTTGATCACTTCTGAGACTTGGGAGGAACATGTTGAGGCAATCAAAGCCGTACTCAAGAAGAGACTGCAAGAGGCAGGGCTCACTGCAAAACCATCCAAATGCTTTTTTGGATTTCATGAGATACCATTCTTGGGACATCAGATTGGACGAGGTCAGGTCAGACCAGAATCGGACAAGTTGGAGAAGCTTGAGAAAGCCGAAAGACCAAAGACCAAGAAAGAGCTCAGGTCATTCCTGGGTTTGGCAGGATATTATCGAAAATTTGTTCCGAACTTCGTCATGATTGCTGCACCATTGACAGATCTGACAAAGAAAGACCAGCCGGAGAAGATTACATGGTCAGAAGTATGTGAGAAAGCCATGAGGACGCTGAAGAACAAACTCGTCAGCGCACCCATCATGCGATTGCCAGATAGGGAAAAGCCCTATGTGCTACGCACAGACGCCAGTGATCTAGGACTGGGAGCAGTTCTACTACAAGAGCATGATGAAATGCTACAGCCAGTGGCTTACGCTAGTAAGAAACTCAACAAGCCTGAAAGGAACTACGCCACAGTTGAGAAAGAATGCTTGGCAGTTGTGTGGGCAGTCAAAAAGTTTGAACCATATCTCTACGGTACGAACTTTGTACTGGAAACAGACCATCAACCTTTGCAATGCCTGAAAAAGAACAAGACTGCAAACGGTCGCTTGCTACGTTGGGCAATACTCCTGCAAGATCATGATTTCACAGTCAGAGTCATCGCTGGGAAAGATAATGTTGGTGCAGACTACATGAGCAGAAGTACAGTTGTTGGAGAGTGAAGCACTCTGGAATCCTGCAAATGTATATACACTGAGCAATACAGAAGAGTTGCATGTAATTTGATTATTTACATGAACAGAAGTACAGTTGTTGGAGAGTGAAGCACTCTGGAATCCTGCAAATGTATATACATTGAGCAATACAGAAGAGTTGCATGTAATTTGATTATTTGATCCTGCATCAGTGTTATTTATAATGTTTAATAACATATTACTGTATTTGACTTATTAATGGACTGTCACTTTTCTTAGTGTTTTGCTTAAATAGGATTTTTCGCTAAGAAGGGGGGTATTTGTGACGTTCATTCATAAGCTCGGGTCATTTTCATTGAGAAAATGACGCAATTGATGCATGACGTTTATTTGCTCTGCACTTGTTTTATATTTCTATCTCCAAACGACGAAACTAATTGTTAGTTTTGCTTTAGTGCAGTACGCTTATGATTTTAAACGTTGTGTAAATCTGTATTTGTATTAATAATAAAATAATTTACAATCTTAGAGTATGGAAAACCATGGTATTGACCAATCATAATTATCGAAATATCAGTAATTTTCATCCGCGCATGTGCAGTAAGTGTTGGCCGTTGCTTCATGTAAACTGATCAACCAAAGTCGACAAGAATTGGCTCGACACGAAAGGTCGATTTTTTTCGAGAAGAAGAAGCCTGTTGGAAAGAATCAGTCAAGGCCAGACTGAGAGGGGACTGCAGAGCAGATCGATAATATCTACAACCTTTGCGGGGAAGGCTTTGACGAGTTTCATCGTTCCGTGGTCAAGTCGATAGTTGTAGCCATTGAAGACTGTGTTGAGGTAAATAGAACTAAACCATTTTTTTCGTGTAGCGGAACAAAATTTATATCAATATAATCGTATTAAGGCACATTTTACCGGTTTAATAATATTTTGTGCGCGCGATCATCTAAAATGCTCTAAATTAATTATTTCAGATTTACCAGTCAACACATTATGATTGATTATGGAGCTGTCATTTTCATTTGTCTGCTCTCATCATATTGTGTTGTCATTTATTAACCCATATTATGCAAATTCTGTTTCAGTTTCACCGTTGCATACAACCATATTTAGAAGATGTGATACTTGTATGGATGGAGTGTGAATGCAGATTATTAATTGAAGAATTGTAAACGAGTTCAAGTTATGAACGAAACATTTTTCTTGGATCTAAGTGATCTGTGTAATATGAAGATTAACGCGATTTGATTTAATCTGTTCAGAGATTAAATATGATTGTAATTCATTAAGCATTAAGCCTTGGCGAATTACACAGTTAAGGCAGATTGGAATATTCGTGTATACTTTTCTTCTTTGTTAACGAGTTTTATCGTAAAGTAAATTTTTGAAGGAAATCAATTGTAAATGATAGAGTAAGTTAGTGTAATTGTAAAGTGTGTTTGGAGCGTGTAGTGAGTGGATTAGTGATGTGCTATTATAGTGCAAGATTTAAGACGATCGTTACCTTGCAGGTTCTTTATCTGTGTCATGCATCTTCATTATCCTACTACATTCTTCATTGCTGAGGAACGTGTTGACGTGTCAACGTTGCTGAGGTCTGGAGGTGGACTCTGAGCATCAGTGGAACTCCGGAGGACAACAGGATCCTTCTGCATATCCACTGTAGCTCCAGACTCAGGCAAGAGTTTCTGAGCTCTCGGAACAATATCTACAAAGTCAGGAACGGACGTGGCGCCATCCTTACTGACTGACCACTTGAAGAAAATGTCCTTACTCTCCTTTCGGACAACACACTGACGCTTATACAGTCCGTGCCGCCTAGCCTGACGCTTATTTTGTAATGCATTTCTTCTTCATCTCCACCCGTCATTCCAACTTCAGACTTCAGAGAGACAAGAAGCATCTCATATGCTCTCACTTCTTCTCAACACAACATGACTGAAAAAAGAGATCCTAGAGGAAAACATTGGTGCTTCACCCTCCACGAATACACAGACGAACAAGAAAAAATTATTCAAGATTTTGGAGAGTCAGCAAGATGCCAATACTTAATATACGGGCACGAAACTGGCACCGAAGGAGAAACAAAACACCTTCAAGGATATCTTCAATCGAATGGAAGACTACGCTTCACACAATTGAAAAAAATACTACAAATACCAACAATCCATCTCGAAATTGCCAGAGGCACGCCTGAGCAAAATAAAGACTATTGCACCAAAGAAGACAAGGAAAACTATATTGAAATTGGAGATTTTACTACAACAACAAGTCAAGGCCAAAGAAATGACATCTCCAAAATACTCATAAGAATCAAAGAAAATGCAACAGAAGAAGAGCTCATCGAAGAGTACGGACTCGATTATCTGACAAAAAAGAAAATGCTACGAGACGCACTCAAAGACATCAAGAACGAAAAAGCACGGCAAAAAATGAAAGACGATATGGATGACGCCAAACTGAAGATATGGCAAAAGAAAGCACTAGCCTATTTGCTCCAACAGAATGATCGTGAGATACTCTTCATCTCCGACGAAACGGGCAACACCGGAAAAACATTCCTGGCAAAATACCTCGTATTTAAACACGAGGCATTCTACACAAACTCCTCATCGTACACCGACGTGATGTATGCCTATCAAGGACAAAACATAGTCGTATTCGATCTATGTAGAGCCATCGGTCACAACATCAACTACCAAACGATGGAATCACTCAAAAACGGCATAGTATTCTCAAAAAAATACGAAAGCACAATGAGGACCTTCGAACCCCCAAAAATCATCGTCTTCATGAACAACGACCCAGAACTCGATAAGTTATCGGAAGACAGATACCTTATCAAAACACCAGGAATGCTCGAAGTCGAGGAAGAAGACAGAAGAGCCAAAAAGCGACAACACGTCTCATCCGTACTGAAACATTATCAAGACAGAGCAGAAAAGAGAAGATGCATGCCCCACGGATCAAAAGCCCCATGCCACTGTGATGATCCACCACCATCCCCGCCACGACCCATTCTACAAACCCAGGCCAGCGCCACCGACACTGACCAAACCGTGCTCATCATGGATACAAACATCTCAACTCAGTCAACTCAACCACCACCATCCCCGCCAATGCCAACACTCGAGATACAACAAGAACAAGATGCCTTCCCATTTGAGGACTTATTAGCCTTCCTCGAAACAGAAAATGAGCCATCCATGCCACTGCTGGGAACACAAGCTTGAAAAAAGAAAAAAAAAGACTATTCAGTTTCAAAACCGTTTATTTTCGTTTAACTGTTAATAAACATTGTATTCAATTGCTAAAATCTCGTTGGTTCCATATTGATTGCGTGCGCAATGCCAACTCCATTTTACATTTGACATACAGACTTCCTAAAATCACCACCTCACTACATCACCATAGCAACTGGACACAAGTTATGGACCGAAGTAGCTACACACCTCGGTCCGTCCAAAACCTAGGTCCAAAATACTCATTTGCATATAATCACGTAATCTAATCACATTAGTTTCCATGCTTCTTCCCCTCGCAAACCGCAACACCTCCTAAACCCGCCCTTCCACCGAAGCATGGCTTAGCAAGGTTGTTCTTCGACTTCAGACGCCCTGATGCGAAGCCTGAAAGTAGGCGGTTTAGCTTCTTCATCCGGAACAGGCATTACTTCACTTAACGACACCTTCAAATCAGCAACACCACCATCCCCGCCAATGCCAACACTGATTAAAAAGCTAATGCCTCGAAACAGAAAATGAGCCATCCATGCCACTGCTGGGAACACAAGCTTGAAAAAAAAAAAAAGCTGCAGAGGATAAGAGAATAGCTGCCGAATTGGAAAGAGAGATGTTAAATGAAATGGATCTAAAAAGGGAAGAATCCTCAGCTCGTGAGTGGAGTCGCGGTATGGACTATGAGGGCGAACAACGCGAACGCGATCGCCAATACATGCTTGAAATGAAAAAGCTTGAAAATGAAGGCCTGGTTGCGAACCAGCACTCTGTGCACCACCTGGATGCACAACCGAAGATCAAGATAGCCTTCATAGAAGACAAAGATGATGTGGAAGCTTATCTTGCACAATTTGAGAGAGTGGCTACATTAAACAAGTGGGATGAGGAAGTGGGGAACTCGCCTGGCACCACTCCTGACGTATGTCCAAATCCCACTTGAAGAAAGCGCCAATTATCAGGCAATTAAAAGAGCCTTGTTGAAAAAGCATCAGCTGAATGCGGTGGCATACTGCAAGAAATTCCGTGGCGCTAGACCCAGGGAGTCAGAAGAAAATTATGTCTACTGGGATAGGCTAGACCACCTACTAAAACGATGGATCGAGCTCTCCAACAAAGATGAGCGAGATCTCAAAGAATTGTTAATCATGGAGAAGTTCCTCGAGACACAGAGCATGGAGAAAGCTAGGTTCATAAGGGAACGTAAACCCAACACCAAAGATGATGTAATCGAAGCTGCTGATCTCTATGATGAGACAAGGATGGCGGAAAGAAGAATGGTTAATGGCAAACTGTTGGACGCACGTCCTACCACGTCCTACACGAGATAAAGTGCAGACGTGACTTTCAAAGTCAACGGTCACCACCGGCTCCAAGGTGACAGTTGTTGACCATAGGCAACATCCACCAAAGCAACAGCAGCCCGGTCAAAACCCTAATATCAAGAGAAAATTTTCCAGCAGACCTCCTACATTTCAGCCGAGAGGCTTGAGCAAGGGTTGTTTTGGATGTGGAGGGCCGCATTATCAGAAAGACTGTCCCAACGCCAGACGCGAAAGGGTGTCGGTGCTTTTGGGTGAAGAAGTTAAACCAGAGAATATCCAAGCTTTCACTCAAGCTCATCCAGAAGAGAGTGACCAGTACTACTGTACAGTCTGGATAGAAGGAAAACATGCCAGGGGCATGCGTGATACCGGGGCTACGCAAACCCAGGTGATCAAGACTCTAGTCCCTAGATCATGCTATACTAGGCTGTACAAAACAGTCATATACGCTAACAACACCAAAGGCAGACTGCCTACTGCCATTGTGCAGATAAAGACTCCACATTTCAGGGGACAGATTGAAGTTTTGGTTGCTGAGGATGCGCCAGTTTCAATCCTGATCGGGAACATGACCAGCAAAGAGAAAGTGCAGGTAACTCAGGAAGTCAGCGTGGAACTTAAACCTACAACTGCGGATAAGGACAAGGAAGCAGTTAAGTACACACAGGTGAGGAGCGCCGTCGAGACGGTCGCACCTATTGTGAAACCAGCCACAGACAAAAATCCACAGTAGCTCCAGACTTAGGCATCAGCTTCTGATCCGTTGGAACTAAGTCAGTAAATTTTGGTAAATGAAAGATGACATGGATGACGCCAAACTCAAGATCTGGCAAAAAAAGGCGCTAGCATACTTGCTTCAACAAAACGATCGAGAGATACTATTCATCTCCGATGAAACGGGCAACACAGGCAAGACCTTCTTGGCAAAGTATTTAGTGTTCAAACACGAAGCATTCTATACTAACTCCTCTTCTTACACGGATGTGATGTACGCCTACCAAGGCCAAGACATCGTGGTATTTGACTTATGCCGAGCAATAGGCCACAATATCAATTACCAGACAATGGAATCCCTCAAGAACGGCATCGTCTTCTCCAAAAAATATGAGAGCACAATGAGGACCTTCCAACCACCCAAGATTATTGTGTTCATGAACAATGACCCAGAATTAGATAAACTCTCAGAAGACAGATATCTCATCAAAACGCCAGGAATGTTAGAAGTAGAGGAAGAAGATAGAAGAGCAAGAAAGCGACAAAACACCTCATCAGTCCTCAAACACTATCAAGACAGAGCGGCAAAAAGACGATGTATGCCCCACGGCTCAGCAGCCCCGTGCCACTGTGACGATCCACCACCATCCCCGCCACGACCCATCCTTCAAACACAACCCAGCGCGACAGACACGGATCAAACTGTACTCATCATTGACAACTCCAACATCTCTACTGAATCGACTCAGCCACCACCATCCCCACCAATGCCCACCCTGGAAATACAACAAGAGCAAGACGCCTTTCCATTTGAAGACTTACTAGCATTCCTCGAAAGTGACAATGAACCATCAATGCCACTCCTATCAACACAAGCTTGAAAAAAGAAAAAAAAAGACTATTCAGTTTCAAAACCGTTTATTTTCAGTTAATTATAATTCAATAAACATTGTATTCAACTGTTAAAATCTCGTTGGTTCCATATTGATTGCGTGCGCAATGCCAACTCCATTTTACATTTGACATACAGACTTCCTAAAATCACCACCTTATTACATCACCATAGCAACTGGACACAAGTTATGGACCGAAGTAGCTACACACCTCGGTCCGTCCAAAAACCGTCCGGAGGTGGATGGGGCTGGTGGCGGGACATCTTCTGATACACGATAGTTGATGTCTGCCTAACCATCCCTACTCGTTAACTGAAAATGCTAAAATGACCTTCACCTCGCCAGACACGGCTATTTATAGTCTGGACCGAGGTATTGGACGGACCGAAGTCTGAAACTTTACTTCGGTCCAAAAGTTGGATCTAAATATGTTGTGTTGTTATTAAAGATATAAAGGGACATCATCCACATGCGAGACGCCGAGACCTCATGCGAGACGCCTTTCAGCATGTTATATACGTTATGACGTCAAATTATCAAAAACGTCATTCATATGACTATTAAATTATGACACTTATGACATCTACAAAAAAATGACGACACACGCATGCGCGGTAACACTTGTGGCGCAGCGGTCGTCATTCGAGTGCCAGCTTTCACATAGGAAGGACGTATCTCATATCCTCTCACTCATTCTATAAATAGACATGGCAGGTGGGGGGAATCGGGACCCTCGTGCTAAACACTGGGTCTTCACCCTTCACGACTATGATGAAGATATGGAGAGAAGGATTCAAGAATTTGGCAACTCATCTCGTTGTCAATATATGATATTTGGTCATGAAAATGGATCCGAAGGACAGACACCACATCTCCAAGGATATCTTCAGAGTAACGGCAGGCTGCGATTCTCGCAAATAAAGAAATTACTAAACATGCCTACGATCCATCTGGAAATTGCTCGTGGTACGCCAGAGCAAAACAAATCCTACTGCACGAAAGAGGATCATGACGGGTACGTGGAGATTGGTGACTTCACTACCATTTCAACGCAGGGGCAGCGAAATGATGTCTCCAAGATGTTAATCCGTATAAAAGAAAATGCCACAGAGGAAGAGTTGATTGAGGAATACGGATTGGACTATTTGACAAAGAAAAAGATGTTAAGAGATGCCATCAAAGACATCAAAAATGAAAAGGCAAGAGCCAAGATGAGAGACGACATGGAAAATACACGACTTAAAGACTGGCAACGAAAAGCATTGGCCATCTTACTTCAGCAGAACGAGAGGGAGATCTTGTTTATCACAGATGAAACCGGCAACACGGGAAAGACATTCTTAGCCAAGTACCTGGTGTTTCGACATGAAGCATTTTACACGAATTCCACGTCTTACAACGACGTGATGTATGCGTACCAGGGACAGGACATTGTTGTATTTGATCTTTGTCGTGCGGTCGGACATAATGTGAATTATCAGACCATGGAGTCGTTGAAGAATGGAATTGTGTTCTCGAAAAAATACGAGTCCACTATGAGAACCTTCCAGCCACCAAAAATAATTGTGTTTATGAATAACGACCCGGAACTAGACAAGTTGAGCAGCGACAGATACTGCATAAAATCACCGGGAGCGTTGGAGATAGAAGAACAAGAACGCCGTGAAAGGAAACGCAAAACTGTACAGAAATCATCTGTAATATTGCATTATGAAGAAAGAGCAGCAAAGAGACGGTGCCTCCAGACAGCAGACATCAACTATCGTGTATCAGAAGATGTCCCGCCACCAGCCCCATCCACCTCCGGACCCATCGTACGGGAGCAGCCGTCATGCACAGATACAGACCAAACTGTGCTGATTATGGACTCTGAAAACCTGTCCACTCAAGACACAGCATCTCCACCACCCAGGACCCCACCGCCGTCTCCACAGATGCCCACACTGGCGCCACAGGAATTGGAGGCCATGACCTTCGATTCAATATTGGCTTTCCTGGAGTCAGAGAACGAACCATCCGACCATGATACACCGCTGACCATGCCAACATTATCCACTCAAGTCTGAAGAACAGCCCATCAAATGAAGACAAAAAGACATTTGTTCAAGTTCAACCGTTTATTTTCCGTTTAACTGTTAAATAAACATCGTATGCAATTGATAAAAGTTCGTTGGTTCCATATATGTTTGCTTGCAGCGAAACAGCCATCTCCATTTACATTTGACATACGAACATACAAAACATTACACCTTATTAGGTTACCATAGTTACTGGACCGAAGTAAACCCATAGACTTCGGTCCGTCCATAACTTAGGTCCAAAAAACTAATTTGCATATTTAGTCATGTGATCTAATCACGTTAGTTGTCCATGCTTCTTCCCCTCTGCAGACCGCAACACCTCCTATTCCCGCCCTTCCGCCGAAGCATGGCTTAGCAAGGCTGTTCTTCCATCTCTGAAGCTTTAATGCGAAGCTTATAGGTAGGTGGCTTCGCCTCTTCATCCGGTATGGACATCACTTCATTGATAGACACTTTCATGTCAGCCACTCCTTCTCCAGCAACACCAGTCACAGATCCAATGAGTGATGCTGGCGCAACGCCTCCGGCAGTACCACGGACTGAAAATACTTCGCGCTTTACACTTCGTTTTTTACGTGAAGACGATGATGATCCACTTCCAGAATTCACAGCAGCTGATGGATTCGCTTCCAAAGAAATATTTTTCGATAGGAATCCAGTATGGCTCCACCATGAGTAAGTACGAAGCTCTCCATCTATGATTAGATATTCAGATTCTTTCTTGGCAAGCCACGGTCTGTTTTGAAATTGATCAGGCAAAAGCCATAACCCAGGCGTGCGCTGATTCACAGAATTGGATTCATTCTCACCAACCAGGCCAGCATGTAGGATAGGAACTCCAGCATGATGAATCATTGTCTGAATCGTGTGGTTATTAGCTTCATCAAAATCTCCATTTTCCCATCCGTAATAGCCGCTTAATGGCTCACCTTTATCATCAACAAGACTGTTGGCATGTCGAAGAGTTCTAGATGTTATCTTCATAGACGAACATACGAACGGCTTCTTCACAGTCATCCAGCGATGTGGAATTGATTCATCCAGTGGATACTCAACTTTGGGTCGTTTGCCTTCATTCGGAAACTTTTGAGTTTCTTGTAGCCAGTTATCCTTCACCACAGAGAACTTTACTCGTCTTACATCACGCAAGGTGATCTGTTTTCCAGATGCCATTTGCGTACGGCGAATGATGCGGTGAGGATAAAATACGACTTTGTATCCACGAAACTAATGACGAGGATATCTATTCCATATATCTTTTTGAAAATCAACAGTCGCTCCAGAATCAGGCATTAGCTTTTGATCCGTAGGAACTAAGTCCGAGAAGTCCGGGACCGCCTTGGTTCCATCATCAGAGACCGACCATTTGAAGTACATATCACGACTTTCTTTCCGTATGATGCATTGACGTCGATACAAGCCATGCCGCCGAGCTTGACGCTTATTACGAAGCGCTGCTCTTTTTCTTTTCCAACGACGCATTCTGAGCCAGGTACGGATTCGCGGAACGAAATTTCCCCTGATACGCCAGAACCGTCGGATTCCACCCCCGTAACGTCTTCTGCGGCGGTACACGACGCGCCGGGGTCGACGACTATAATGGATTGATCGCCTTTTCCTAAACACCCTCCCATTTCTACGGCGAGAGCGATAATGCCTAACCATCCCTACTCGTTAACTGAAAATGCTAAAATGACCTTCACCTCGCCAGACACGGCTATTTATAGTCTGGACCGAGGTATTGGACGGACCGAAGTCTGAAACTTTACTTCGGTCCAAAAGTTGGATCTAAATATGTTGTGTTGTTATTAAAGATATAAAGGGACATCATCCACATGCGAGACGCCGAGACCTCATGCGAGATGCCTTTCAGCATGTTATATACGTTATGACGTCAAATTATCAAAAACGTCATTCATATGACTATTAAATTATGACACTTATGACATCTACAAAAAAATGACGACACACGCATGCGCGGTAACACTGATTATGGACTCTGAAAACCTGTCCACTCAAGACACAGCATCTCCACCACCCAGGACCCCACCGCCGTCTCCACAGATGCCCACACTGGCGCCACAGGAATTGGAGGCCATGACCTTCGATTCAATATTGGCTTTCCTGGAGTCAGAGAACGAACCATCCGACCATGATACACCGCTGACCATGCCAACATTATCCACTCAAGTCTGAAGAACAGCCCATCAAATGAAGACAAAAAGACATTTGTTCAAGTTCAACCGTTTATTTTCCGTTTAACTGTTAAATAAACATCGTATGCAATTGATAAAAGTTCGTTGGTTCCATATATGTTTGCTTGCAGCGAAACAGCCATCTCCATTTACATTTGACATACGAACATACAAAACATTACACCTTATTAGGTTACCATAGTTACTGGACCGAAGTAAACCCATAGACTTCGGTCCGTCCATAACTTAGGTCCAAAAAACTAATTTGCATATTTAGTCATGTGATCTAATCACGTTAGTTGTCCATGCTTCTTCCCCTCTGCAGACCGCAACACCTCCTATTCCCGCCCTTCCGCCGAAGCATGGCTTAGCAAGGCTGTTCTTCCATCTCTGAAGCTTTAATGCGAAGCTTATAGGTAGGTGGCTTCGCCTCTTCATCCGGTATGGACATCACTTCATTGATAGACACTTTCATGTCAGCCACTCCTTCTCCAGCAACACCAGTCACAGATCCAATGAGTGATGCTGGCGCAACGCCTCCGGCAGTACCACGGACTGAAAATACTTCGCGCTTTACACTTCGTTTTTTACGTGAAGACGATGATGATCCACTTCCAGAATTCACAGCAGCTGATGGATTCGCTTCCAAAGAAATATTTTTCGATAGGAATCCAGTATGGCTCCACCATGAGTAAGTACGAAGCTCTCCATCTATGATTAGATATTCAGATTCTTTCTTGGCAAGCCACGGTCTGTTTTGAAATTGATCAGGCAAAAGCCATAACCCAGGCGTGCGCTGATTCACAGAATTGGATTCATTCTCACCAACCAGGCCAGCATGTAGGATAGGAACTCCAGCATGATGAATCATTGTCTGAATCGTGTGGTTATTAGCTTCATCAAAATCTCCATTTTCCCATCCGTAATAGCCGCTTAATGGCTCACCTTTATCATCAACAAGACTGTTGGCATGTCGAAGAGTTCTAGATGTTATCTTCATAGACGAACATACGAACGGCTTCTTCACAGTCATCCAGCGATGTGGAATTGATTCATCCAGTGGATACTCAACTTTGGGTCGTTTGCCTTCATTCGGAAACTTTTGAGTTTCTTGTAGCCAGTTATCCTTCACCACAGAGAACTTTACTCGTCTTACATCACGCAAGGTGATCTGTTTTCCAGATGCCATTTGCGTACGGCGAATGATGCGGTGAGGATAAAATACGACTTTGTATCCACGAAAATAATGACGAGGATATCTATTCCATATATCTTTTTGAAAATCAACAGTCGCTCCAGAATCAGGCATTAGCTTTTGATCCGTAGGAACTAAGTCCGAGAAGTCCGGGACCGCCTTGGTTCCATCATCAGAGACCGACCATTTGAAGTACATATCACGACTTTCTTTCCGTATGATGCATTGACGTCGATACAAGCCATGCCGCCGAGCTTGACGCTTATTACGAAGCGCTGCTCTTTTTCTTTTCCAACGACGCATTCTGAGCCAGGTACGGATTCGCGGAACGAAATTTCCCCTGATACGCCAGAACCGTCGGATTCCACCCCCGTAACGTCTTCTGCGGCGGTACACGACGCGCTGGGGTCGACGACTATAATGGATTGATCGCCTTTTCCTAAACACCCTCCCATTTCTACGGCGAGAGCGATAATGCCTAACCATCCCTACTCGTTAACTGAAAATGCTAAAATGACCTTCACCTCGCCAGACACGGCTATTTATAGTCTGGACCGAGGTATTGGACGGACCGAAGTCTGAAACTTTACTTCGGTCCAAAAGTTGGATCTAAATATGTTGTGTTGTTATTAAAGATATAAAGGGACATCATCCACATGCGAGACGCCGAGACCTCATGCGAGACGCCTTTCAGCATGTTATATACGTTATGACGTCAAATTATCAAAAACGTCATTCATATGACTATTAAATTATGACACTTATGACATCTACAAAAAAAATGACGACACACGCATGCGCGGTAACACTTGTGGCGCAGCGGTCGTCATTCGAGTGCCAGCTTTCACATAGGAAGGACGTATCTCATATCCTCTCACTCATTCTATAAATAGACATGGCAGGTGGGGGGAATCGGGACCCTCGTGCTAAACACTGGGTCTTCACCCTTCACGACTATGATGAAGATATGGAGAGAAGGATTCAAGAATTTGGCAACTCATCTCGTTGTCAATATATGATATTTGGTCATGAAAATGGATCCGAAGGACAGACACCACATCTCCAAGGATATCTTCAGAGTAACGGCAGGCTGCGATTCTCGCAAATAAAGAAATTACTAAACATGCCTACGATCCATCTGGAAATTGCTCGTGGTACGCCAGAGCAAAACAAATCCTACTGCACGAAAGAGGATCATGACGGGTACGTGGAGATTGGTGACTTCACTACCATTTCAACGCAGGGGCAGCGAAATGATGTCTCCAAGATGTTAATCCGTATAAAAGAAAATGCCACAGAGGAAGAGTTGATTGAGGAATACGGATTGGACTATTTGACAAAGAAAAAGATGTTAAGAGATGCCATCAAAGACATCAAAAATGAAAAGGCAAGAGCCAAGATGAGAGACGACATGGAAAATACACGACTTAAAGACTGGCAACGAAAAGCATTGGCCATCTTACTTCAGCAGAACGAGAGGGAGATCTTGTTTATCACAGATGAAACCGGCAACACGGGAAAGACATTCTTAGCCAAGTACCTGGTGTTTCGACATGAAGCATTTTACACGAATTCCACGTCTTACAACGACGTGATGTATGCGTACCAGGGACAGGACATTGTTGTATTTGATCTTTGTCGTGCGGTCGGACATAATGTGAATTATCAGACCATGGAGTCGTTGAAGAATGGAATTGTGTTCTCGAAAAAATACGAGTCCACTATGAGAACCTTCCAGCCACCAAAAATAATTGTGTTTATGAATAACGACCCGGAACTAGACAAGTTGAGCAGCGACAGATACTGCATAAAATCACCGGGAGCGTTGGAGATAGAAGAACAAGAACGCCGTGAAAGGAAACGCAAAACTGTACAGAAATCATCTGTAATATTGCATTATGAAGAAAGAGCAGCAAAGAGACGGTGCCTCCAGACAGCAGACATCAACTATCGTGTATCAGAAGATGTCCCGCCACCAGCCCCATCCACCTCCGGACCCATCGTACGGGAGCAGCCGTCATGCACAGATACAGACCAAACTGTGCTGATTATGGACTCTGAAAACCTGTCCACTCAAGACACAGCATCTCCACCACCCAGGACCCCACCGCCGTCTCCACAGATGCCCACACTGGCGCCACAGGAATTGGAGGCCATGACCTTCGATTCAATATTGGCTTTCCTGGAGTCAGAGAACGAACCATCCGACCATGATACACCGCTGACCATGCCAACATTATCCACTCAAGTCTGAAGAACAGCCCATCAAATGAAGACAAAAAGACATTTGTTCAAGTTCAACCGTTTATTTTCCGTTTAACTGTTAAATAAACATCGTATGCAATTGATAAAAGTTCGTTGGTTCCATATATGTTTGCTTGCAGCGAAACAGCCATCTCCATTTACATTTGACATACGAACATACAAAACATTACACCTTATTAGGTTACCATAGTTACTGGACCGAAGTAAACCCATAGACTTCGGTCCGTCCATAACTTAGGTCCAAAAAACTAATTTGCATATTTAGTCATGTGATCTAATCACGTTAGTTGTCCATGCTTCTTCCCCTCTGCAGACCGCAACACCTCCTATTCCCGCCCTTCCGCCGAAGCATGGCTTAGCAAGGCTGTTCTTCCATCTCTGAAGCTTTAATGCGAAGCTTATAGGTAGGTGGCTTCGCCTCTTCATCCGGTATGGACATCACTTCATTGATAGACACTTTCATGTCAGCCACTCCTTCTCCAGCAACACCAGTCACAGATCCAATGAGTGATGCTGGCGCAACGCCTCCGGCAGTACCACGGACTGAAAATACTTCGCGCTTTACACTTCGTTTTTTACGTGAAGACGATGATGATCCACTTCCAGAATTCACAGCAGCTGATGGATTCGCTTCCAAAGAAATATTTTTCGATAGGAATCCAGTATGGCTCCACCATGAGTAAGTACGAAGCTCTCCATCTATGATTAGATATTCAGATTCTTTCTTGGCAAGCCACGGTCTGTTTTGAAATTGATCAGGCAAAAGCCATAACCCAGGCGTGCGCTGATTCACAGAATTGGATTCATTCTCACCAACCAGGCCAGCATGTAGGATAGGAACTCCAGCATGATGAATCATTGTCTGAATCGTGTGGTTATTAGCTTCATCAAAATCTCCATTTTCCCATCCGTAATAGCCGCTTAATGGCTCACCTTTATCATCAACAAGACTGTTGGCATGTCGAAGAGTTCTAGATGTTATCTTCATAGACGAACATACGAACGGCTTCTTCACAGTCATCCAGCGATGTGGAATTGATTCATCCAGTGGATACTCAACTTTGGGTCGTTTGCCTTCATTCGGAAACTTTTGAGTTTCTTGTAGCCAGTTATCCTTCACCACAGAGAACTTTACTCGTCTTACATCACGCAAGGTGATCTGTTTTCCAGATGCCATTTGCGTACGGCGAATGATGCGGTGAGGATAAAATACGACTTTGTATCCACGAAACTAATGACGAGGATATCTATTCCATATATCTTTTTGAAAATCAACAGTCGCTCCAGAATCAGGCATTAGCTTTTGATCCGTAGGAACTAAGTCCGAGAAGTCCGGGACCGCCTTGGTTCCATCATCAGAGACCGACCATTTGAAGTACATATCACGACTTTCTTTCCGTATGATGCATTGACGTCGATACAAGCCATGCCGCCGAGCTTGACGCTTATTACGAAGCGCTGCTCTTTTTCTTTTCCAACGACGCATTCTGAGCCAGGTACGGATTCGCGGAACGAAATTTCCCCTGATACGCCAGAACCGTCGGATTCCACCCCCGTAACGTCTTCTGCGGCGGTACACGACGCGCCGGGGTCGACGACTATAATGGATTGATCGCCTTTTCCTAAACACCCTCCCATTTCTACGGCGAGAGCGATAATGCCTAACCATCCCTACTCGTTAACTGAAAATGCTAAAATGACCTTCACCTCGCCAGACACGGCTATTTATAGTCTGGACCGAGGTATTGGACGGACCGAAGTCTGAAACTTTACTTCGGTCCAAAAGTTGGATCTAAATATGTTGTGTTGTTATTAAAGATATAAAGGGACATCATCCACATGCGAGACGCCGAGACCTCATGCGAGACGCCTTTCAGCATGTTATATACGTTATGACGTCAAATTATCAAAAACGTCATTCATATGACTATTAAATTATGACACTTATGACATCTACAAAAAAATGACGACACACGCATGCGCGGTAACACTTGTGGCGCAGCGGTCGTCATTCGAGTGCCAGCTTTCACATAGGAAGGACGTATCTCATATCCTCTCACTCATTCTATAAATAGACATGGCAGGTGGGGGGAATCGGGACCCTCGTGCTAAACACTGGGTCTTCACCCTTCACGACTATGATGAAGATATGGAGAGAAGGATTCAAGAATTTGGCAACTCATCTCGTTGTCAATATATGATATTTAGTCATGAAAATGGATCCGAAGGACAGACACCACATCTCCAAGGATATCTTCAGAGTAACGGCAGGCTGCGATTCTCGCAAATAAAGAAATTACTAAACATGCCTACGATCCATCTGGAAATTGCTCGTGGTACGCCAGAGCAAAACAAATCCTACTGCACGAAAGAGGATCATGACGGGTACGTGGAGATTGGTGACTTCACTACCATTTCAACGCAGGGGCAGCGAAATGATGTCTCCAAGATGTTAATCCGTATAAAAGAAAATGCCACAGAGGAAGAGTTGATTGAGGAATACGGATTGGACTATTTGACAAAGAAAAAGATGTTAAGAGATGCCATCAAAGACATCAAAAATGAAAAGGCAAGAGCCAAGATGAGAGACGACATGGAAAATACACGACTTAAAGACTGGCAACGAAAAGCATTGGCCATCTTACTTCAGCAGAACGAGAGGGAGATCTTGTTTATCACAGATGAAACCGGCAACACGGGAAAGACATTCTTAGCCAAGTACCTGGTGTTTCGACATGAAGCATTTTACACGAATTCCACGTCTTACAACGACGTGATGTATGCGTACCAGGGACAGGACATTGTTGTATTTGATCTTTGTCGTGCGGTCGGACATAATGTGAATTATCAGACCATGGAGTCGTTGAAGAATGGAATTGTGTTCTCGAAAAAATACGAGTCCACTATGAGAACCTTCCAGCCACCAAAAATAATTGTGTTTATGAATAACGACCCGGAACTAGACAAGTTGAGCAGCGACAGATACTGCATAAAATCACCGGGAGCGTTGGAGATAGAAGAACAAGAACGCCGTGAAAGGAAACGCAAAACTGTACAGAAATCATCTGTAATATTGCATTATGAAGAAAGAGCAGCAAAGAGACGGTGCCTCCAGACAGCAGACATCAACTATCGTGTATCAGAAGATGTCCCGCCACCAGCCCCATCCACCTCCGGACCCATCGTACGGGAGCAGCCGTCATGCACAGATACAGACCAAACTGTGCTGATTATGGACTCTGAAAACCTGTCCACTCAAGACACAGCATCTCCACCACCCAGGACCCCACCGCCGTCTCCACAGATGCCCACACTGGCGCCACAGGAATTGGAGGCCATGACCTTCGATTCAATATTGGCTTTCCTGGAGTCAGAGAACGAACCATCCGACCATGATACACCGCTGACCATGCCAACATTATCCACTCAAGTCTGAAGAACAGCCCATCAAATGAAGACAAAAAGACATTTGTTCAAGTTCAACCGTTTATTTTCCGTTTAACTGTTAAATAAACATCGTATGCAATTGATAAAAGTTCGTTGGTTCCATATATGTTTGCTTGCAGCGAAACAGCCATCTCCATTTACATTTGACATACGAACATACAAAACATTACACCTTATTAGGTTACCATAGTTACTGGACCGAAGTAAACCCATAGACTTCGGTCCGTCCATAACTTAGGTCCAAAAAACTAATTTGCATATTTAGTCATGTGATCTAATCACGTTAGTTGTCCATGCTTCTTCCCCTCTGCAGACCGCAACACCTCCTATTCCCGCCCTTCCGCCGAAGCATGGCTTAGCAAGGCTGTTCTTCCATCTCTGAAGCTTTAATGCGAAGCTTATAGGTAGGTGGCTTCGCCTCTTCATCCGGTATGGACATCACTTCATTGATAGACACTTTCATGTCAGCCACTCCTTCTCCAGCAACACCAGTCACAGATCCAATGAGTGATGCTGGCGCAACGCCTCCGGCAGTACCACGGACTGAAAATACTTCGCGCTTTACACTTCGTTTTTTACGTGAAGACGATGATGATCCACTTCCAGAATTCACAGCAGCTGATGGATTCGCTTCCAAAGAAATATTTTTCGATAGGAATCCAGTATGGCTCCACCATGAGTAAGTACGAAGCTCTCCATCTATGATTAGATATTCAGATTCTTTCTTGGCAAGCCACGGTCTGTTTTGAAATTGATCAGGCAAAAGCCATAACCCAGGCGTGCGCTGATTCACAGAATTGGATTCATTCTCACCAACCAGGCCAGCATGTAGGATAGGAACTCCAGCATGATGAATCATTGTCTGAATCGTGTGGTTATTAGCTTCATCAAAATCTCCATTTTCCCATCCGTAATAGCCGCTTAATGGCTCACCTTTATCATCAACAAGACTGTTGGCATGTCGAAGAGTTCTAGATGTTATCTTCATAGACGAACATACGAACGGCTTCTTCACAGTCATCCAGCGATGTGGAATTGATTCATCCAGTGGATACTCAACTTTGGGTCGTTTGCCTTCATTCGGAAACTTTTGAGTTTCTTGTAGCCAGTTATCCTTCACCACAGAGAACTTTACTCGTCTTACATCACGCAAGGTGATCTGTTTTCCAGATGCCATTTGCGTACGGCGAATGATGCGGTGAGGATAAAATACGACTTTGTATCCACGAAAATAATGACGAGGATATCTATTCCATATATCTTTTTGAAAATCAACAGTCGCTCCAGAATCAGGCATTAGCTTTTGATCCGTAGGAACTAAGTCCGAGAAGTCCGGGACCGCCTTGGTTCCATCATCAGAGACCGACCATTTGAAGTACATATCACGACTTTCTTTCCGTATGATGCATTGACGTCGATACAAGCCATGCCGCCGAGCTTGACGCTTATTACGAAGCGCTGCTCTTTTTCTTTTCCAACGACGCATTCTGAGCCAGGTACGGATTCGCGGAACGAAATTTCCCCTGATACGCCAGAACCGTCGGATTCCACCCCCGTAACGTCTTCTGCGGCGGTACACGACGCGCCGGGGTCGACGACTATAATGGATTGATCGCCTTTTCCTAAACACCCTCCCATTTCTACGGCGAGAGCGATAATGCCTAACCATCCCTACTCGTTAACTGAAAATGCTAAAATGACCTTCACCTCGCCAGACACGGCTATTTATAGTCTGGACCGAGGTATTGGACGGACCGAAGTCTGAAACTTTACTTCGGTCCAAAAGTTGGATCTAAATATGTTGTGTTGTTATTAAAGATATAAAGGGACATCATCCACATGCGAGACGCCGAGACCTCATGCGAGACGCCTTTCAGCATGTTATATACGTTATGACGTCAAATTATCAAAAACGTCATTCATATGACTATTAAATTATGACACTTATGACATCTACAAAAAAATGACGACATCTGCTGAACAGCCAGAAAATTGTGAATGAAATAAAAGAGATGACCTTCAAAACATAAAATATGAAGTTCCGTGAGATTTCAGATATTTAAATATAGTCTTAAGCCTTCTGCAGGTCAGAAACAGATGGCAACTACATTTTCTTTGCTAATGAAGGCATTGTGGATGGTGGTATAAAAACAAACTAACTGGTGAGCAGCACAATTGTACCGGTAGAAACAGCACTATTTTGACTCTTTCTATACTGTTCTTTGACTCAGCTCTGTGCAAAGTGCAGTGTCTACTCACCATACCTCAGTGCATTTTGTGGCCTTTCTTACAACTGTAATTGATAATACAAGATATATTGTTCTATCTGCAATCAGCCACAATATCCAGACAAATGTCAATATTAAATTACAACACCTCAAAAGTCAATCCAGATCTTTGTGTGATGCTCAGATGCAGAGTTTATCTTTCAACAATCCATAATGCCAACTAGTGTTTTTGTCAATCTCTCAAAACAAGAAAATCCCAGAAACACATTGTTGCTTGATAAAAAAAAAAAAAGACCCTTTCTGATAACTCCTACTAAACACCAACCTAATATACACCCAAGCCATTGTATCTGAGAGTCATCAAATGATACTCATCACTTCATAAAATTGGAAATCTTCCTGATGATCTAGAACCATTGGTAAATATTTGGAAGAATACAAATCTAGATAAGTCAGCAAAAATGTCCTGTACGCCAGAGAGTTTGGAGAGTCTTCGCAACAAAGGGCAAAACCAAAGAGAATCTCTGAAGTATGGAAAGTCCAAAGTGGGTTGTCTGGAAATTTGGACAAATGACACACGACTTCAGTGTCAGTCTCTACATCATCCAATGGTAAAATACTTCCATTTCAAGGGTGTATTTGAACTCAGGTGTCTTCAAATTTATTGAGAATTTTGTATCAAAAGCACAGTCACGGGCAAAGTTGGGGAGTTCTGGGAAGTGGTTCAAACTACAGTTCAAAGTTTAAGTCGAGTGTTGGTTTTAGTCGACAGTTCCATACAGATTGTGGACAGGGGTGATGCAGTGCGCCCCCTGACAGAGTTGAAGCCCTTGATTAAGTGTGGTATCCACGGTTCAGAGGTAGGAAGGCCTTGCAGAAGCACAGATGACACAGCCATAGTCCATTTTGGACCAGATCAGAGCCCTGTAAAGATGAAGAAGAGATTTCTACTTTTTTCCCCCGAATTTTGTGCGATACGACCAAGAGAACCTCTGCTGCTTTCTGACATTTTGTCAAGTGCTGGATATGACACTTAAAGTTGAGCTTTTGGTCGAAAATGGCTCTAATAAATTTGGGTTCCTTCGCAGCTGGAGTGATGGAATGATTCAGTCAAGTTTTAGGATCATAAAAGTATTGCTGACAGTTGTGAAACTGTATACTCATAGTACGTGTAGATGAAAATGTAAAACCTCTTTCCTCTTCCACATGTAGGATCTAATCTATGCAAAGCTGAGTTGACACTGAATGCCATCTCCAACTTTGTAATGAATGTAAAGCCATAAACCGAGAGGATGCAGAACTTTAGTGTCCAGAGTTGACTATTTCATTTATTTAATGCCAAAGAGAGCAGGGACAAACAATGCTTCCTTAGGGTACATCCAACTCCAGCTCATCTATTTATAGTATCAGTGAGAGGATCTGAGATACAGGTCCTGCCTCTTTGAAAGCTGGAACTCGAATGGATACCACACATGATCAAGGGCTTCCATTCTGTCAGGGGGCGCACTGCACCCCCCCCCCCCCACCTCCTCCCCCCCCCTTGGGTTCCTTCGCAGCTGGAGTGATGGAATGATTCAGTCAAGTTTTAGGATCATAAAAGTATTGCTGACAGTTGTGAAACTGTATACTCATAGTACGTGTAGATGAAAATGTAAAACCTCTTTCCTCTTCCACATGTAGGATCTAATCTATGCAAAGCTGAGTTGACACTGAATGCCATCTCCAACTTTGTAATGAATGTAAAGCCATAAACCGAGAGGATGCAGAACTTTAGTGTCCAGAGTTGACTATTTCATTTATTTAATGCCAAAGAGAGCAGGGACAAACAATGCTTCCTTAGGGTACATCCAACTCCAGCTCCTGGATATCACACAGTGTGATGTAAACGTGGACGTGATATTTGGCCATTCATGTTCAATTCATGTTGTCTTAAGCCCAATCAAGGCCAATGAGAAGTATCAGGGCTGTTACCTTGTCACAATCTCTATATAGATTTTAAAATCAAAGAAATAAAAACCTTACAGCCAACTTCAAAAATCGTTTCTATTTTAAAAAAGAACACCAAATTGTTTAAGGTCTTATCTTCTTTTTATCTTAGACCAGATGAACAATGTCTTTTTTTTAAGGAACTGAAAAATCACATCAGATGGGACATCTGTAACCAAGGGTTTCCTGGAGTTTGCTGTAAAGTGTTTACATCTGACATCATGTCAGTCCCAACGCTGTAAGAACATGTTTTATAGAGAGTAATACACCATACAGAATGCAATGCACACGGAGAGACACAGAGATCAAGAGAGAGACAGACAGACAGACAGAAAGAGAGAGAGAGAGAGAGAGAGAGAGAGAATGACAGAGAGAGAGAGAATGTTGCTTATTGCCCAGCCAGCAGCAAAGGGCCTTATCAGGGCTGTCAACTCATTGAAGTCAGCTCTCAGGTAACGTGCCAGTCGTATCTGGTTCAAGTCAAAGGATGGATATCCCACCATCAGAGCTTAATCTAGGATTTTTTAAAAAGGGGGGCAGTCCCCCCCCCCCCCCCCCTATAAAAAAAGGGGGGCACACCCCCCCCCCAACCCCATGTTACATACCTCCTCCACCTTTGTACACAGACTTCAACACACCTTGATCAAATCATCTAGATTAAACAACTGCGGTTTCATCATGATCTTCTCCACCCTCACATTGCACAGAATCTTTTCTTTTTTGTTTTTGTTTTTCACTTTCCTCCACGAAAGTCGAAGTCGAACAGGGTGGGTGCACGCTTCATTTTGGAAAATATCCAATATGGCGCCTTAAACTCTCGCAACTTCTCGTCGTAATTTAATTGTCATATCAATGACGTTTTGGTAATTTGACGTCATAACGTATATAACATGCAGATCGGCGTCTCGCATGAGGTCTCGGCGTCTCGCATGTGGATAATGTCCCTTTATATCTTTAATAACAACACAACATTTTTTGGACCGAGGTGATTTGACGGTTAGTATACTGAGTGTTGGACCGAAGTGAGTTTCATACTTCGGTCCGTCCAAACACTTCGGGCCAGACTATAAATAGCCGTGTCTGATGAGGTGAAGGTCACTTTAGCTTTTTTATTTCAAGAGTAGGGATGGTCAGATTTTTTCACTCTCGTCGTAGATATGGGAGGGTGTATCGGAAAAGACGATCGATCCATCATAGTCGTCGACCCCGGCGCGTCGTTTACCGCCGCCGAAGACGTTACGGGGGTGGAATTAGACGGTTCTGGCGTATCAGGAGAAATTTCGTTCCGCGAATCCATACCTGGAACAGAATGCGTCGTTGGAAAAGAAAAAGAGCAGCGCTTCGTAATAAGCGTCAAGCTAGGCGGCATGGCTTGTATAGACGTCAATGCCTCATACGGAAAGAAAGTCGTGATATGTACTTCAAATGGGCGGTCTCTGACGATGGAGCCAAAACGGTCCCGGAATTCTCGGACTTAGTTCCTAGAACTCAGAAATTGATGCCGGCCTCGGGGGCTACGGTTGACATTCAGAAGGACGTTTGGAACAGATATCCGAGACACTATTTCCGAGGATATAAGATTGTATTTTATCCTCACCGTATAATTCGTCGCACGCAAATGGCTTCTGGAAAACAAATAACCGCGCATGCGTGTGTCGTCATTTTTTTGTAGGTGTCATAGGTGTCATAATTTAATTGTCATATCAATGACGTTTTGGTAATTTGACGTCATAACGTATATAACATGCAGATCGGCGTCTCGCATGAGGTCTCGGCGTCTCGCATGTGGATAATGTCCCTTTATATCTTTAATAACAACACAACATTTTTTGGACCGAGGTGATTTGACGGTTAGTATACTGAGTGTTGGACCGAAGTGAGTTTCATACTTCGGTCCGTCCAAACACTTCGGGCCAGACTATAAATAGCCGTGTCTGATGAGGTGAAGGTCACTTTAGCTTTTTTATTTCAAGAGTAGGGATGGTCAGATTTTTTCACTCTCGTCGTAGATATGGGAGGGTGTATCGGAAAAGACGATCGATCCATCATAGTCGTCGACCCCGGCGCGTCGTTTACCGCCGCCGAAGACGTTACGGGGGTGGAATTAGACGGTTCTGGCGTATCAGGAGAAATTTCGTTCCGCGAATCCGTACCTGGAACAGAATGCATTGTTGGAAAAGAAAAAGAGCAGCGCTTCGTAATAAGCGTCAAGCTAGGCGGCATGGCTTGTATAGACGTCAATGCCTCATACGGAAAGAAAGTCGTGATATGTACTTCAAATGGGCGGTCTCTGACGATGGAGCCAAAACGGTCCCGGAATTCTCGGACTTAGTTCCTAGAACTCAGAAATTGATGCCGGCCTCGGGGGCTATGGTTGACATTCAGAAGGACGTTTGGAACAGATATCCGAGACACTATTTCCGAGGATATAAGATTGTATTTTATCCTCACCGTATAATTCGTCGCACGCAAATGGCTTCTGGAAAACAAATAACATTGCGTGATATTCGGCGAGTCAAATTCTCTGTGGTGAAAGACAATTGGCTTCAAGAAACGCAAAAGTTTCCTAATGAAGGAAAAAAGCCCAAAGTGGAGTATCCGCTCGACGAATCTATTCCGCATAGATGGATGACTGTCAAGAAACCTTTCGTCTGTTCATCCATGAAAATCACATCGCGTACACTGCGTCATGCCAACAGTCTGGTTGACGACAAGGGAGAACCATTGAGCGGTTATTACGGCTGGGAGAATGGCGACTTTGATGAAGCCAATGATCATACGATCCAGACAATGTTGCATCATGCTGGTCTCCCTATATTGCATGCTGGTCTTGTTGGTGCGAACGAAACCAATGCCGTCAATCAACGCACTCCTGGTCTATGGTTGTTACCGGACCAATTTCAAAATCGTCCGTGGTTAGCCAAAAAGGAATCCGAATATCTGATAATAGATGGTGAACTCCGCACTTACTCATGGTGGAGCCACACTGGATTCCTCTCTAAAAATATCTCGTTGGAAGCTGATGCCTCTGCTGCTGTCAATGCTGGAAGTTCATCTTCATCGAGAAAGAAACGGAGTGTCAAAAGAGAAGTATTCTCCGTTCGTGGTACTGCCGGAGGCGTTGCGCCAGCAGCAATTCTTGGATCAGTATCTGGCGTATCTGGTGAAGGTGTAGCTGACATCAAAGTATCGTTGAGTGAGGTCATGCCTGTGCCTGACGAAGAAGCGAAGCCACCAACTTACAAGCTTCGCATTAAAGCGTCCGAGATTGAAGAACAGCCTTGCTAAGCCATGCTTCGGCGGAAGGGCGGGAATAGGAGGTGTTGCGGTCTGCAGAGGGGAAGAAGCATGGAAAACTAATGTGATTATATCACGTGACTAATATGCAAATTAGAATTTTGGACAAAAGTTTTGGACGGACCGAAGTATAAAACTCACTTCGGTCCATAACCTGCGTCCAGTAACTATGGTAACCTAATAAGGTGGTGAAATGTTGTATGTCTGTATGTCAAATGTAAATGGAGTTGGCGATTTCGCGCAAGCAAATCCATATGGAACCAACGACAGTTTAACAATTGAATACAATGTTTAATGAACGTTAGGTGAAAATAAACGGCATTCAACAGTGAACAATGTCTTTGATTTTCTGTTCTTCAAGCTTGTGTAGACAGGATCGGCATGGATGGTTCAGTGTCATGGTCAGACGGCTCATTGTCTGATTCTAGAAACGCCAGAATAGAGTCAAATGTCATGGCCTCCAATTCTTGCGGAGCTAGTGTGGGCATTTGAGGCGATGGCGGTGGGGTTCTTGGTGGCGGGGATGGTGGTGGTTCCGTAGATTGAGTTGACAAATTGGCTGAATCCATTATCAGCACAGTCTGGTCCGTATCCGTGAAGGATGGCTGAGTCTCCAGTAGTGGTCCTTTTGAAGTAGATTGTTGAGGAATCGGTGGTGGCATAGGATCTGCCACGGAGTAGTTTATATCTGCTGTTTGAAGGCATCTTCTTTTAGCAGCTCGCTCCTCGTAGTGTTTGAGTAGTCCAGACTTTTCTAGGTTCTGTCTCTTCCTGGATCTTCTTTCTTCTTCCTCCACCTCTAGCTGTCCAGGGGTCTTGATTTGGTATCTGTCATGACTGAGTTTATCTAGCTCAGGATCATTATTCATAAACACAATGATCCGTGGAGGTTGAAATGTACGCATTGTAGACTCATACTTTTTTGAAAAGACGATACCATTCTTGAGGCTTTCCATCGTCTGATAGTTTATGTTATGTCCGACTGCTCTGCACAAGTCGAACACAACCAGATCTTGCCCCTGGTACGCGTACATGACGTCCGTATAACTGGATGAGTTGGTATAAAAGGCGTCGTGCTTAAATACCAAATACTTCGCCAGGAACGTTTTGCCAGTGTTCCCAGTCTCATCGGAGATAAATAATATCTCCCGGTCATTTTGCTGAAGGAGTAGTGCCAATGCCTTCCTTTGCCAGGTCTTCAAACGTGTGGCATCCATATCTTCCCGCATCTTGTTTCTGGCCTTCTCGTTCTTAATGTCTTTGATGGCATCTCTCAACATTTTCTTTTTGGTCAGGTAATCCAACCCGTACTCCTCTATAAGTTCTTCTTCTGATGCATTTTCTCGTATGCGAATGAGTATCTTCGAGATATCATTCCGTTGTCCCTGAGTGGAGGTGGTCGTAAAGTCACCGATTTCTACGTAACCTTCCCGATCCTCCTTGGTGCAGTAGGTCTTTTTTGCTCCGGAGTTCCCTTCGCAATTTCTAAATGAATTGTAGGCATGTTCAATATCTTTTTGATTTGCGAAAGCGAAGAGTCCGTTGCTCTGCAAGTAGCCTTGAAGGTGTTTGGTTTCGCCTTCAAACCGTTCATGGCCGTAGATGAGATATTGGCAACTTGCAGATTACCAAAATCTTGCAAAACTGTTCCATTTCTCTGTATAATCGTGTAGCGTGAAACACCAGTGTTTCCCGCGTGGATCTCTTTGCCCTGTTGCCGCCATAGTCTATTTTTAGAAACAGTGAGAGCTTATGAGACAAGCGTCTTGCCTCTGTGAAGTCTGGCTCTCGAATGACGACCGCTGCGCCACAAGTGTTACCGCGCATGCGTGTGTCGTCATTTTTAGATTAGGTGTCATAATTTAATTGTAATATCAATGACGATTTTGATAATTTGACGTCATAACGTATATAACATGTAAAATGTTGATTTTGACGAGGTCTTGGCGTCTCGCATGTTGATAGACTCTTTTATATCTTTAATAACAACACAAACTTTGTTGTTGGACCGAGGTTTTTTTGACGGTTAGTATGCTCAGTGTTGGACCGAGGTGAGTTTCATACTTCGGTCCGTCCAAACACCTTGGTCCAGCCTATAAATAGCCGTGACTTGTGAGTTGAAGGTCACTTTAGATTTTTTCGTTGAAGAGTAGGGATGGTTAGACGTTTTCGCTCTCGCCGTTATGGGAGGGTGTGTCGGAAAAGGCGATCGTTCTATCATCGTCGTCGACCCAAGCGCTTCGTTTACCGCCGCAGAAGAAGGTACGGCGGAGGAATTAGGAGGTTCTGGCGTTTACGAAGGAACTTCGTGCCGAGAATCCGTACGTGGGTCCGAATGCGTGGGTGGAAAAGAAAAAGAGCTGCGCTACGTAATAAGCGTCAAGCTCGGCGGCATGGACTTTATAGACGTCAATGCCTCATACGGAAAGAAAGTCGTGATATGTACTTCAAATGGTCGGTCTCTGACGACGGAGCAAAAACGGTTCCGGAATTCACTGATCTAGTTCCTACAACTCAGAAATTGATGCCTGCATCTGGAGCTACGGTCGATATTCAAAAGGATGTTTGGAATCGATATCCTAGGCATTACTTCAAGGGATATAAAATAGTTTTTTATCCGCATCGTATCATTCGACGGACACAGATGGCGTCTGGCAAGCAAATCACGCTTCGTGATGTTCGGCGTGTAAAATTTTCTGTAGTCAAAGACAATTGGTTGCAGGAGACTCAGAAATTTCCTAATGAAGGAAAGAAGCCTAAGGTGGAATATCCTCAACCGAGGTTTTTTTGACGGTTAGTATGCTCAGTGTTGGACCGAGGTGAGTTTCATACTTCGGTCCGTCCAAACACCTTGGTCCAGCCTATAAATAGCCGTGACTTGTGAGTTGAAGGTCACTTTAGATTTTTTCGTTGAAGAGTAGGGATGGTTAGACGTTTTCGCTCTCGCCGTTATGGGAGGGTGTGTCGGAAAAGGCGATCGTTCTATCATCGTCGTCGACCCAAGCGCTTCGTTTACCGCCGCAGAAGAAGGTACGGCGGAGGAATTAGGAGGTTCTGGCGTTTACGAAGGAACTTCGTGCCGAGAATCCGTACGTGGGTCCGAATGCGTGGGTGGAAAAGAAAAAGAGCTGCGCTACGTAATAAGCGTCAAGCTCGGCGGCATGGACTTTATAGACGTCAATGCCTCATACGGAAAGAAAGTCGTGATATGTACTTCAAATGGTCGGTCTCTGACGACGGAGCAAAAACGGTTCCGGAATTCACTGATCTAGTTCCTACAACTCAGAAATTGATGCCTGCATCTGGAGCTACGGTCGATATTCAAAAGGATGTTTGGAATCGATATCCTAGGCATTACTTCAAGGGATATAAAATAGTTTTTTATCCGCATCGTATCATTCGACGGACACAGATGGCGTCTGGCAAGCAAATCACGCTTCGTGATGTTCGGCGTGTAAAATTTTCTGTAGTCAAAGACAATTGGTTGCAGGAGACTCAGAAATTTCCTAATGAAGGAAAGAAGCCTAAGGTGGAATATCCTTTGGATGAATCGATTCTGCACCGATGGATGACGGTAAAAAAACCGTTTGTCTGTTCTTCGATGAAGATCACTTCGCGTACTTTGCGTCACGCAAATAGTCTTGTGGATGAGAAGGGAGAACCACTGAGTGGATACTATGGATGGGAGAATGGTGATTTCGACGAGGCGAATGACCATACTATCCAGACGATGCTTCATCACGCTGGTCTTCCGATTCTTCACGCTGGAATAGTGGGTGAAAATGAAACCAATGCTGTGTTACAGCGTACTCCTGGTCTGTGGCTGCTGCCTGATCAGTTCCAGAATCGTCCTTGGCTTGCGAAAAAAGAATCAGAGTATTTGATCATTGATGGTGAGCTTCGTACGTATTCTTGGTGGACTCACACTGGATTCTTGTCAAAGAATATTTCGCTTGAAGCTGATCCTTCTGCTGCTGTTAATGCAAGTGGATCTTCTTCGTCCAAAAAGAAGCGTAGTGTGAAGAGAGAAGTTTTTTCTGTTCGTGGCACTGCTGGAGGGATTGCTCCTGCTGCGATATTGGGATCTGTATCCGGTGTTTCCGGTGAAGGCGTTGCTGATATGAAGGTGTCGTTGAGCGAAGTGATGCCTGTTCCTGATGAAGATGCTAAACCGCCTACGTACAAGCTTCGTATCAAAGCATCTGAAATCGAAGAACAGCCTTGCTAAGCCATGCTTCGGTGGAAGGGTGGGTTTAGGAGGTGTTGCGGTCTGCAGAGGGGAAGAAGCATGGGAAAACTAATGTGATTAGATCACGTGACTATTATGCAAATGAGTATTTTGGACCTAAGTTTTTGGACGGACCGAAGTGTAAAGCTACTTCAGTCCATAACCTGTGTCCAGTTGCTATGGTGACGTAGTGAGGTGGTGATTTTTTAGTTTGTTTGTATGTCAAATGTAAAATGGAGTTGGCATTGCGCACGCAATCAATATGGAACCAACGAGAGTTTAACAATTGAATACAATGTTTATTTAACTGAAATAAACGGTTTTTTGAACTTTTCACATTGTCTTTTTTTTTTTTTCAAGCCTGAGTGGCAAGGATTGGCATGGAAGGCTCTTGGTCACTGGGCTCGTTGTCTGATTCGAGGAATGCGAGTATGGCCTCAAATGGTAGAGCATCAAGCTCCTGGGGTGCGAGGGTGGGCATTTGTGGGCTTGGCGGTGGTGATGGTGGTGCCTCAGTGGACTGAGATGAGAGGTTATTGCTATCCATGATGAGCACCGTTTGATCTGTGTCGGTGGCGGATGGCTGTGTCTCCATGATGGGTCGTAGTGGTGGCGGGGATGGTGGTGGCGGACCTGCCACTGTGTAGTTAATGTCTGCAGTGTGTAGGCAACGTCTCTTGGCGGCTCGTTCTTCATAATGTTGTAGAACGGATGATTTTTGGAGATTTTGCCGTTTTCTTGCCCGTCGATCTTCTTCTTCGATCTCCAGCATTCCTGGTGTCTTGATCATATATCTGTCATGGCTGAGCTTATCCAATTCGGGGTCGTTGTTCATAAATACTATGATTTTGGGTGGCTGGAAGGTCCTCATAGTTGACTCGTATTTTTTTGAAAATACGATTCCGTTTTTCAACGACTCCATGGTTTGGTAGTTGATATTATGCCCAATGGCACGGCATAGGTCAAAGACGACAATGTCCTGTCCTTGGTAGGCGTACATGACATCAGTGTAGCTTGAAGAATTTGTATAAAATGCGTCGTGCTTGAATACGAGGTACTTGGCGAGGAATGTTTTTCCAGTATTGCCGGTTTCATCCGAGATGAAAAGGATTTCGCGTTCATTTTGCTGCAGTAGATACGCCAATGCTTTTTTCTGCCAAGTCTTGAGTCTTGTGGCTTCCATGTCTTCCTTCATTTTTTGCCGTGCTTTTTCATTCTTGATGTCTTTTAATGCGTCTCTGAGCATCTTCTTTTTTGTGAGATAATCCAGGCCGTATTCCTCAATCAGTTCTTCTTCTGTAGCATTTTCTCTAATCCTGATGAGGATTTTAGAGATATCGTTTCTCTGACCTTGGGTGGTTGTTGTGGTGAAATCACCGATTTCGACGTAATTTTCTCTATCTTCTTTGGTACAATACGCCTTGTTCTGTTCGGGCGTCCCTTTTGCGATCTCGAGGTGAATCGTTTGAATATTGAGAATTTTCTTGATTTGTGTGAAGCGCAATCTACCATTACTTTGGAGATATCCTTGAAGATGTTTGGTCTCACCCTCAGCGCCAGTTTCATGGCCGTAAATCATGTATTGGCATCTTGCGGAGTTGCCAAATTTCTGTAATATTTCTTCGTGTTCGTCGGTGTAGTCGTGCAGAGTAAAACACCAATGTTTTCCTCTGGGGTCCCGTTGCCCTGTCACTGCCATCATCTATTTATAGTATCAGTGAGAGGATCTGAGATACAGGTCCTGCCTCTTTGAAAGCTGGAACTCGAATGGATACCACACATGATCAAGGGCTTCCATTCTGTCAGGGGGTGCACTGCACCCCCCCCCCCCCCCCCACCTCCTCCCCCCCCCTTGGGTTCCTTCGCAGCTGGAGTGATGGAATGATTCAGTCAAGTTTTAGGATCATAAAAGTATTGCTGACAGTTGTGAAACTGTATACTCATAGTAAGTGTAGATGAAAATGTAAAACCTCTTTCCTCTTCCACATGTAGGATCTAATCTATGCAAAGCTGAGTTGACACTGAATGCCATCTCCAACTTTGTAATGAATGTAAAGCCATAAACCGAGAGGATGCAGAACTTTAGTGTCCAGAGTTGACTATTTCATTTATTTAATGCCAAAGAGAGCAGGGACAAACAATGCTTCCTTAGGGTACATCCAACTCCAGCTCCTGGATATCACACAGTGTGATGTAAACGTGGACGTGATATTTGGCCATTCATGTTCAATTCATGTTGTCTTAAGCCCAATCAAGGCCAATGAGAAGTATCAGGGCTGTTACCTTGTCACAATCTCTATATAGATTTTAAAATCAAAGAAATAAAAACCTTACAGCCAACTTCAAAAATCGTTTCTATTTTAAAAAAGAACACCAAATTGTTTAAGGTTTTATCTTCTTTTTATCTTAGACCAGATGAACAATGTCTTTTTTTTAAGGAACTGAAAAATCACATCAGATGGGACATCTGTAACCAAGGGTTTCCTGGAGTTTGCTGTAAAGTGTTTACATCTGACATCATGTCAGTCCCAACGCTGTAAGAACATGTTTTATAGAGAGTAATACACCATACAGAATGCAATGCACACGGAGAGACACAGAGATCGAGAGAGAGACAGACAGACAGACAGAAAGAGAGAGAGAGAGAGAGAGAGAGAATGACAGAGAGAGAGAGAATGTTGCTTATTGCCCAGCCAGCAGCAAAGGGCCTTATCAGGGCTGTCAACTCATTGAAGTCAGCTCTCAGGTAACGTGCCAGTCGTATCTGGTTCAAGTCAAAGGATGGATATCCCACCATCAGAGCTTAATCTAGGATTTTTTAAAAAGGGGGGCAGTCCCCCCCCCCCCCCCTATAAAAAAAGGGGGGCACCCCACCCCCCCAACCCCATGTTACATACCTCCTCCACCTTTGTACACAGACTTCAACACACCTTGATCAAATCATCTAGATTAAACAACTGCGGTTTCATCATGATCTTCTCCACCCTCACATTGCACAGAATCTTTTCTTTTTTGTTTTTGTTTTTCACTTTCCTCCACGAAAGTCGAAGTCGAACAGGGTGGGTGCACGCTTCATTTTGGAAAATATCCAATATGGCGCCTTAAACTCTCGCAACTTCTCGTCGTTGATCGAGATGGAGGAGATGAACGCCGCCGTTTGGTTGATTTACACTAACAGCCAATGAAATATCAACAAATCATTCGCTCCTGCTCAGTCCTAGTTTCAGTTTTTCAAGCAGACGACAAACGAGCGCCCGCAACGATCAGTGAACAGGGCGGGCAGTCCTGCAACTGTGCAGGAGTCTGCCCGCGTTAAGACTCGATCATTGCGGGAAGGAACAGATTTTCGGGGGATTGTACCAATCCCGCGCTATTGATTAAGCTCTGCACCATGTCGTTGAGCACCTGGCTGATAAACTGTACCATTTGGAAGCTAACAAGGCCCATGTCCCCACTGCCCACATGGCTCCCTCATCAGATGAATATGTCCTAGATCAATTGTCTACGTCAGAGGAGAAGCTGTTGAAGCTCCTGCACGAATTAGACGGCAGAGATTTGAATGAAACATTACGTCAGATGGAGGACGAAGCAATTCTAGTCCACAAAAGAAGGCAAACTTCTGACATCATGTCAGTGCTAAGGACAAAGAGAACTCACAAAACATTATCAACGCCACCAGCAAATGCCGCGTGCAGATGTTTCAAAAGATTTGAAACCTGAAAAAGTAAACCAATTTTCCTCTGCCCACTATCAGATCTTATTCACGCCAAGGTGGAGTCGAGGTTGTACACAGACATAGATGGCTCCAATTGAGCATAGTGCATAGTCATCAACAAACAGACAGGACCCAGAACCCTGGCTTACAAAATCGAGAATTTCATTTATTTTAAGAGTGAAGAGAATAGATGAAAGGGACGCTCCCCTGGAGAGTGCCCAACTTCTGCTCGTAGATGTAAAACAGCGAGATGAAAACCTGGGCCTGGAACTGCTGAACAGCCAGAAAATTGTGAATGAAATAAAAGAGATGACCTTCAAAACATAAAATATGAAGTTCCGTGAGATTTCAGATATTTAAATATAGTCTTAAGCCTTCTGCAGGTCAGAAACAGATGGCAACTACATTTTCTTTGCTAATGAAGGCATTGTGGATGGTGGTATAAAAACAAACTAACTGGTGAGCAGCACAATTGTACCGGTAGAAACAGCACTATTTTGACTCTTTCTATACTGTTCTTTGACTCAGCTCTGTGCAAATTGCAGTGTCTACTCACCATACCTCAGTGCATTTTGTGGCCTTTCTTACAACTGTAATTGATAATACAAGATATATTGTTCTATCTGCAATCAGCCACAATATCCAGACAAATGTCAATATTAAATTACAACACCTCAAAAGTCAATCCAGATCTTTGTGTGATGCTCAGATGCAGAGTTTATCTTTCAACAATCCATAATGCCAACTAGTGTTTTTGTCAATCTCTCAAAACAAGAAAATCCCAGAAACACATTGTTGCTTGATAAAAAAAAAAAGACCCTTTCTGATAACTCCTACTAAACACCAACCTAATATACACCCAAGCCATTGTATCTGAGAGTCATCAAATGATACTCATCACTTCATAAAATTGGAAATCTTCCTGATGATCTAGAACCATTGGTAAATATTTGGAAGAATACAAATCTAGATAAGTCAGCAAAAATGTCCTGTACGCCAGAGAGTTTGGAGAGTCTTCGCAACAAAGGGCAAAACCAAAGAGAATCTCTGAAGTATGGAAAGTCCAAAGTGGGTTGTCTGGAAATTTGGACAAATGACACACGACTTCAGTGTCAGTCTCTACATCATCCAATGGTAAAATACTTCCATTTCAAGGGTGTATTTGAACTCAGGTGTCTTCAAATTTATTGAGAATTTTGTATCAAAAGCACAGTCACGGGCAAAGTTGGGGAGTTCTGGGAAGTGGTTCAAACTACAGTTCAAAGTTTAAGTCGAGTGTTGGTTTTAGTCGACAGTTCCATACAGATTGTGGACAGGGGTGATGCAGTGCGCCCCCTGACAGAGTTGAAGCCCTTGATTAAGTGTGGTATCCACGGTTCAGAGGTAGGAAGGCCTTGCAGAAGCACAGATGACACAGCCATAGTCCATTTTGGACCAGATCAGAGCCCTGTAAAGATGAAGAAGAGATTTCTACTTTTTTCCCCCGAATTTTGTGCGATACGACCAAGAGAACCTCTGCTGCTTTCTGACATTTTGTCAAGTGCTGGATATGACACTTAAAGTTGAGCTTTTGGTCGAAAATGGCTCTAATAAATTTGGGTTCCTTCGCAGCTGGAGTGATGGAATGATTCAGTCAAGTTTTAGGATCATAAAAGTATTGCTGACAGTTGTGAAACTGTATACTCATAGTACGTGTAGATGAAAATGTAAAACCTCTTTCCTCTTCCACATGTAGGATCTAATCTATGCAAAGCTGAGTTGACACTGAATGCCATCTCCAACTTTGTAATGAATGTAAAGCCATAAACCGAGAGGATGCAGAACTTTAGTGTCCAGAGTTGACTATTTCATTTATTTAATGCCAAAGAGAGCAGGGACAAACAATGCTTCCTTAGGGTACATCCAACTCCAGCTCCTGGATATCACACAGTGTGATGTAAACGTGGACGTGATATTTGGCCATTCATGTTCAATTCATGTTGTCTTAAGCCCAATCAAGGCCAATGAGAAGTATCAGGGCTGTTACCTTGTCACAATCTCTATATAGATTTTAAAATCAAAGAAATAAAAACCTTACAGCCAACTTCAAAAATCGTTTCTATTTTAAAAAAGAACACCAAATTGTTTAAGGTCTTATCTTCTTTTTATCTTAGACCAGATGAACAATGTCTTTTTTTTAAGGAACTGAAAAATCACATCAGATGGGACATCTGTAACCAAGGGTTTCCTGGAGTTTGCTGTAAAGTGTTTACATCTGACATCATGTCAGTCCCAACGCTGTAAGAACATGTTTTATAGAGAGTAATACACCATACAGAATGCAATGCACACGGAGAGACACAGAGATCGAGAGAGAGACAGACAGACAGACAGAAAGAGAGAGAGAGAGAGAGAGAGAATGACAGAGAGAGAGAGAATGTTGCTTATTGCCCAGCCAGCAGCAAAGGGCCTTATCAGGGCTGTCAACTCATTGAAGTCAGCTCTCAGGTAACGTGCCAGTCGTATCTGGTTCAAGTCAAAGGATGGATATCCCACCATCAGAGCTTAATCTAGGATTTTTTAAAAAGGGGGGCAGTCCCCCCCCCCCCCCCTATAAAAAAAGGGGGGCACCCCACCCCCCCAACCCCATGTTACATACCTCCTCCACCTTTGTACACAGACTTCAACACACCTTGATCAAATCATCTAGATTAAACAACTGCGGTTTCATCATGATCTTCTCCACCCTCACATTGCACAGAATCTTTTCTTTTTTGTTTTTGTTTTTCACTTTCCTCCACGAAAGTCGAAGTCGAACAGGGTGGGTGCACGCTTCATTTTGGAAAATATCCAATATGGCGCCTTAAACTCTCGCAACTTCTCGTCGTTGATCGAGATGGAGGAGATGAACGCCGCCGTTTGGTTGATTTACACTAACAGCCAATGAAATATCAACAAATCATTCGCTCCTGCTCAGTCCTAGTTTCAGTTTTTCAAGCAGACGACAAACGAGCGCCCGCAACGATCAGTGAACAGGGCGGGCAGTCCTGCAACTGTGCAGGAGTCTGCCCGCGTTAAGACTCGATCATTGCGGGAAGGAACAGATTTTCGGGGGATTGTACCAATCCCGCGCTATTGATTAAGCTCTGCACCATGTCGTTGAGCACCTGGCTGATAAACTGTACCATTTGGAAGCTAACAAGGCCCATGTCCCCACTGCCCACATGGCTCCCTCATCAGATGAATATGTCCTAGATCAATTGTCTACGTCAGAGGAGAAGCTGTTGAAGCTCCTGCACGAATTAGACGGCAGAGATTTGAATGAAACATTACGTCAGATGGAGGACGAAGCAATTCTAGTCCACAAAAGAAGGCAAACTTCTGACATCATGTCAGTGCTAAGGACAAAGAGAACTCACAAAACATTATCAACGCCACCAGCAAATGCCGCGTGCAGATGTTTCAAAAGATTTGAAACCTGAAAAAGTAAACCAATTTTCCTCTGCCCACTATCAGATCTTATTCACGCCAAGGTGGAGTCGAGGTTGTACACAGACATAGATGGCTCCAATTGAGCATAGTGCATAGTCATCAACAAACAGACAGGACCCAGAACCCTGGCTTACAAAATCGAGAATTTCATTTATTTTAAGAGTGAAGAGAATAGATGAAAGGGACGCTCCCCTGGAGAGTGCCCAACTTCTGCTCGTAGATGTAAAACAGCGAGATGAAAACCTGGGCCTGGAACTGCTGAACAGCCAGAAAATTGTGAATGAAATAAAAGAGATGACCTTCAAAACATAAAATATGAAGTTCCGTGAGATTTCAGATATTTAAATATAGTCTTAAGCCTTCTGCAGGTCAGAAACAGATGGCAACTACATTTTCTTTGCTAATGAAGGCATTGTGGATGGTGGTATAAAAACAAACTAACTGGTGAGCAGCACAATTGTACCGGTAGAAACAGCACTATTTTGACTCTTTCTATACTGTTCTTTGACTCAGCTCTGTGCAAATTGCAGTGTCTACTCACCATACCTCAGTGCATTTTGTGGCCTTTCTTACAACTGTAATTGATAATACAAGATATATTGTTCTATCTGCAATCAGCCACAATATCCAGACAAATGTCAATATTAAATTACAACACCTCAAAAGTCAATCCAGATCTTTGTGTGATGCTCAGATGCAGAGTTTATCTTTCAACAATCCATAATGCCAACTAGTGTTTTTGTCAATCTCTCAAAACAAGAAAATCCCAGAAACACATTGTTGCTTGATAAAAAAAAAAAAGACCCTTTCTGATAACTCCTACTAAACACCAACCTAATATACACCCAAGCCATTGTATCTGAGAGTCATCAAATGATACTCATCACTTCATAAAATTGGAAATCTTCCTGATGATCTAGAACCATTGGTAAATATTTGGAAGAATACAAATCTAGATAAGTCAGCAAAAATGTCCTGTACGCCAGAGAGTTTGGAGAGTCTTCGCAACAAAGGGCAAAACCAAAGAGAATCTCTGAAGTATGGAAAGTCCAAAGTGGGTTGTCTGGAAATTTGGACAAATGACACACGACTTCAGTGTCAGTCTCTACATCATCCAATGGTAAAATACTTCCATTTCAAGGGTGTATTTGAACTCAGGTGTCTTCAAATTTATTGAGAATTTTGTATCAAAAGCACAGTCACGGGCAAAGTTGGGGAGTTCTGGGAAGTGGTTCAAACTACAGTTCAAAGTTTAAGTCGAGTGTTGGTTTTAGTCGACAGTTCCATACAGATTGTGGACAGGGGTGATGCAGTGCGCCCCCTGACAGAGTTGAAGCCCTTGATTAAGTGTGGTATCCACGGTTCAGAGGTAGGAAGGCCTTGCAGAAGCACAGATGACACAGCCATAGTCCATTTTGGACCAGATCAGAGCCCTGTAAAGATGAAGAAGAGATTTCTACTTTTTTCCCCCGAATTTTGTGCGATACGACCAAGAGAACCTCTGCTGCTTTCTGACATTTTGTCAAGTGCTGGATATGACACTTAAAGTTGAGCTTTTGGTCGAAAATGGCTCTAATAAATTTGGGTTCCTTCGCAGCTGGAGTGATGGAATGATTCAGTCAAGTTTTAGGATCATAAAAGTATTGCTGACAGTTGTGAAACTGTATACTCATAGTACGTGTAGATGAAAATGTAAAACCTCTTTCCTCTTCCACATGTAGGATCTAATCTATGCAAAGCTGAGTTGACACTGAATGCCATCTCCAACTTTGTAATGAATGTAAAGCCATAAACCGAGAGGATGCAGAACTTTAGTGTCCAGAGTTGACTATTTCATTTATTTAATGCCAAAGAGAGCAGGGACAAACAATGCTTCCTTAGGGTACATCCAACTCCAGCTCCTGGATATCACACAGTGTGATGTAAACGTGGACGTGATATTTGGCCATTCATGTTCAATTCATGTTGTCTTAAGCCCAATCAAGGCCAATGAGAAGTATCAGGGCTGTTACCTTGTCACAATCTCTATATAGATTTTAAAATCAAAGAAATAAAAACCTTACAGCCAACTTCAAAAATCGTTTCTATTTTAAAAAAGAACACCAAATTGTTTAAGGTCTTATCTTCTTTTTATCTTAGACCAGATGAACAATGTCTTTTTTTTAAGGAACTGAAAAATCACATCAGATGGGACATCTGTAACCAAGGGTTTCCTGGAGTTTGCTGTAAAGTGTTTACATCTGACATCATGTCAGTCCCAACGCTGTAAGAACATGTTTTATAGAGAGTAATACACCATACAGAATGCAATGCACACGGAGAGACACAGAGATCGAGAGAGAGACAGACAGACAGACAGAAAGAGAGAGAGAGAGAGAGAGAATGACAGAGAGAGAGAGAATGTTGCTTATTGCCCAGCCAGCAGCAAAGGGCCTTATCAGGGCTGTCAACTCATTGAAGTCAGCTCTCAGGTAACGTGCCAGTCGTATCTGGTTCAAGTCAAAGGATGGATATCCCACCATCAGAGCTTAATCTAGGATTTTTTAAAAAGGGGGGCAGTCCCCCCCCCCCCCCTATAAAAAAAGGGGGGCACCCCACCCCCCCAACCCCATGTTACATACCTCCTCCACCTTTGTACACAGACTTCAACACACCTTGATCAAATCATCTAGATTAAACAACTGCGGTTTCATCATGATCTTCTCCACCCTCACATTGCACAGAATCTTTTCTTTTTTGTTTTTGTTTTTCACTTTCCTCCACGAAAGTCGAAGTCGAACAGGGTGGGTGCACGCTTCATTTTGGAAAATATCCAATATGGCGCCTTAAACTCTCGCAACTTCTCGTCGTTGATCGAGATGGAGGAGATGAACGCCGCCGTTTGGTTGATTTACACTAACAGCCAATGAAATATCAACAAATCATTCGCTCCTGCTCAGTCCTAGTTTCAGTTTTTCAAGCAGACGACAAACGAGCGCCCGCAACGATCAGTGAACAGGGCGGGCAGTCCTGCAACTGTGCAGGAGTCTGCCCGCGTTAAGACTCGATCATTGCGGGAAGGAACAGATTTTCGGGGGATTGTACCAATCCCGCGCTATTGATTAAGCTCTGCACCATGTCGTTGAGCACCTGGCTGATAAACTGTACCATTTGGAAGCTAACAAGGCCCATGTCCCCACTGCCCACATGGCTCCCTCATCAGATGAATATGTCCTAGATCAATTGTCTACGTCAGAGGAGAAGCTGTTGAAGCTCCTGCACGAATTAGACGGCAGAGATTTGAATGAAACATTACGTCAGATGGAGGACGAAGCAATTCTAGTCCACAAAAGAAGGCAAACTTCTGACATCATGTCAGTGCTAAGGACAAAGAGAACTCACAAAACATTATCAACGCCACCAGCAAATGCCGCGTGCAGATGTTTCAAAAGATTTGAAACCTGAAAAAGTAAACCAATTTTCCTCTGCCCACTATCAGATCTTATTCACGCCAAGGTGGAGTCGAGGTTGTACACAGACATAGATGGCTCCAATTGAGCATAGTGCATAGTCATCAACAAACAGACAGGACCCAGAACCCTGGCTTACAAAATCGAGAATTTCATTTATTTTAAGAGTGAAGAGAATAGATGAAAGGGACGCTCCCCTGGAGAGTGCCCAACTTCTGCTCGTAGATGTAAAACAGCGAGATGAAAACCTGGGCCTGGAACTGCTGAACAGCCAGAAAATTGTGAATGAAATAAAAGAGATGACCTTCAAAACATAAAATATGAAGTTCCGTGAGATTTCAGATATTTAAATATAGTCTTAAGCCTTCTGCAGGTCAGAAACAGATGGCAACTACATTTTCTTTGCTAATGAAGGCATTGTGGATGGTGGTATAAAAACAAACTAACTGGTGAGCAGCACAATTGTACCGGTAGAAACAGCACTATTTTGACTCTTTCTATACTGTTCTTTGACTCAGCTCTGTGCAAATTGCAGTGTCTACTCACCATACCTCAGTGCATTTTGTGGCCTTTCTTACAACTGTAATTGATAATACAAGATATATTGTTCTATCTGCAATCAGCCACAATATCCAGACAAATGTCAATATTAAATTACAACACCTCAAAAGTCAATCCAGATCTTTGTGTGATGCTCAGATGCAGAGTTTATCTTTCAACAATCCATAATGCCAACTAGTGTTTTTGTCAATCTCTCAAAACAAGAAAATCCCAGAAACACATTGTTGCTTGATAAAAAAAAAAGACCCTTTCTGATAACTCCTACTAAACACCAACCTAATATACACCCAAGCCATTGTATCTGAGAGTCATCAAATGATACTCATCACTTCATAAAATTGGAAATCTTCCTGATGATCTAGAACCATTGGTAAATATTTGGAAGAATACAAATCTAGATAAGTCAGCAAAAATGTCCTGTACGCCAGAGAGTTTGGAGAGTCTTCGCAACAAAGGGCAAAACCAAAGAGAATCTCTGAAGTATGGAAAGTCCAAAGTGGGTTGTCTGGAAATTTGGACAAATGACACACGACTTCAGTGTCAGTCTCTACATCATCCAATGGTAAAATACTTCCATTTCAAGGGTGTATTTGAACTCAGGTGTCTTCAAATTTATTGAGAATTTTGTATCAAAAGCACAGTCACGGGCAAAGTTGGGGAGTTCTGGGAAGTGGTTCAAACTACAGTTCAAAGTTTAAGTCGAGTGTTGGTTTTAGTCGACAGTTCCATACAGATTGTGGACAGGGGTGATGCAGTGCGCCCCCTGACAGAGTTGAAGCCCTTGATTAAGTGTGGTATCCACGGTTCAGAGGTAGGAAGGCCTTGCAGAAGCACAGATGACACAGCCATAGTCCATTTTGGAACAGATCAGAGCCCTGTAAAGATGAAGAAGAGATTTCTACTTTTTTCCCCCGAATTTTGTGCGATACGACCAAGAGAACCTCTGCTGCTTTCTGACATTTTGTCAAGTGCTGGATATGACATTTAAAGTTGAGCTTTTGGTCGAAAATGGCTCTAATAAATTTGGGTTCCTTTGCAGCTGGAGTGATGGAATGATTCAGTCAAGTTTTAGGATCATAAAAGTATTGCTGACAGTTGTGAAACTGTATACTCATAGTACGTGTAGATGAAAATGTAAAACCTCTTTCCTCTTCCACATGTAGGTTTCTAATCTATGCAAAGCTGAGTTGACACTGAATGCCATCTCCAACTTTGTAATGAATGTAAAGCCATAAACCGAGAGGATGCAGAACTTTAGTGTCCAGAGTTGACTATTTCATTTATTTAATGCCAAAGAGAGCAGGACAAACAATGCTTCCTTAGGGTACATCCAACTCCAGCTCCTGGATATCACACAGTGTGATGTAAACGTGGACGTGATATTTGGCCATTCATGTTCAATTCATGTTGTCTTAAGCCCAATCAAGGCCAATGAGAAGTATCAGGGCTGTTACCTTGTCACAATCTCTATATAGATTTTAAAAACAAACAAATAAAAACCTTACTGCCAACTTCAATAATCGTTTCTATTTTAAAAAAGAACGCCAAATTGCTTTTAGGTCTTATCTTCTTTTTATCTTAGACCAGATGAACAATGTCTTTTTAAGGAACTGAAAAATCACATCAGATGGGACATCTGTAACCAAGGGTTTCCTGGAGTTTGCTGTAAAGTGTTTACATCTGACATCACGTCAGTCCCAACGCTGTAAGAACATGTTTATAGAGAGTAATACATCACACAGAATGCAATGCACATGGAGAGAGACAGACACACACACACATACACACACACACACACATACACACACAGAGAGAGATTCTTTTTATCTTAGACCAGATGAACAATGTCTTTTTAAGGAACTGAAAAATCACATCAGATGGGACATCTGTAACCAAGGGTTTCCTGGAGTTTGCTGTAAAGTGTTTACATCTGACATCACGTCAGTCCCAACGCTGTAAGAACATGTTTATAGAGAGTAATACATCACACAGAATGCAATGCACATGGAGAGAGACAGACACACACACACATACACACACACACACACATACACACAGAGAGAGAGAGAGAGAGAGAGAGAGAGAGAGAGAGAGAGAGAGAGAGAGAGAGAGAGAGAATGTTGCTTATTGCCCAGCCAGCAGCAAAGGGCGTTATCAGGACTGTCAACTCATTAAAGTCAGCTCTCAGGTAACGCGCCAGTCGTATCTGGTTCAAGTCAAAGGATGGATATCCCACCATGTCGTTGAGCACCTGGCTGATAAACTGTACCATTTGAAAGCTAACAAGGCCCATGTCCCCACTGCCCACATGGCTCCCTCATCAGATGAATATGTCCTAGATCAATTGTCTACGTCAGAGGAGAAGCTGTTGAAGCTCCTGCAAGAATTGGACAGCAAAGATTTGAATGAAACATTGCGTCAGATGGAGGAAGAAGCAATTCTAGTCCAGTATAAAAGGCAAACTTCTGACATCATGCAAGTGCCAAGAACAAAGAGAACTACTCACAAAACATCATCGACGCCACCATCAAATGCCGCGTGCAGAAGATGTTTCAAAAGATTTGAAACCTGAAAATGTAAACCAATTTTCCTCTGCCCACTATCAGATCTTTTTCACGAAGATTACAAGAAACCTTAAAAAACAAGAACGTCGACCATGACAGAAACTAGTTACAGCTAGACTTCGAAAGCAAAGACGACGGTCAAATTCTATTTATTATCGATGAAGAGGTAAATACAGAGAAAAAAGGAAAACTAATGTGATTAGATCACGTGACTATTATGCAAATGAGTATTTTGGACCTAAGTTTTTGGACGGACCGAAGTGTAAAGCTACTTCAGTCCATAACCTGTGTCCAGTTGCTATGGTGACGTAGTGAGGTGGTGATTTTTTAGTTTGTTTGTATGTCAAATGTAAAATGGAGTTGGCATTGCGCACGCAATCAATATGGAACCAACGAGAGTTTAACAATTGAATACAATGTTTATTTAACTGAAATAAACGGTTTTTTGAACTTTTCACATTGTCTTTTTTTTTTTTTCAAGCCTGAGTGGCAAGGATTGGCATGGAAGGCTCTTGGTCACTGGGCTCGTTGTCTGATTCGAGGAATGCGAGTATGGCCTCAAATGGTAGAGCATCAAGCTCCTGGGGTGCGAGGGTGGGCATTTGTGGGCTTGGCGGTGGTGATGGTGGTGCCTCAGTGGACTGAGATGAGAGGTTATTGCTATCCATGATGAGCACCGTTTGATCTGTGTCGGTGGCGGATGGCTGTGTCTCCATGATGGGTCGTAGTGGTGGCGGGGATGGTGGTGGCGGACCTGCCACTGTGTAGTTAATGTCTGCAGTGTGTAGGCAACGTCTCTTGGCGGCTCGTTCTTCATAATGTTGTAGAACGGATGATTTTTGGAGATTTTGCCGTTTTCTTGCCCGTCGATCTTCTTCTTCGATCTCCAGCATTCCTGGTGTCTTGATCATATATCTGTCATGGCTGAGCTTATCCAATTCGGGGTCGTTGTTCATAAATACTATGATTTTGGGTGGCTGGAAGGTCCTCATAGTTGACTCGTATTTTTTTGAAAATACGATTCCGTTTTTCAACGACTCCATGGTTTGGTAGTTGATATTATGCCCAATGGCACGGCATAGGTCAAAGACGACAATGTCCTGTCCTTGGTAGGCGTACATGACATCAGTGTAGCTTGAAGAATTTGTATAAAATGCGTCGTGCTTGAATACGAGGTACTTGGCGAGGAATGTTTTTCCAGTATTGCCGGTTTCATCCGAGATGAAAAGGATTTCGCGTTCATTTTGCTGCAGTAGATACGCCAATGCTTTTTTCTGCCAAGTCTTGAGTCTTGTGGCTTCCATGTCTTCCTTCATTTTTTGCCGTGCTTTTTCATTCTTGATGTCTTTTAATGCGTCTCTGAGCATCTTCTTTTTTGTGAGATAATCCAGGCCGTATTCCTCAATCAGTTCTTCTTCTGTAGCATTTTCTCTAATCCTGATGAGGATTTTAGAGATATCGTTTCTCTGACCTTGGGTGGTTGTTGTGGTGAAATCACCGATTTCGACGTAATTTTCTCTATTTTCTTTGGTACAATACGCCTTGTTCTGTTCGGGCGTCCCTTTTGCGATCTCGAGGTGAATCGTTTGAATATTGAGAATTTTCTTGATTTGTGTGAAGCGCAATCTACCATTACTTTGGAGATATCCTTGAAGATGTTTGGTCTCACCCTCAGCGCCAGTTTCATGGCCGTAAATCATGTATTGGCATCTTGCGGAGTTGCCAAATTTCTGTAATATTTCTTCGTGTTCGTCGGTGTAGTCGTGCAGAGTAAAACACCAATGTTTTCCTCTGGGGTCCCGTTGCCCTGTCACTGCCATCATCTATTTATAGTATCAGTGAGAGGATCTGAGATACAGGTCCTGCCTCTTTGAAAGCTGGAACTCGAATGGATACCACACATGATCAAGGGCTTTCATTCTGTCAGGGGGCGCACTGCACCCCCCCCCCCACCTCCTCCCCCCCCCCTTGGGTTCCTTCGCAGCTGGAGTGATGGAATGATTCAGTCAAGTTTTAGGATCATAAAAGTATTGCTGACAGTTGTGAAACTGTATACTCATAGTAAGTGTAGATGAAAATGTAAAACCTCTTTCCTCTTCCACATGTAGGATCTAATCTATGCAAAGCTGAGTTGACACTGAATGCCATCTCCAACTTTGTAATGAATGTAAAGCCATAAACCGAGAGGATGCAGAACTTTAGTGTCCAGAGTTGACTATTTCATTTATTTAATGCCAAAGAGAGCAGGGACAAACAATGCTTCCTTAGGGTACATCCAACTCCAGCTCCTGGATATCACACAGTGTGATGTAAACGTGGACGTGATATTTGGCCATTCATGTTCAATTCATGTTGTCTTAAGCCCAATCAAGGCCAATGAGAAGTATCAGGGCTGTTACCTTGTCACAATCTCTATATAGATTTTAAAATCAAAGAAATAAAAACCTTACAGCCAACTTCAAAAATCGTTTCTATTTTAAAAAAGAACACCAAATTGTTTAAGGTTTTATCTTCTTTTTATCTTAGACCAGATGAACAATGTCTTTTTTTTAAGGAACTGAAAAATCACATCAGATGGGACATCTGTAACCAAGGGTTTCCTGGAGTTTGCTGTAAAGTGTTTACATCTGACATCATGTCAGTCCCAACGCTGTAAGAACATGTTTTATAGAGAGTAATACACCATACAGAATGCAATGCACACGGAGAGACACAGAGATCGAGAGAGAGACAGACAGACAGACAGAAAGAGAGAGAGAGAGAGAGAGAGAGAATGACAGAGAGAGAGAGAATGTTGCTTATTGCCCAGCCAGCAGCAAAGGGCCTTATCAGGGCTGTCAACTCATTGAAGTCAGCTCTCAGGTAACGTGCCAGTCGTATCTGGTTCAAGTCAAAGGATGGATATCCCACCATCAGAGCTTAATCTAGGATTTTTTAAAAAGGGGGGCAGTCCCCCCCCCCCCCCTATAAAAAAAGGGGGCACCCCACCCCCCCAACCCCATGTTACATACCTCCTCCACCTTTGTACACAGACTTCAACACACCTTGATCAAATCATCTAGATTAAACAACTGCGGTTTCATCATGATCTTCTCCACCCTCACATTGCACAGAATCTTTTCTTTTTTGTTTTTGTTTTTTCACTTTCCTCCACGAAAGTCGAAGTCGAACAGGGTGGGTGCACGCTTCATTTTGGAAAATATCCAATATGGCGCCTTAAACTCTCGCAACTTCTCGTCGTTGATCGAGATGGAGGAGATGAACGCCGCCGTTTGGTTGATTTACACTAACAGCCAATGAAATATCAACAAATCATTCGCTCCTGCTCAGTCCTAGTTTCAGTTTTTCAAGCAGACGACAAACGAGCGCCCGCAACGATCAGTGAACAGGGCGGGCAGTCCTGCAACTGTGCAGGAGTCTGCCCGCGTTAAGACTCGATCATTGCGGGAAGGAACAGATTTTCGGGGGATTGTACCAATCCCGCGCTATTGATTAAGCTCTGCACCATGTCGTTGAGCACCTGGCTGATAAACTGTACCATTTGGAAGCTAACAAGGCCCATGTCCCCACTGCCCACATGGCTCCCTCATCAGATGAATATGTCCTAGATCAATTGTCTACGTCAGAGGAGAAGCTGTTGAAGCTCCTGCACGAATTAGACGGCAGAGATTTGAATGAAACATTACGTCAGATGGAGGACGAAGCAATTCTAGTCCACAAAAGAAGGCAAACTTCTGACATCATGTCAGTGCTAAGGACAAAGAGAACTCACAAAACATTATCAACGCCACCAGCAAATGCCGCGTGCAGATGTTTCAAAAGATTTGAAACCTGAAAAAGTAAACCAATTTTCCTCTGCCCACTATCAGATCTTATTCACGCCAAGGTGGAGTCGAGGTTGTACACAGACATAGATGGCTCCAATTGAGCATAGTGCATAGTCATCAACAAACAGACAGGACCCAGAACCCTGGCTTACAAAATCGAGAATTTCATTTATTTTAAGAGTGAAGAGAATAGATGAAAGGGACGCTCCCCTGGAGAGTGCCCAACTTCTGCTCGTAGATGTAAAACAGCGAGATGAAAACCTGGGCCTGGAACTGCTGAACAGCCAGAAAATTGTGAATGAAATAAAAGAGATGACCTTCAAAACATAAAATATGAAGTTCCGTGAGATTTCAGACATTTAAATATAGTCTTAAGCCTTCTGCAGGTCAGAAACAGATGGCAACTACATTTTCTT
>CM065732.1:39094281-39096781 GCA_033310375.1 Conus canariensis | reverse complement strand
TTTATCTGGCTCTCGTGTCCGATAGAATGAATTAGAGGCGGGTGAGTGTGTTAATTTCATACACATTCCATACATCCACTCCCCGAGACGTGAAGAGAGAGAGAGAGAGGAGAGAGAGAGAGAGAGAGAGAGAGAGAGAGAGAGAGAGAAACTTTATTTTGTGAAGGGCGCGGCTAAAAGAGCATGGTGATGGTTTCACAAAGCACGATATTATGACAATCAAAGAAAAGGAATATTTAGGAACACACTCCCCCCCCCCCCCCCCCTCCCCTCCCGCGCTCCCTTCCCAATAAAACAGTGTAATAATTGTTCCAATCAACAAAGTTCCTGAGATTTCATATCCACATTTTCACGTCTTTTAAAAGTTTACTGTAGAGTTATTACTGTTCCGGTTACACACACACACACACACACACACACACACACACACACAACACAAGAGAGAGAGAGAGAGAGAGAGAGAGAGAGAGAGAGAGAGAGAGAGAGAGAGAGGTAGGTCGAGTTTTAAATCACTATGCCAGCAAACGAAGGGTATGCAGGCTAGCAAGTGATTTTTTTTCACTTTGTTCTCTTTGTAATCTGTGTGTCTGAGAGAGAGAGAGAGAGAGAGAGAGAGAGAGAGAGATGAATATGAAGGGGATATATCACATACTGATCTGTTCGAGCATGTGTTAAAGATACAGAAAAACTCGTTACTCAAAATTTCTTTGCTTACAAACACTGAAGGCAGGCTGCACTATAAATACATTACCTGTTTTGGTGAATCAATGCAAATGACATGATCTCGACTGGTAAACAACGTTTCTCTTATGACACTGAACCGTTTATGTTGCTGTTTTCCGAAGAACTCTTGGTCCGGTATCAACGGTAGCTGGACTTCAAAATGTACATGAAACATTCTCCAGTGAGACTGCGGTAAACTATATATAGACCACTCAAGATTAAAAAAACAAAAACAAAAACCGTTTTGAGGTATGAGGAAATTCTTCCTTTTGAATGATATGCTGTATCAGAATGTGTTGTTCGTCCTTCGATTTCGAAGATGACCATGACTTCAATCTCAGATGAAAGATTGCTGAGTGTGGGTCCGCAGGTGGCTGGTGAGGCAGAACTGGGCCCGGAAGGAACGCCCACATGTGGGTGGGTGCTAAAGTGGAGCTGGAGGTAGGTCTGGCCTTGCGCGCGGCTCGCTTTCTCTCAGCTTCTGCTGTGCGTCTCTCTGATGCACATGCACCCTTTGTGATGCTGCTTCGCCAGGCTGGGCGGTCCAGGCAAGCGACTCCCAGGTGTTGAGGTTGATGTCAAGGCCTTTAAGGGACACTTTGAGGAAGTCCTTGAAACGTTTCTTCTGCCCTCCAACTTTGCGCTTGCCCTGACTCAATTCTCTGCACAGCAGTTGTTTCGGCAGTCGACTATCTGGCATTCTGACGATGTGGCCAGCCCATCTGGCTCGGGATTTCTGAAGGAGAGTGTAGATGCTGGATCTTTCTAAGACCTCCGTGTCTGGGACTTTGTCCTGCCACTTGATGTGTAGGAGTCTGCGGAGACAGCTGAGGTGAAAATGGTTGAGCTGTTTGGCATGTCTGCTGTAGATGTTAGAGTAATACAGCAATGTTAAAAAACAAACAAACAAAAAACCAGAAATTGTAAGACTGACTCGACCATCAACTATGTGAGCTGTATGGAGAATGTCAGTGTGGATGACAACAATTATACACGTTGCTTTACAGATTCAGTTATCAACAATTTTGGTAAAACATTGTTGGATTTCTGTTTTATGTTTGACTTCAGTATTTTAAATGGTTTTTGTAATGGTAATAGTGAGGTTTTTGTATGGTGATAGTGAGGGTGAGTATGCTTTTGTCTCCAAACGGAAGTAGTGTGACTGATTATATTCTGGTTCACAATGAATTTGATTTATATACTGGTGATTGCATTTATTCATGGCACTTATCAGTTGAAGCAATATGGAGAAAGAATTGTTGTAAATCAGAGAAGAGGCATTCACCAGAACAATATGAAGAAAAAATTGTCTGGGTTGATGAATACGATGAATATGCAAGTATCCTGAGACAGAGACGGAGAGAGAGAGAGAGAGAGAGAGAGAGAGACCTCTTCTGGAAGCTCACATAACCGTTATGTGTAGCTGCTACGTAGTGTAAAACCAATTTTTTTCTCCTTTCCATTCACATAATCAGTCATGCTGCTGAAACTAAAGAGTGTGGAATGAAAAACAATAACTCACATGTATACATTTTGCTGAAACTAATGACTCATTTATCACCATCCCTCCCCCCACCCCCCATCCCCACCTGCCCTGTCCCCATCCTCTTCCTCCAATCACTATCTTCCCCTTATTTTTCTTCTTTTTTTTTTTTCTTTTTTTTTAACTTGATTTTGTCTTGAAAGATATTTTTTGTGTCTTTCTGCAACTGATTAAAAAAAAAAAGCTCACACTTGTGAGCTGTATCAGAATAGCAGCCGGTTGAAAGAAGACAAT
>CM065732.1:39049281-39089281 GCA_033310375.1 Conus canariensis | reverse complement strand
AAAAAAAGAAAAAAAGGAAGAAAAAAATTAAGGTAATAGCGACAATGATGCGCATTTTACGCTGAAAAAAAATCTGAGCTGAGCTTAAATAAACTTCAGAGAAACTTGAAAAAAAAAACAAAAAAACACACACACAAATACTTGAAGCTCGGAAAGCAAAACCGCTTTTGCTATGGGAAGAATCATAACCCTTAAGACTTTCCCAGGCAGTTAAACGCGCGCGCGCGCGCGCGCGCGCACACACACACACACACTGGAAGAGATCAAACGGCATGAGACTATATATTTTCACTCCTGTAATTGCGTCAACATTGGGAATTTATCAAGGAAACAACCCAAACTTAAAACGTGCAGAAGATTTGGCGAGAATGGTCACTGGGAGTTTGAGTGTAACGGTCCAAAAGGGAATAGAGTAAATAGGTGTAAAATTGAATGGGTCATAATCTCTAAAGGGAAGGTGGCTACTTCCTGAGCAGATGGTTAAATCCTTAACGAGTGGAACATTTTCAGTTATTGAATAATGTCTCTTGGGCAAGGGATGATCTTCGCTTGGAGGTTAGTAACCATTCTCAATAAATCATTTGTATGAGGGTTAAAAAAAAGTTAATGAAATTTAATGATGTTAGTATTTTCTATGGTTTAATGTTTTGAATCATCATAAAAAAAAACTTTCTATGGCTAAAGTTAAAGTTGTAAATATGCTTTTAAATCAAGGGGGGTGGGGGGGGGGGGGGGGGGGGGATGCGTTTAAAATATCCAAGTAGGAGAAAAGTAGTACGACATGAAAACTGTATAAGTGGGTAAAAAAAAATAAAAATAAAAAAATTAAAAAAAATGACGCTGTGTGGAAAACATGCATTTTTAAATTATCGTTAAATATTTCTGTAAAATCCTGAACTTAACTTGGAATAAGTCACAGAGTAGGAATTCATAATCTAATTTCCGATAGCAGATAGACTAGAAATGTGACGCAGGAAAAACAACTCACAGTGTTAGGAAGGTTTTACACTGTGTGGTAATAGGAGAATTAAAATATCATGGAGAAAAGTCTCACAGTGTAATCGTCCTAGGGGCAGTGAACTGTTACACTCTCCGTTTCCAGGGCACAATGTCATGATTGGCGAAGCCGGTGCCTTTCCTTCCGCCACCTTTACCCTCCCTGGCGTGAATCAGGTACCCTTTTACTGCCGAGTGGACAGAGTTTTCAATCTGTGATAAATCCAACTCCACGAGTGTTTTGAACTGACGACCATCAAGTCCGCTGGCAAACTTCGTCGGGCCACTTGAGAAACATCAAACTATACGCGAAGTTGAGGTAGTAAAGGTGGTGGATGTCTGGGCAATAGAAAACGTTTTCTAATTGGTGGGTAAGTTAGGAGGAGAATAATATAAGCACATGTTCCAAGAGTTTAAAAAAACACACAGTCCGACGAACAAAGAATCAGTAAAAGTATCTAAACAACATTGAGGGTGAAGGGGGGGGGGGGGGGGGGTGTATGTGGGTGATGAGAGTGTGATATTAGTTACGATTGATCCGTTTGGACTGCACTTGTACTCAATTCTTTACACAAGGTAAGATAAAGTAATTTTGGTTATAGCCCAGCAACCGCGAAGGGCTATATCAGGGCTGTCATCACGTTGAAGTCAACTCACAAGTCATTGATTCACCCTTTAAAATGCACCTTCTAAAACACACACCTAAAATTTTATTAAAAATCTTTTTACTGTAAAATCTCGGATCAGATGAAAAATGTTAATCTCTTTCAGAAATTCAAAGACTACATCAGGTGGAACATCTCTGAACAAGGTTTCCATGTAGTCTGCTGTAGAATGTTTATGTCTCACATCATGCAAGTCCCAACACTCTTGAAGAATATATTTCACTGTCAGTGTTACATGATATGAAATGCGCCACGGAGCCTCTTCATTCTCTAAAAGGTACAAATGGTTAAAAACGAATGGCCAGTGTGCAGCCGATATAAAACCGCAATTGCTTACATAGTTGGGATTTTCCCCTCCATTCTTTACATAGTTGGAGAAAAAAAAAAAACCCTGCTCAGAGAGCAGCTGCTGAGGATTAAGCATTTTCGACCATACGACGACAAAAAGAAAATATCAGTTTCCCCCCATTCCTCCATCTGTTCCTTCACGTCGGAAGGCTATCAGAACAACTTCAGTTTTATAGGCGTATTCCTTCGCTTGGGTATCACCGTACTTTACACCGACACACCCCCCCCCACCCCCCCCCCCCCCCCCCCCCTCCCCGCCTTTTCTTTTCTCCAACAAACAGAATTCTGCACATGTAGCTTCTTACGTGTTTTCTTAAAAAAAAAAATTATTCAAACACACACATATCCAAACATGTACACATTCCCACACGTGCATGGACACACACACACACACACACACACACACACACACACACACACACATATTAAAGTTTTAATTATCCCTCAGTCCTGTGAGACCATGGAGGAATTCAAAAACAACATCAGGCCTTTAACGGTTTCATGTGATTGATGTGTCTGAATTTAATAATGTATCAAACGTTTGACCCCCCCCCCCCCCCCCCCCCCCCCATGCAGACCTACGAAAATGGATTCTGAAAGTTGTAATAAACGTTTGCTCTATTGATCGCGTGCTTCTTTTCACAAGTTTTGAAAATGTTCTTTCAAAACCGACATATCTCATGCCAGTGCTTCCCATATACGAACGACACTCTCCCCCTTTTAACCCCAACACGTTTGCACGCGCACACACACACACGCGCGCGTGCGCGCGCGCGTGCACACGTGCGCATACACATATACACACAAACACTCCCCTTTGCTTTCCCCAAGGGCACACTACAGAGACCACACCCGCTTCGGTGTGAACCCATACCACTAAGTTGCTCCGTCCACACCCCCACCCTACGCCTACCGAAAACGGCGACAATAATTTTAACGCCCCGCTAGAACCACAAACAACTCGGAGATGATATCAACAGATAGCAGTGACGTGCCAACACGGGTAGATTGCCACCCGGAATGGCTCTCCAGCGACCCGGGTAGGGGCTCGGGTGTCGCTTGATGCCTGATCTCGGGCTCAGGGTTCGCTGGTGGGCCGGGGTATAAAGTTACAGAGCGGAGGGACGCAAAGATTGTGTGCAGTCAGCAGCTCAGAGAATTTGGTTAAGGTGGAAGTCACGGTGTATGCCAAATACGCTGCCCTGAAGAGACTGACCCTGGTTCTTTTTTTCAGAAAATGGAAAGCCCGCCCCGTTATTGCTAACGTTCAAAATCAGTCGGTCCAGCTGGAAATGTAATGGTTATTCGCACTTCTCTTGCTAGTGCACATACTTCAAAAACACCGAATCCTCTTGCCAGTGCACCTATTTCAAAAATACCGCATCCTCAAGAAACGAAGCATTTCAAAGCCACCAAGCTATTCTGTTCAACACCAGTGAACATTCACAGCAACAGTGACTGTCACAGCCAGTCTTATGTCACCATCACTGTAGTTTGGCAAACCGATTACTCAGTTCCGAAAAGGAATTTCACGGAATTCCTCATCCTTTCCCCATATCGGTACTAGAATTACTGACGACCTAAACACTCACAAGTGACTTCTTGCCTCCGCTGTTTTTCCCCAACACAGTTTGTCCAATCCCAACACTTAATCGATTGTACTCTGGAATCAATATATAATAGGCCTATATTCAAAGGATTCCTTCCCCCTCCTCTCCCTCTTCCTTCGTCTGTCTTTCACACAGCACGCATGCTTCTGTCTTTTATACGTACTTCCGTGCATATTCACATTTAGTCAAAACATTCATCGCCGTTTTATTTCATGTCAGCTCCAATGCGTCAGCGTTGCTTCATTTTTGTTTCAAACCCGAAGGCCGATTACCCAAACATTGTATTCTTTTCATTTTTTCTCATGCTATACCGTCGTATCATCTGATTTAACCAGTGCGTATGTGCTCAGATTATAATTTATCAGGCTATTAGAAAGTTCCACACACTGGGCTTGAAACTAAAGCAAACGTTGGCCAGCCGTTTCGATATTATTCGTTTTTGAAATTTAGAAAACCAGCCAGTAAAGGATCCAAAGGACCGCTTAAATGCTGGAAGCTAGAGTTTCGACAGGAATGACCAAATCATTTTTTCAACATGATGACAAATCGGAATGGAAGGTTGGAATTGAAAGCAGAAATTATCTGGTTGCAAGGCTTATTCTTTAAACATGTTGGTGCAAAATGCTCCATCTTTATCGGGGAGACAGAGCGTAGGTTAATGGGTGAGAGTGGGGGTCGTCGCAGCACAAAAATTAAGCCTTGTTTCTGGACAGTTTGCACAGACAATGTCTAAGCTGCATTAAGCTGCCGACTGATTTCAAATTCATTTCTGCCAATAGACAAGCCAGGCACTTAGTAAGAAGTACGGACAGATAGTGCACTGCTTCCAATCGTATTTCGCCCACATTTTTAAAGATGAAAAACGCTATTTTATGTAACACGACAACTAAATTCATAAGCGCAAATATGGCACTGGTAAAGGCCAAACAAAGAAAATGAAAACAAAGGTGATTGTAACTCATGCATTTCATTTTTTTTTAAAATCAAGAACAAAAACATTGTATGTGTGACGACGGAAACTCCCGCTGAAACACGCCTATCAACAACAACAACAAAAGGCTTTGTTCTAGCAAGTTATTCTTTCTAAAAGAAAATCCATAAAGTGCAGACAAACTACAGTGCATACTTCAGTACATACAATTTCTTTTTTAATACGAAAAAACCCGCATGACAAACCTGCAAGTGGGACCACATTTGGGGAAGAAAAGGATGTGTGTGTGTGTGTGTGTGTGTGTGTGTAGCTCCCAATGCACACCTGTGATACACGTAAAACGGGTAGCGCAGGAGAGATGATACGGGTGGCTGTCTCATAAACTGTTCCGCATGTCTAGGCACTGCTGGTGAGGGGGCCCAGGTGTGAGGCGTGAGGTCATATCAAGCACTCTGGGGGCACACAGCTCCCAAACGTCTGTCTACAGTGACTGGACAAACAGGCTCATTCTTTGCTCATGTACTGTACTTTAACTTACCATGGACACAATTTTAATGCCTAATAACAGGGCCTGCAAACTTCGTCAAGGGACACATGGCTGTGGCTATTATTTGGACAATCAATAATGCTAAAAACAAATCTACGGGACACATGGTGTTAAAAACATTATTCACTAAACATTGGGCCCCACATTACGCCTGTTGTAAATGGTAAGACTGAAAACTTTGAAAAACACAATATTCATCAGATTCATAATAGTTTAACAATATTAGGTAAACGCCCTGAACCATACATTATCGTTTGGACAAATAGCTGCAGCCAGTGTTATACTGAATTACATGGATCACATGAATTATCCACGGAATATATGGCTTTTACCAGCGTTACCTTATCTTACCTTACTTTACTTTACCAGCGTTAGGCAAATTTCGTCTTCTTAATATACGAATGTTACCAACGATTAATTAAACAACCTGGACCACATGCCGTCCGGGAGATACATGGCTGTTGGCAGTTTAAGTCTAAACAAGCCGAATTACATGCTATTTGTATGTTAGATAGCTCAAAGAGTCCTTGTGGTTGGAAGCAAAATTGAAGCGGATCTCCAGTGTTAACACATTCCATAAGTGGAAATTTTGTGAAATAACGAACAACACACACAGTCATGCACGCACGCATTTATATCTATACATCATTATTTGACCTTTCTTTTGTTATTCTATTTGATTTCATTATCCTTGAGAGAGGCTTTAAACTGAAACGTCGACAATTTTCTTTCCTCGTTTTTTTTTTCCCCCCTTTCATTTATGTAATAACACATGGCGCATGTGGCTCTGAACTACGGCAGAACATAGTGTGCTTGAGAATTAACGACGAACGTCCAGAGAAGACAAGAGCAGACTTATTAGCAGATCACAAAAAGATCTACCACAAACCCCCAAGGGACGAAAATTACCGGCTACGCTCTTAAATGACATCTTCACTCCTGAAGATTGGAGACACAAACTGACGGCTACCTGATAATTGAGGGGGACTCTCTGGTAACTAGTTCCCTGGGCCATGCACAGTTCAAGACCAGACCTTTGATTGGACGCCCAGGTGACTGGCAGTTTTCCTAGTCCTGCGGGCAACCCAACAGCAAGATCATTCTGACGATGACAAGCGCCACTGGACTTGGCAAACCTTGGCGCCTTTCCTGGAACAAGTATGTAAGTTGTTGTGCAAATGTGTGAGAGTGATAACGTGCTTTAGTGGTGTTAATGCTAGGAACGTACGTGAACACTGCGGTGTAGCTACTGTTCCCTGCTCCTCGCCAGAAGTTTGAAGGCAAAGATGAATGTTTTCCCTGCTCCTCGCCAGAAGTTTGAAGGCAAAGATGAAAGTTTTCCACTTGGTCAAGTCCGTGTAAGATGCTCACACATGAGAATCTAAACATGTCCATTTTGCCCATGATCTCAAGGCTCTGCCGAGGCCATATACTGAAGGAAATGTGTTTCTTTTGTTGCAGCAGTCGTGAAATGTGAAAACAGGAAGCTCTGTTCGCCGTGGAAGGGATCTGGAGTCATCTGAGAACAGCTGTCACTATATCTGTATGGGGTCAAACTCCGGCATTCTGTCTTTGTGATAAACAGACCTGTTTACCATTAAACTGCCATTAAAGCACTTTTCAAATAAAATGAGCGCTTTTTTTTTTTTTTTTTTTTTACAAAGAGAGTGTACGAAATTCACAATTTTTGTCAAAGCATAGGAGGAGGGGAGGGGTGATTTTTTTTTTTTTTAAATGTTTCGTATTCCAAATATCTGGGAGGGGGAGGGGGGAGAGGGGGAGAGGGGGGGGAAGGGGCATTCGCTCTATTTTCACCTGCCATTACACAGCAGATGTTTCTTCTGACAGGTAGAAACCATCTGATCTTACACTACTGTCAAACCTGATTCATTAGCTTTGGCACAAATCCACGGGCTTTCTCTCTGTCCATTGCCCTCTTGTTTGCGTGTCTCTTTCGTACGGAAGTGCAGCGATGCACTGATTCTGTGTGCTCCTCCCGAAGGCTGTGGATGAACCATCTATGCCCAGGTGTTTCTCAAGCTAATCAAATGGCTGAAGAAGGCTAGAGGACTTAAATAAGACGAGGCACCATGGACAAGATACCCGCAGATTCTAACTACCAACCCCAAAGACACAGCCACCCGGACAAAATGATCAATGATTGTGTCATTCACCTGGCGCTTTTGCAGGACTATTCAGGTAAGGTGCCGTGCGTGGGCATTAATGTACGGAGACCTAAGGGAAGTAAATATTTTGTAGGTGTCAGGAGTCTACTAAAGGAACACTCTAAGCCTGCTTTGCACATTATTCATCAAGGTGTGTTGTACAGAGTCGCAACATCTTCTCAGAATTTAGGTGTATTTACAAAGTTTGCAGTCTGGTGGATTCTATTCCAGTTTGATTTTATACTGGCGAAATCAAGGCGCTGCACTCAGAACTTTAAGTATGTTTTTTTTTGCAAATCTGTTTGAGAGGGGCCACAACTAGGGTGCAGTGTTGATGTAAATACGTGTGTGTATGTCTATATGCGTGCTTATTATTCTGTTCATTCTGAATCCTAAGGATGACTATTTGATTTGTTTCAGGTCACCTATTGCAACCTGTTCAGCTATTGCAGCTATTGATGCTACTGCGCCTATGTCAACTATGTCACCTATTCATCTATTTCGTGTATTCCATCTATCCCACCTACGTTTATCTACGTGAATTTCTGTAAAGGACATCGTCATTGCTGTGGTAGTATTTACTCTGTGTGGACATATTCTTCAATATCAAGATATTCCAGAAATTGTTCAAGAACAGTACGGCCGGCAGAGTGATTTGTGATTTACATCGTATATGTAACATTGTACCTGAACATTGGACACAGTACTAACCATTCTGGGGAACGGATACAACAGATGTGCGTATCATGTTGTAATATATATCATTGTATGACGGATTCCTTAGCTGAACGAACGGTTGCGTCCTGTTCAAGGAGTTGTGTGCTTCGATATTGTAACTGCTGAGGATCAGGACATCATCAACGGAACGTCAGGGAAGATCACTTCAGACAAGCAACGAAAACCAGCTAAATGAAGCAATATACTAACAGTCGCATGGGCACACACACGCATATAGTTTTACATATAACATTTTGTAATGTGGCCGTGAATGAGTGAGTGATTGTAAGAGTGAATAAGACCTCTGTATATATTATCTACATACACATCAACACACCAGTAATCGCATCGTCCAGTTCACCAATTCACCGTTTATTTCTTCATTAAATCTTTATTTAATTGTTTAACTGGCTCTCGTGTTCGATAGAGTGAATTGGAGGTGGGTGAGTGTGTTAATTTCATACACATTCCATACATCTACTCCCCGAGTCGTGTCATACACAGCACTACCACCAACTGGTCGCTCAAACAGCCATAAAAAGGTTTTCGTGTGGATCAAAATGGCACAGATCATCAACACTCGTAGACTGATGCTACACCTACAAGGGCAGCAAAACTTGTGCGTCAAAGGGAGTGAGAAGGGGCACTCACATTACTTATGATGATGATGCCTGCACGGCGTGACAAACCTAGTGACGACTTCTTCACTTTGACTTTGGGAAACAGCAGGGTATCACAGGAAAACTTCCTCAAACCTCTGAAAAGTCTAAACTATGACAGGAAGTCCAACTGGTACTCCTCTAAGCAGAAAGTCGTTTGTTACAGAACAGTGCAAAACTGGGCTGAAAAGGGGAATGCAGAATATTTGTACTTAAGTCTGAAAGGTATTGGATTTTTTTTTCTGACCGTGACCAAAATAAGCAGCCAATGTCCAATCACAGGTAACGAACAATCTAGACACCTGTTTGGAACCGAGGAACTGACAGAAACTGCTAGACTAAAATACTATGAGGATATTTAGAATGTACGGAAATCCTCTGATGAATGTGGCAGCAGAGTGCTAAAGCTGGCAACATCTTCGCTCTGTGATTTAAAGAAGTACACCGGGATGGAAGCCATCAATAAATCATGTCAAGGACGCTTGACATCTACAATGTAAAACTAAAAGAAACCAAAAAGGACATTCAAAGCATGTGGATTAAACACACAAAAAGTTGGAGTTCTCCAACAATTGAATCAAGCAAGTCAATTCACTTCATGCTATTTAAAGCCCAGCCGACGATGGGTCATATCTGGACTGTCACATCAAAATCAATTCCATGTTTCATACAAAAAAAGGCTAGATTCTTTCAAAAATACTTTAATCGCCTAAAGCTGGATCTATTTTCCACACAATCTCAGTTCAAATGAAAACTAATGATCGTTTTTAGAAACTAAAAAAAAAGTCACATCTGTTAGAACATCACTGAACAAAGCCTTCATGGCCTGTGAGCATTTGGTACAAAACTATTTCCTGTTTACAGCTTTTAACACCACATATTAGGGATACGTTATTATCCATCGGTGTATTCCAGCCCTTTAATCAGAGGTCTTTGAGACAACTATGCTCTTTTACTTTAGGCTTGTGTGGGGTATAGATGATTTCGACGATTCTCTTTGTTCGTGGAGTTTTTGGAAGAAGGTCACGTACCTCACTGCCTCGAATGCCGACACGACCAGAAATGCAAGCAAGAACAATGTTGTATCCATCAGATTTCAGAAAGATGTAAACTTTAAAAAATCAGTTCAGGGTGGTGGCTAAGGTTTCGCCACTGTAGTTTCCAGGCAGGAAGGAAGCTGGAGACAATATATTTGGGCAATCTTAAGTGCCAGGAAAAAGGCTATATGTTCTGAATTCTAGATGGAACTAACTGAAGGAATATATTTTCAAAATTTCTTAAACAGGACCATTGAACATTAAGCAGTGCAAACAACCCCTTCGGCATTTTAGGTTGGTTTAAATTTCTTTGAACACTTCAGCACAACTAGATAACGTTTGTCGAGGTCTCTGGAAGGACAGAGTTGCGCAGAATCTGATTCATAAGTTCTTTTTGAATGTTTACTGGAACAAAAAACGTAAGACTGCTCTTCTGAGCTGAGGTGTTCGGGTAAAATGTTGCTTTCTGTAGTCTTTAATCTTTCTTCCACGCTTCCTAGTCTTATCGATTTTAGTTTTTGTTGTTTTTTCTTGGTTTTACTGACAGACTGAGGTTGTGGTTGCCCCAGTAAAGCTTACCGTGTCTTATAAGTCAATCTGGTCTTTTAGATTTTGTGCAAGGGTCATAGCGTCTCGCCTCATCATCATCATCACCATCATCATTGCTGGGAAGTTTGATTTTTTTTTTTTTTTTTTTGGGGGGGGGGGGGGGGGGGGGGGGGAGGAGGAAGTTATCCGGAATTGTGTGAGAGAAAAAACAACAACAAACAAACAAAAAAAATCCCCGCAGTATGCCGCAAGACCACCACACGCCTTGGATGCACCTACCCCACGCCTCCACATCAATGTCCATCACCTCAGACCCTCACCGTAGCACAGACTCTGAGCATAATGCAGACAGCGCAAAATGGACAGCTCGAAAAACGCAGTATGCCGCTAGACCCACCACACCTCTTGGATGCACATACCTCCGCCAGTGACTCCACGCCTCCACATCAATCTCCATCACCTCGGACCCTCACCGCAGCACAGACCCACACTGCAGCACAGACTCATATCATACATACCATACTGCGGACAGCACAAAACGGACAATTTCATAAATTACGCATTCTGCGCAGACTGTGGGACCTGGTGGAGGAGCATCGACAATTAAAAGCTAGACTGATGTGTCGGCAATGCCGTCAGAGACCGGTCAGTCTGACCTTCCTCCCGTGTGGGCATCTTATGTATTGTGTGACCCGCGGCTCGGCTTGCACAAAGAGTCCGATCTGCATGAAGACCGTGTTGGTCAACGTCAAGACATTTCTGTGTTGAAGAACGGGGATATCTAGCTAGTCATACTGAATCTCTGAACTGGACGTGTTTGTTATAAAAAAAAAAGAAAGAAAAGAAAAAAAAAGAATAAAAAGAGTGTCTCTTTCAATTAAAAGTTCTCATACTCGGTATACGACGTTAATATGTAAAAGTTCTCGTATTGGGTATACGACGTTAGTGTGTAAAAGTTTTTGTATTGGGTATACGAAGTTAATGCGAAAAAGTTCTGTTTGACATGTTTGTTCTAAAAAAGAAAATATTGGTAAGTTTAATATTGTAAAAATAAATAACAAATGTTAACTCTCTCTCTCTCTCTGTTTTTTTTCCCCCATATATTTGGTATAAAAACCGAGGGAATAAAAGAGATCGTTTTATTTGGAGACGATGGAGGTGATCTGATCACATCCTTTCTGAGCGGTCATAAGTGGACCGAGCGGATGTGGAAAATTTTACTTCGTCACAAAATTTATCACGTTCATTGATAAAATGATGACACCCCCTCCTCGTGAAATCGTGTGATTCTATGGGGAGTGGCAGGGAGCTTATATCGAGATTAAAAAGATAAATGATAGCGTTACATTTATTGAAGGGCTCCCTGACATAGACACGTAGAAACCTGATAAGCCCCGACTGATCATCATCGATGATCTCATGAACGAGACGGACGAAAGAGTGACAAAACTCTTTACCAAGGGTAGTCATCATCGAAATAGCGTTGTGTACTTGGTTCAAAACCTGTTTTCTCAAAAGAAGGAAAATCGCACCATTTCTTTAAACAGTCATTATATCGTGGTGTTTAAAAATCCGTGGGATGCCTCTTAGATCACACATTTGGCAAAACAGATGCATCCCGGAAAACTTAACTATGTACAGGAAGCTTATAAAGACGTAACATCAGCCCCGCACGGGTATTTGCTCTTTGATCTCTGTCAAAACATACCCGATCACCGAAGACAGAACCAACATTTTTCCAAATCAGTGCCAAGTGGTGTACGTGCAAAAATAAAGCACCTACCTTTTCCTGACAGGGGTAAAACACAAAACAAATTAAAAAAAAAAAACGTAAGTAGACCGGTGGTGATCGGTACTCCCGCGACTATGTCCAAAAGACTACGAAAAAACGCACTTTGGCTCAAACTCCTTAGTCAGAGTAAACCTCCTATGCGGCGTGCTATGATAAAAGCAGCTGATATATCGATAATTGACACTTTGTGCGAGTGCTGCCTTAATGTGCAGAACGGCAATATACCGTTAACCCCAAGTCGAAAGAAAAAAACCTCTTCCCCTCAAGACACACACTAAGAGGTTTAGTACGAAAAAAAGACATCTTCCATTCGGAAGAAAAACGCTTCAACGCAGAAGGGGAGATTCTTAGGAGCTCTACTCACTACCATCGCCGGGGCTGTGCTTCCAGCAATCACCAATGCTGTAACGTAATGGAAAAAAAAAAATGGTGCTAGTAGATCCCCGTATCCTAGAATCTTTGTCAGAGGGTAAATCACCCCCTATTCCGGATGTGGCCGTGGAAAGCCTCCGCACGATGATTCAGGATATGCTAACTTTGCTCAGTACTGACGGACATCATGATGAAGATAAACTGAAGGAATATGAACAGACATTATGGCAGTATTTGAAACGATAAAAAGAAGTGTGGGGACGACCTTTGGGGACAGTGAAAATAGAGCAATCATCGACATCATCCACATCTACACCAGCAGCAGCAGCAGCAGCACCAACCACCACCATTACTGCCCACAACGAAAACCACCCCACCCCAGGATGAAGAAGTATTGGAAAGTGTCCCTAAAAATATGAGACAAAAAGCCTCTCTTCTGTTAAAATATATCAGAAATAACCCCCAGCTCATAAAGTGGACACCTCGCGGTGAACTCAAATATCAAGGGCAAGTCATTTAAAAATAGTAATCTCGTCGATCTGGTAAATGATGTGCTTCGAAGCAGAAAAAAAAAACAAGACCAAATTGGCTGGAAAATTTTTGCCATGGCTCTGCAAAGTATGAACGTACCATTGGAATTCATAGGAAATCCGAGGCGCTGGGAGTTTATAAGCCAAGCGCCTGAGACGAGGCAAGGAAATGAGAAGGAAGTGACACGGGAAAAACATGGTTAAAAAAACAGAAAGGACAAAAATCAAGTGGACACCGTATTAAAACGACGTCGACGCAACTGGAGCGGTTATACTATACTCCTGATCAACCCGGAGCCTACGGTGGAATAACAGCATTACAAAAACAAAGTAAAAAAAAAAAAAAAAAAAGCCCGTTCGGAAGTGAAGGATTGGTTGTCACGTCATGACACTCATACATTACACAAACCTCTGAAAAAAAACAAAACCAAACAAACAAAAAAACAAAAACAAAAAAAACGACGCCGGGTGATTGTGGGAAATATCGACCAGCAATGGCAGGCTGACCTCATCGACGTCAGGCACTTAAAAACAGCGAATGACGGTAATACATTTTTACTCTCTTGTATAGATGTGCTGTCTAAATATGCTTGGATGGTGCTGCTCAAAAAGAAGACTGGTGAAGCTTTAGTGGCCGCGTTAAAAAAAAAATTCAAACAGAAGCGCAAACCCGCCACACTACAAACTGTTAAAGGCACCGAGTTTAAAAGCAAAACGTTTCAGGCCTTTTTAAAGAAAGAGACAGTATCTTTCTTCGTCGCTGAAAATGAAGAAATCAAGGCTTCCATTGTGGAACGGTTCAATCGAACGCTAAAGACAAAAATGTGAAGATATTTTACGCACAAACGATCGATGCGCTATCTCCCCGTGTTGAGCCGACTGGTGAAGGGTTATAACCACTCTTATCATCGAAGTTTTTGGACGCACTCCGGACAGTGTTACTAAGCAAAATCAAGATATGGTATGGGAAAAATTATACGGGGATACGCCCCCACCGTCTAAGACTATTACAAGCACACTGAAAATTGGGGATGTCGTGCGTCTCAGTAAAGCTAGACGCACGTTTAAGAAAGGGTACCTGACTGGTTGGACAGATGAGGGATTTTACGTGGATAAAATAATGCGGACCAAGCCTGTGACGTACACAGTTCAAGATAAAGACAGAGAGGAGATCCAAGGGGCATTTTACAGACAGGAATTACAACTCATTCAACTACAAATACAAACAAAAAGGAACCAATCAGCCGACCGGGCCTCAGTCCTCAGTCAAGCTCCGAGGTAAGTACGTCATACCAGGTTAAAAATACATCATGCCTGAAACGGTAACACGAAAACGGGAGATGGGGTCGTGGTGGAAAAAAACATATGGAGAATCATCACCACGTGTATATTTTCCTCTGTCAGATGCTCCTTATTTCTATCGTGGTCACCGTGTCTTTATTCAATTTATCTCGTGACTGTTGTCAAGCACAGAAGCAACTGTGGATAGCTCTGCTCAGTAGCTGCCTGGGCTATCTGCTCCCTAACCCTTCCGTAGTTCCTCGTTAGCCATGGCCTCACCCTCTTCGTCCTTTTACATCGTCCTGCCGAGTAAGGCGTCAATGGATCATTTGATTTCCCCCAGACCACGCCGGTCATTACTTTACCAGACTATTTCACTGTGTGCTCCCACTCAGGTTCCGTTTCACATTAACCGACACATGGAGTCAATGAATAAATTTCAATTAATAAAATAACGTTCTGGAGTTGACTTGTGGAGTGAATGATATGAATGATGACGATGAAGACGATGAACTACAATAATACAGAACAATAATTAACAATCTATTCAATCACTCTATCGCTCACACATTCACAGACCATTTACAATATTACAAGACAAAACACTGATGCGTGTATGCATGCATGTATTTGCCTGTACTAACAACAAGAATCTTACCTTCAGTCTGTAAGATCACAACGTCCCCTAGGTTACTTGGCCGTCTCCTGGTGAGCACTTATATCCTTACGCACGTAACAGTTCGTTGATGCTATCTTGCTGCACGCACGGCGATAGGTCCATGGGATTGAATGTCCTTATGTATTACATAATACAGTTCACAAATACTACTTTGCTGCACACACGTCGGTGAAACCACAGGATAAAAATGTCTTTCAGCACACGACGTGACTTCTTATTGTCCTTGCGTACTAGACGTTTAACGACGGTTCACAATATTAAGTTCCTCCTTATACACATCACATAGAATACCGTCCAGTATATCTCTTCACGTCCACAAGTTCCTGACGTCGAAGATAACGAATGTAAATAATATAGTTCTCCTTCACACGTTGAAATGTTAATACGATTAGACTTGCTGTAATATTGATACGTTGACGATGACGAACGGGACATAAGAAACTTGCTGGTAGTGATGACGTTCAAATGCATTACGTCATAATGCAGCGATGATAAAATTGTGATCTTTACGTCACACGCATACACCTTCATTCTAATTAAAACACGGCAGTCCATTCTTATTTCATTCTTGCCTCGCACTGTTTTACATAAGAAAAAACTTTACCTACATAGCCACGATCACTCAGAAGAATACGATCGCCTTCAAAATAAAACACATGCACGATTGCCTCAGTCAAATGAAACATTACAATAGAGTCGCTCTTGATACCAACCTGTTGAGATTTTCTTATCTTTCTTTTCCTTCAGTAGTTTACTACTTTACTCGTCTTTACACCTGTTCGTCACTGCTCCCTGTTACGCCATCATCATTATCCTTAGTCATTAATCAGTCGTCGTCCACCTGTTCGTCACTGCTCCCTGTTACGCCATCATCATTATCCTTAGTCATTAATCTGTCGTCGTCTTCAGTCTTCCGTCACCGTTCGTCATCGTCAACGTATCAATATTACAGCAAGTCTAATCCTCACATCCAGAGAGCTGTGAACAAAGCAAATCAGATGATGGGACTCATCAGGAGAACTTTTACCTTTCTAGAAAAGGAGACATTTGTCAAGTTATTTAAAGCATTTGTTAGGCCCCATCTCGAATACGCTAATGTAATTTGGAGTCCCCATCTCAAGAGACAGTAAAAAATTATAGAAAATGCACAAAGGCGAGCTACTAAAATCCTGAAAGAATGTAGTAATTTAAACTATAAAGAAAGATTACATTATCTCCAATTACACTCACTGAAAGGAAGGAGGATCAGAGGAGACCTAATCCAATTTTTTAAAATATTCCATAATTATGATGATGTTAATGTGCATGCGCTTTTCAAATTCTCAGAAGTGGATTGCACGAGAAATAATGAAGGCAAGATTTTTTTTTATCAGACATTGCCATACTAACAAAAGAAAGTCTTGTTTTACCTTCAGGATTGCTAATTATTGGAATGCACTGCCTACTAACACCAAATATGCACCTGACATCAACAGCTTTAAAAAAAACTCCAAGATGAAGACCCTAAATTGAAAGATCTTTTCTTTAGTGTGGATTGAATATAATGTTATTTATAAGATGGGCATGCAACCAGACCGAAATTAAATTGAAAAATAATGAGGGGACGCAAATAGGCCGTAAGGCCTAAGGCAAAAAAAAAAAAAAAAAAAAAAAGCCGGTCCCTACTACTACTACTACAACACCATTGTAATGTAACCTCCCATTTGATGATTAGGACAGTTACCAGGAATATCAATTCTTTGAGGGAAAATAATCCAAATTTTACCATTTTGATAGCAGAGTCAAAGGGGATCGTTTCCCTCTGAATGAAGTTTCACGTTTTTGACAGGTTGGAGAAAGTTGAGATTTATTGTGTTTTCAATACAGTTCTAAAATAATGGGAGTACGGGTAGAATCTCTGCTTTAGTATTTTCTCAACAGTGATGCTGGGAGGTTGTTGTTTTTATATATCTTTTAATACACTGAATAACGATCCGTGTCTTTATTGTAGCTTTTCCGTTGCATTCCAAGAGGCTCAGATCTAAAGGGAGCGTGAGCTGCAAAAAAAAAAAAAAAAAAAAAAAAAAAAAAGCGTGTTTCCTAAACCAGGTGAGGTTTAATATTATTATGGTTTGATGTTTGGAGAGGAGTGATTTGATATGTTAAGACTTTGTGAGTGTTTGAATGTGAAAATGAGGAAAATGTGCGATGTGTTTTGAAGAGTGGAAATTTTGATGTTAATGTCAATGAAATCTGTTTTGGGATATTTCGTCCTTATATTTTAGATAATTAATTATATTTGAGTAAGTAACTAGTGGTAAGGTATTGTGGACAATTATGAACATTGTGTACGTAGAAGGATGCGAATATAAAGGATTTTTGTTTTCAAAATGGATCAGAAGTTCCGCGACGGTATGTACAGGTCACGTGATCGATGGTTTATGAATGCGTAATGAGTTGGTTGTTTTTTGTTTTTCTGTTACTACTGTTTCATGACAAATGTTGTAAATGATGATTTTGCAACCTGTTATAATTATCATTTGTTTTTGTTTTTTTTGGAAATGCTAGATAATAAATATCTAATCATACCTCTGGTGTGTGATATCTCTCCTGTGTAGGTCACACACAAAGGATTTTTTTTTTCTTAATAGGTTTTAGTATGAAATATTTGAATATATGTGTTTTATTGTGGGTTCTACTGCATAATCCCCCAGGTGATGGAATGTGAAATGATGGTGAGTGTGGTATGTGCGGTAGAGTAATGGGAATAGGGATACTGTGTTGCAATATATGTCGTAATCCCAAGGTGATGGAGTACGAAATGATAATGAGATGGGGGAAAGTTTGTGTATTGTTTTGCAAGCTGTTTCATAATCCTGAAATTTATAAAGGTTACGGGTTTGTGTTCCAGGAACACAGATTTTTTTCCTTTCACCTCACTTTCCCATTTGCCGCACTATAGCTGGTAACCCAGATTTGTGGTACCATGAACCAATAAACATTTTTTAAGGTTATTGATTTTAGTTTACATTTCCAATTCTGTTAGAAGTTGTGACGTTAGTATTGAAGAAAGAGAAAAAAAAGTTGGAATCCTTCAAAACAAAATTAAAAGGAAAAAAACAAACCCACCAAACTACTGGGTGTGGATTTTTTCCGTGAGCATGTTCATGATGTTGCATTAACTCGAACCCCATAACCCTTAATTCAGAACAGCCATCTGAAGAGAGGGTTACAACATCACCAAAAAAGGTACTCTGGAGCTTAATGCAGAACACATCGGTGTCATGCTGAGCTCCGCTCTTCAAAAACGTTTACCCTACATTTCCCACAATACACCATGTTCGGTGAAGGGGTGTATACAAGTATTCGCGTCGTCACCCTGAATAAGGACTTTCCGGCCGTCTATGTATACACGGACTTGGTGGAGTTTCGAGCCGGGTGACATCATGGCACCCTTATAATATTGCGCATCACTCCTTTTACCCCATCCCTCTCTGGTGATCATCCACCACACTTTTGAAAAACAGCAATATATTCCCCTCAGTCGACGTCGATTTGAGACGGTTAAAATACTTTTATGCACCGAGACCGGGCGAACCGTTTCATTCGGTGAAGGTAAGACTCTCAACACAGTTCACTTTGGGGCGGAGTTATTACACCTGCGATCCTATTCTATACGATACTTATTACCAAGCTCAGGTGGGAAACGGTCTCCCCGTGTTTATTGGAGGAAGGAGTCAACGAGGGAATGGCTTAGGAAATTTATTGAGTGGTCTGCTTCGATCCGCCGTGCCCTTAGCAATACAAGCTGTGAAGGCTCTTCTCAAAGACGGTGCCAGAACGGGGATGCAAGCAACTGGAGACGTACTTTCGAGTCAGAGTTTGAAAGAGGCGGCTTCTCAAAGAGCTCGAGAGGCGGGGCAACGTCTGTATACACAAGCCGTGGGACGGATCACAAACGCGAAAAATCGACCTATAAAATATACTGGTCCAGTCCCAGGGCCCCATAAGAAAAAACGCAAAAGAACAGAACGAGTCAGAGATATCTTCGCCTAATGGCCCAAAAAATCCACGAGCAGTCATGCGAGATCGTCCTCACGGGCTTAGATTTATTTTCTCTCCTCCGAGTCAAACGGCCGTGGAGGAAGGGCTGTATATGGAATATCATCCCCTCGCTTCCCTCATCGCGGCTGGAGCCGCTATCGAGTTCTTTATCAGCGGAGGTGGTTCTGAATATGTGGACACCAGTAACACCTACTTACATCTGAGAGCTAAAATCATCAAGGAGGATGGTACAGATCTGGATGAGGCCACCGATGCTGCATCCGTCAATTACTGGCTGCACAGCATGTTTTCCCAGGTGGACGTCAGTCTAAACAGCACTCAAATCACCAACGCCGAAAACGCCTACCCTTACCGCGCCTACATTGAGAGCACGCTCAACTACGGGCGTGGTGCGAAAAAAACGCAAATGACGATGGCTCTCTACTACCGCGACACACCAGGACACCTAGACGTCACGAAAGGAGCTAATAACAAGGGGCTGGAACGCAGACGGCGCAAAGTCGGGAGGTAGACATGTTAGGGCGTCTACATACGGACATTATGGTCCGAGACCGATACCTCCCCAACGGAGTGGATATAAAACTAAAACTAATCCCGTCCAAAAACCCTTTCCACTTGATGGTGCACCCCGATGCTGGTGCTGTTAAAAGCATCATCACGCACGCCTCCCTCCTCGTGCGTAAGATCAAATTAAACCCGGCAGTATCCCTCGCCCACGCCAAGGCTCTGGAAAAAGGCCCCATGAAATATCCGTTAAGAAGAGTCGTCATGAAGAGCTTTTCCATCCTCAGCGCCGTACAGGGCAACTTATGTTTAACCCAAATGCCTATGCGTATGGTGATCGGACTCGTCAAGAACTCATCTCACAACGGTCATTTTTGGGGAAAAAACAACAACAACAACAAAAACTTCCATTTTCACCACCATCACATCACCTTCCTGTCCCTCTTTTTGGAAGGACGACAGATTCTAGCCAAACCCCTGACCTTTAACTACACCAAAACCCTGTACGCTAGATCCTATTTTAACCTGTTTGCCAATACGGGACTCGCCCAACAGGACACTGACAACAAAATCAGCTACGACGATTTTGTCAAAGGCTTCGCACTGTACGTTTTTGAGCCCCAGTCTACTCGATGGTGAGCAACTAGAACTCATCAAGAGTGGCAGCCTACACCTAGAGCTGAAATTCGAAAAGCCGCTCACTAAACCCATCCATGTGATCGTCTATGCCTAGCTCGACTCGCTTTTGGAAACTGATCGCGCCAGACAAATTCTCACCGATTTGGCTGTGTAAAGATCGCATCAGACAAATTTTCACCGATTTGGCTGTGTGAAGACTCATAATGAACCGCCGAAAATTGGAAAGTCTGGTAGCCAGGGATCTCAGGACGCAAAGAAAATTCAGAGGCGTATATTCTCGCATCACTCTGCCTTCAAACCCTTCTAGCGGATCCTACATTATCAACACCGACAGTTCCCGCGGACCTGGAATCCATTGGGTGGCTGCTTGACTCTCCCCTCGAGGTAGCTCCGAATACTTCGATTCCTTCGGTCTCCCCCCTTCGCTACACCCCGACGCTGAGACATTTTTACTTGCCCATTCTCCTTTCTATACCTATAGGCCTAATCAACGCACGCTTCAGGAAGCTACCAGCGTGGCGTGTGGCTATTACGTGTTGTATTATATCTTGATGAAAAGTCGAGGCTGGCGGTGAAAAAGAATCGTGAGCCGGGGATTCGAACACCATTGCCCTAGAGCCAACAATAGACGACTCGCTGTCCTAGTCCGTCGTGTGCTTCATCTTCAATTGGTTTAGCTAACGACATCCCCATTGGTTCCTCCTGACTGTGCATAACCGGAGATCCATCCACAGCGCCGTCATATTGACACCGTCATCGATTGAAGATGTATCCCCTCTCCAGGAACGCCTTTGTGACTGTGCGCATAGTCAACAAACAACATCGTATCTGCCTGAAACGCTATCCTAGGAAGCTACGGTTTACTCTAGACCCTGACGAACTCAAAGCTCTCGCACAGCATCATCCAACGCTGTCACGAGGCGTGTTGGCAACCGCGGTGAAAGAACCCAGCAAGGAGATGTGCAGCACACCCAAAAAGCTGAGGCGCAAATCCAAAACAACGCCGACGCACACACCTGCACCTCCTCCTTCTCCCTCTCATCATACCGCCCCTCCCAACGAAGACACCTTCTCTGTGCCTGTTTCTACAGTCTTCGATCCTATCAGTAACGTGATGTATTACCATCCTACGGGAATTCCACATGAAGCCGCTGCAGCAGCCGGGGTTGTACCCAAAAGACAAAAAACGCTCTGTCTGCAAGAAACTTTTCAAGGACACCGGTGACGCACCGCCCGCTGTCCCTCCCAGTGAACCATGGAACGCTGATAATGAGTCGGGTTACTGGATGTAAAAACGTTCGAAACACCTTTCAAGACTTTTGATAAAACTTAAAAAAAAAAAAAAAATGACTGATCGCGTTTGACTGGCTGGCTGTCTGTCCGTCTGTCTGTGTGTTCTTTCTTTCTTCTTCTTTCTCTTTCTATTTCTTTCTTCTTCTTCTTTCTTTCTGTCTTTCCTTTGGACTGGACGGTATTCTTCTTCTTCAATAAACACATGTACATGTGTGTAAAAAGTTACATTACGCGACTGGTCTAGTCCGTAAGGGTCTCACGAGTTTTGGCCAGCTTAACAATGTGAATGGTTTGGGTTTTTTTTTTTTTTTTTTTTTTTACGTATTCATGCACAGAATAGAAATGACTAACAGATGAACTGCATAAAAGAGAGAATCATATCATGGGGTCAGTGGAAAAATAACATTAATATATGGAAAAGTTTCATCAGTAATATTATTCCACTCTAATTCCATTGAGAGAAACAACTAAAGAAATTCCTGGGTTAACACCTTGCATCCTGTCACATAGGACTCATTTCAGATCAAGAGTCAATTGTTTCTAAAATCATCGATCGTGTATGTGAATAAACAACAGTAAATAGACTGGCAGACGTTTGCTGCATTATTTATCTTTAAAAAACATACATCTGTTTTGGATTTTGGCTCAGGATTTTGACTTTTTTTTGTAAAGACTGCTTAATACGTATTGCACTACCTGGTTGTGAGCTGATATGGCCCTTTGCGGTCGTCTGTGCTATAAGCAACATTACCCTTGCCACCTGGTTGTGATGTTTGTGCTTATGACTTGCATGTGTTTACAATGAGTGTCGCGTGTTAGCTTCGGTCATATTTTTTTTTTTTTTTTTAAAGATAGCATCAATGGATACTATAAAATGTTTAAAGTTCCCTTAGCCTATTGGCCCTAAGGTAGTGAAACACAGCACTTTGAACCTTTACAAGCTCTTTCTTTTCTGCCTGTGCAGACCTGCTGGAGAACATCTCCCAGGAGGCTGCCCAAAACTGTTTTGCAGCTCATTTTTGATTCAGCTTTTCTCTTCTCCTCATGACTGCCAGCTGGAGACTACCTCCCAGGAGCCTGATTCTGGGAAGGCATAATTCTGTAGGATTGGAAACCAAGGCTGTTCCAAGACATAACAATTTTCCTAAGTTTCTCCTCCTTTACTGCCCTACTCAGATTCTGACTGACAACATTGACATAATGTAACAAACCATACATATTCTCTATCAACAAAACGACAGAGTGGCCGAGGATCTTGCCAGCGGAGAAACTGAAGGCCTACCTGCGTATTTTGCAGACAGAAGGTAGGGAAGTCCGTGCGAAAATGCAACTGAGAGTCAAAGACATTGAAAATGTATTAACAGTGAACCTGAAAAATAAGATGGAGGAAAAATTGCAAGGAAAACGAGAAAAAAAAGAAGCTGTCAACGCTTGCAACCATATGAACTGTGTCAGCTAGTAAAAGAGTTGACGAACTCGTTTTCTCTTAATATCTTCGGCTTTTCTCTCTTTCTACTCCCAATCGGGAAAAAAGAATTGGTTCAGCAGAAAAAAGCTGAATTGGTTGGGTAACCAGGACTTTTTTTTAAAGCAGAATTAATTCACACATAGACAAAAGAACAAATGGTTTTTGACAATTTTTATATCTAATATGAAATAAAAAAAATCACCTGTGTTGTATTTGGTCTTGTGTGAGGTTAAGCCTGAATTAAAAAGAAAAAAAATCTAAAAACGTTGCCTTGCAAAGTTCCGAATCAATGTGGACACACTTAAACACCGTCTGTTTAGATTCTCAGGCTACACCATTGGAGGAAATGGTTTTTGCTGGATGGTCAACGGAAATCCAGGACTAAATGGATATATAACCATGAGTTTCAGACACCCAGAGACTAACAACAAACGAGTTCCACTGTATGCAGATTCGGCTATGTGCTGGCTTGAGGTCAGGGTGCATTCCTATCCCCTGGTTTTGATGCGTCACATCTTTGCCACAATGCTGACCCCATCAGTCTCGAACCCAAGCAGATAAACTGCCAAGGCAAAATATGTGTTGCTGAAGGACATTGCTTAGGTAATGACCTGTACTCCAAATGCCTTCTCCAGTTCAAGCTTTCAGGACAATTAGGAGCCAACATATACATTGTATTAATGTAAAGGGCATGATTCTGCCCAATTTTTGAGAACAGAGTTTACAGCGGTTAATCCCTCAAACGTGGGATGGGATCGCAGTGAGGGGTAACTTAGCTAGTAGCTTGGAATGCCAGTTAAGAGGCTGGTCACTCGACAGACAATTTGGCTACGGCTGGTCTGGACAGTGATTTAGAAGAGACAGCCATTGGACTTCGGCGATATTTTAATTAGTGTTGCCTTTGCTGAGGTCTTTAGCCTCTCTTTGACTATGGCTGGTCTGGATGGTTTGGTCTGGAAGACTAATTATAGGCCGAGGAGACAGCCCTGGGAGACCGAGGAGCCGTAGTTGAGATTTTAGAGAGATTTCCACAGGTGGGAGTCGTTGGGGACGGAGTTGATACATGTCGGATTTCGCCCTAGATACAGGGTCTGAAGGGTCTGTCCTGATGTCCCCCTGCACCCTTCAAGATCCAGCTACTTACATGACGGTCGGCCCCGTTGTTTGTCAGGTCATGTGGGATAGAATGTCAATCCGAGAGCAGCCCGGCAAAGCCAGATTTGACCTAATCAGACGCTTCTAATGGTTCCATTGCGACACAGACGTAGCGGTGGCCACGAAGGGAGTTTCTGGAGAGATATCTTTGAAAGAGGCTGGGAGGCCTATATACTCCCAGCGTCGTGACTCTACGGTCATTTCTTCACTGAGCACAGTGTGGTGAAGGCTCTGACGCTGATTCCGATATTCGGTTGTTTTGAATGTGAAGGTATTTGATGGTTTTTGTCTATGGGTTGGCTATATTTTACCTAGAGTGAGGGCTGATAAAGTAATATCTTAGTGAAACAATACTAGTAGATGGAAGTTAAAAGTTCAATGTTCTTACATTTTATTGTTTTAACAGAACTCCATTTTCTTACTCACTGGAAATGTGAAATACCAAATTTCCACCGTCATAGTAATTCTGTAATTAAGGAGAGGCTGGCGTCTGATAAGAATGAAACTGAAAACAGCAATTCAGTATTATCACAGATTGTATTGTTAGTAATCAACAAATCGATGCCAGAAAACATAGAATACAGATGTTGTTGCTGTCTGTTATTGTGATTAGTGGATAAAATTTAACGCGCACCCTGTAGGTTTCATGCCTTCGAACACTAGACAAACTGGCTTGTAAACGTCGCCCTTGTTGGCTGGCAAGACGGATAGGGTTAAGTCACAGTGACGAAACCGCGCGGCGGCCTGTGCAAATGATTAAGATACTGTCAGTGAAGGCAGTTTGATGATTCCTCCGTGTGTCTGGGTTGCTCCTATCTACAAACGAATGTTTTACCTGTTTGTTTGATAGTTTTATTATTTGAGTGACTGAATCGTCGCCCGGGTTATTTGGTTGAGTAATTAGGCAGATAATTACTTGGATGCTGTTCGGTTGTTTGTGCGTGCATGGAGCTATTTTTGTGCGGAACTACCCACTGGTTGGTCTCTTTGCTTATTTGTTTGTTGGATCAGTTAGTTTTTGAGCGTTTATTTGATCGATATATTTACATCCATGGGCCCATTGCAGGGCTGAAAAGCAACAGCCGCGCCTTATAATCCAGTACCTGGCTATAAGTCCCGTGTACATTATGGTGTTAGGAGAATTTCTCACTTGATTTGAGTCAAGGGGCACCTAGACATGAAAAATCACGGAGGTGATCGAGCACCACCCTGGTACATTTTGCGTAATGGCCGATTCAAATATGGCCGCCACCCACCGCAGTGACAATCCTAACTATTGTGTTTTTGACAATATATACACATGTAATACCTCTAATCCAACTGATTTTGATGTGCTGAGTTCATTTCTGGTATTATTTTGTCCATTTGGGGTCATATTGGCCTTCAAATGCCATGGTCAAGGTGATTTTCTTATACCGATGACCTTATCCCTAACTTGTGATGTTTTAGCAATTATCACAGATGTAGTACATCTAAAATTAATTAATTCCAGTCGCTCCAGTGGCAGATGTTCTGGCAACACAAAGACAAAACTGCATATCCAGAGCTAGAGTAGGTGCAGGCTCTGCAAACTTCACTTGCTGCAAACACGCGTTGTCCAGAGGAGTTTGAGACCCTCAGTGGACAAGTTGAGAAGTTGCATCAGGACTTTGTGGAGTTTGAGAAGGAGTACGAGGCCAAGTGTGAGCTCTGCCAATTCTTTGGTGTTTGGTTGAAGATGGTCGCCGTCATCAAAAACGCTGTTGTCTCCGACAAAGAGGGAAACTGGGATCTATATGTAGCTACTGTCGAGGACTCTATGCCGATCTTTGCAGAATTGGACTGCATCAATTACCTGCGTTATGGCTCGTGGTATCTTGAGCAAATCAAGGTGCTGGAGTTCACACATCCTGAGCTCTATCGGCGTTTCTCTATGGGCCAGTGGGCTGTTCAGGATCGTCCAGGCTGGTTCTGTGCTGTCGGAGGCGACATGAAGGTTGAGCAGACCATCCAGCGAGTGTCCAAGGGTCCTGGAGGTCACTATGTAGTAGGAGCTACATGCAATGCCAGTTCTGTGGCAGAATTTGAACTCTTGTTCCACGAGATTGGGTGTATAACCAATCTCCTCAACCAGCTCACCACCAACCACCCCATGAACCACACAGAATGCCATCTTCGGCATCACTGAGCTCTACTCGCCGTGTCACATTCAATCAAAATGTGGAGAAGCTGCTGGACTTTGTGATGGAGCGACAGAATCCTTACTCGGTGATGGTTCAAGAACCCATGCCACTGCATCACCTGCTGACCAAGCTGGCTGTTGACCGACAAGTGGCTGAGCGTCTGCTCAAGTGTCTCGAGAATGGCGAGCGTGTCTACCAGTCATGCAGGCAGGAGGTGCTGGTCGAGAAGACCAAGAAAATGAGTGCAACCGTATCAAAGAGGAAGCTGTCCCAGTTCAACGAACAGCCTCAGAAAACACCAGCAACCATTCTCAAAGAAAAGAAGGATCTGTCATCCAAGGACGTTGCGGAGGCACAGAGAACCATGGACATTGCAAAGGAGTGTGGCATGGACATCAAGCAGATACTTGCTCACGATCTGCTGCCAGTGACTCCACTGTTTGATGGTGATCTTCCCGCTCACGTCAACAAGTCAACACTTGTTGGTGAAATTGAATCTGAACTGGACCTCACACAATGGAATCAGACGTCTCTTCTTCCCACTCATGCTGTGGTAGACTTCATGTCAAAGATGCGACAGATAGCGCTAGCAGAATTCTCCACCCTCGGTGCTGTAGTCACTGCAGTCATCACATCAATCACAAGCCTCTGCCATGAGTCGGACTACATTCACCTGGTGTTAGATTCATACGTTGAACTTTCCCTGAAAGAAGGAGAGTGCATGAGGCTAGCTGATGTGACGCCCATTGACATTATTGGCATTAACGCAGACACACCCATCCCTCGACAGCTTGACAAGTTCTGGGCATCTGAGAAGAACAAACAAAATCTTCAGCTGCTGGTTCGAGATATGGTGAGCAATCGAGCTGAAGGAAATCCTGTCATCATCGCCAGCTCTGTCATCTCTGATGATGAGGTGCTTCCAGCCAAAGCAGCTGGCGGTGAAGAAATCCCGGACCTGCACAGCTGGATTGAAGAGGCAGACGCCAGACTGGTGGTACATGTGGAGTGGGCCGTTCGTGTCAAACAGTGCAAGAGAGTTATAGCAGTTTCCAACGACACGGACACTTTTGCACTACTGCTTCACTACACCCCTCAGTTCGAAGCACTGGGGTTGAAGGAAATCTGACAGCAGTTTGGCACAGGTGAGAAGCGGCGGATGCTTCCACTGCACCAAGCAGTTTCTAGGCTTGGAACACCGCTGGCCAAGTCAGTGATCAAAGCACACATACTGACTGGAGATGACTGTATGAGTAAGGTAGGGACGAAGCATACTGCTATGGCCGCTGACCCTGTATAGTATCTGACGAACTTTGGACAGACAGACAGCTTGTCAGAGCAAGATGAAGCTCTGGTGGAAATGTACCTTGTACATGTCTGGGCAGATGTCAGATCAAAAACAACTACTGAAACGTTCACCCAGCTCAGAGTGGAGAACTACAGCAGTGCTACAGCTGGAATTGACTCTCTCCCACCCACAAGCATTGTCATCAGAGGCCACATCCACAGAGGAGCCTTTCTGATGCACAAAGCATGCCATCTGCTTGGGGCGGCCAGTCGACAACGTGAGGACTACCTAGAACCACTAGAACATGAGTGGGAGCAACATTTTGGCACCCTGTTGCCATCTAAATGCATGAAGCACTTGCCACCCACTTTGCTCACAATATGCAAGTGCTCAGGCAAGTGTGACACTCGACGGTGTGGGTGCTGTTCTGCTGGAGTTTTCTGCGTCACATTCTGCCATGGAAAAGCAGATAATTCTCCATGTTTCAATCAGTGATGGAAAGAGACAATTGCAGTTACATTGAGCATGTTTGTTGCATACTTCAGAACTTTTTCTGTTTCTGTTGGGATGTGTCATTGACCACACAATACAGAAAAAAAAGTGAAAAAGCAGCAAAGACAGATTTAGTTTAATAGGTAAAAATGGCGTTCACTTGTGAAATTCAAGATCAGAATGACTTATATCTTTAATAGTGAATCATACAGTGAAAATGCATGTCAGAATTGGTAGCATTATGTATAGGAGCCCTGTTGTTACTGCTAGAATATCGCCAGGTTACGGTCAAGACCGTCAGTATAAGAAAATTACCTTGACCATGGCATTTGAAGGTCAAGATGACCCCAAATGGACAAAATAATACCAGAAATGAACTCAGCACACCAAAATCAGTTGGATTAGAAGTGTTACAAGTGTATATATTGTCAAAAACACAAAAGTTAGGATTTTCACTGCGGTGGGTGGCGGCCATATTTGAATCGGCCATTACGCAAAATGTACCAGGGTGGTGCTCGATCACCTCCGTCATTGTTCATGTCTAGGTGCCCCTTGACTCAAATCAAGTGAGAAATTCTCCTAACACCATAATGTACACGGGACTTATAGCCAGGTACAGGACTATTACTGGGCTGGTGTGTATGCCTAACGGGTGAAACGTGAGGAGCCGTGGCATGTTGCACGCACTGTCCTGAGGTGGGTGTGTCTACGGAGAAAGAAAAATCGATTAAGTTTGCTGGTTGATGTGCGACGTGTGCCCCTTTTTAATTTGATCATATATGTGGACCCTACGCAGATGATTTTTTCCATACAAGTGTGTAATTGCTATGTGGCGCAAGTGATGCCTTGATATTGAAAATTGGATGTTCATTAACTTCATTCATTGTTCATAACTCCGGCCGTTCGCAACGGGGAGTTGTGTGTGTGTGTGTGTGTGTGTGTGTGTGTGTGTGTGTGTGTGTGTGTATGTTCATTGATAAAGCCGTTATTCGCTATACCTTTATGATCCATGCTTTTGACTGTTCGTAACTCCTGCCGTTCGCAACGGGGAGCCCCTTTGTTAATGACACAATTACATTCTTAGTTTGCAAAGACATGTTTTACCTCCTACCATTCACAACGGGGATGCCGTTTGTGAATTTTTGTTGTAAATTCTTGCACCTTAATTTGGTAATGTCTATGTGCTGCAGGGACTATATTCAGATATTTTGGAGCCAAGGCTTATTGTTTTAATGCATGATTTATCAATTCCATATTGAACATTTGACACTTGTCTCGGCTTAATTAGAATATTGTGCGCCTTGTTAATGTTTGATGTCTTCCCTACTTTGAATTTTTGTTGAAGGAAACTATACCTCATGTTGAATGATTATATTTTCACTATATGTAGTTTTAATAACACCTCATATTTATTATCATTGTTGTTTATTTCTTATTGGTCGGTATGATTTGAAATAAAAGAGGAAACCAACGAGCTGGTGTTGACGTGGAAGATGATGTGCCCATTCGCTCTCTTTCCCATCTTCTATTCCTCTTTCCTCCTCTACTTACTCATCCATTTTACATTAAGACTAAACATTTTAACTGTCATGATGCCATTATTGGAGTGGGAGGGAGGAGGAGGGATCTAGGGAGGGGGAGAGGGAAGAGGGTGGACTAAAGGTGAGGAGGTGTTTATTTGAAAAGAATATATGAATAATTATTCGATCGTCATGTATGTATGACACTAAGGTTTGGCTTGTGAATGCAGGCTGAAAAGTATAAGTGAATGATCATTCAATCGCACGCGCATGTATTGTTTTGTGCATGGCACAGGAGTTTGGTCTGTGCATGCAGACGCATGGACACACATATTTGCGCATGCATGCACACACATGCATGCACGCATACACATATCATATTCACTTGCATGTGCGCGCACGCACACACACACACACACACACACACACACACACACACACACACAACACCAGTGTACAGACAGACAGAAGGGGCATTGCTGAATTATCTTGATTTTTCTTTGGCTGGCAAATAGATATGTTTGATCGTGAGGCACACGGTGACGTGCTATCCCGTCTACTTGACTCTGTCTGCCGTAAGTTTGATCGTGAGGTACACGGTGACGTGCTATCCCGTCTACTTGACTCTGTCTGCCAAACAGATGAAGGCGCGAGTCCTTCTGTCTTCTGGTGATGTTCTCAGGCCTTTTGGTGTATTAACTTCCACCTTCCACAGTCTTTATTTCTTTGCTAAGAGTCAAGAAACCCTTCTTGTCTAACACCGACAGGCAGTCCCAGACATTTAAACTTCTTGAAGGCCGCTATCTCTGGGCCATTATTTCCCTCAAGGCAGCGTGTTACTCTTCTGGTTCTGTGACCCACTGGAAAACGGGGGAATGGGATGGCAGGGGACAGGAGTGAAAGACAAGAAAGGGGGGGGGGGGGGGGGGGGGAAGGATTACATGTGAAGGAGGAAGGGGGAGGGTTTAAGAGAGAGAACGGTGTCAGTGTGAAGAAGGGGAGTGCATAATTTATGAAATCTGCTTTTGTAAAGTTGATATCACAAGACGCCCTCTTTCAAGGGAGATAAGTGTACATATCCTAAGAAACGATTATATTGCAGAAGGGTCCATTTCACGAAAAGGATTCTCGCAGTCGACCATATTTCATAATCCTAGCTTTAAAAGACTCCTGAGTCACGGTTGATATTTTTGTTGCAGATTTGGAACACAGCTCTCTCCAGCGTGACCCTTACTTTAGGTGGAAGGTTCTTATAAAAAATGCTTTGAAATTCTACTACCCAGAAACTCAAGTGTTCTTATTATAGCTTCAGTTGTATATAGCATTATGCAAGAATGTCTCTACTTTTCCGTTTATATGTTTATTTGTTGTTTGAAATGTGGTGTTCCTAGCTCATTACACAGCTGTTTTGACAGCCCTGGAGGATTACAGTACGTCTATGCTGATGATAGTATCTCTGAACATATCTGAACGGTAGCCTTAAACTTACTTTTTCTATTATACAAACAGGACAGAGAATGATTTCAAACATGTTTGGTCAAATCCACACACTTTGGGCTTGTGTAGAGACCAGAGTTCGAGGTTACAGCAAAGATCGAGGTGTTACAACAAAGGTCAAGCAGTTTCAGCAGGTGAAAATTGTCCAGGTTCTGTGAAAAAAGAATGTGCAAAAAAGAGTCTTATCCTGGAATTTGGGGGTAAAAAGATTCCTTCAAATAGCAGAATTATGCACGACTTTTGGACTTCTCGTATGTCTACGCCATTGGTATGGCTCAAGAAATTGGGAGTGAAAAGTCTAGCAGAGGACAGAAAAATGAAGGGTCATGAGGATCGTGGCTGCATATTACATGAAGCAAACGCTGGATCTGCTTCGTGATCAGGCACAATACGGTACAAGGGCTGGTATGTACGATGAATTTGTTTTCGTGATGGCTGATCTGACAAATGACAAGTGCAGCATTGAGTGTAATAGAGATTGTATAGCGTTTTGGGCCTAATCTGTAACCGTGGACTCGGACCAAAAGAGATCGACAAAAGCCGCACAAATGGTCCTGTTCATGCTTGGACCGTAAAGTGGGCGATGCATCACTTAGCTCTAAGATTTTTTGTCACATTAATTACACCATTTTGTAGGCTTTTTCACAATTTTCCAACGACAGGCGAGTGAGAAGAGTGGCATGGGGTGGAGGAGTTTTTGGTTTTCATCAGTGTGAGCCTTGGTTTAACCAGAAGACCTGGACATCAAGAAAAAAAACACAACAAAAAAACAAAAAAACTATGTATTACTAATTGTCAAAAAAAAAGTTCCAGTCGACCTACTACCCCCCCCCCCCCCCCTTTTTTTTTTTTTCTTTTTTTTTGCCATGTTACCATAATTACTTCCTTTTTTTCTTTTTTCCTTTTGCCTGGACAAACAATAGGGGTGATGTAAACGCTAGTCTCTCAACATGGGTGATGAAAGCGGGTGCCCAGTTGCCAACTGTGATAGAAAATCGGTCGGACTTGCAACATTCTCCTTGAGATAGTCCAAACGGTATATCTTTTTTTTTCTCCACTCTGGCACAACTCGGTTGCCGCCCCGCCTCCCACCTCCTCCCCTCCCATACCAAATGATGAAATCTCTGCTTCAATTCGGTTTCCGAACAAAGACAGCAATACTCAGTGACCTTTTTTTTTTCCAAAGAATGTTGAGTCAAGTTATATTGTTCTCGCTCATCATTTCAAATGGTTTTCTTCTTAGTTCTACAAGAACAATGAAATTTCCCAGGCTCCGTGTATATGTGAAAAGTCTGTTGTATTGCAATGCACAAATCAAACTTTCGCTACAAGCCTCTAGATTAGGGTATGTTATTTTTCTGCTAGCCCTGTTGGCGACATGAAAAAATGCCGATCGTCATTATTGAAGAGAAAACTGCAACAGTAAGGACTGTACGATGGTCACATTAACAATAGTCTTATACTATAGCCACTACTACCATCATTACCACCGCTCTCCTTTCCTGCTACTTCTACTCTTAGTTCTGCTTCTGCAACTACTACAATATTACAAATCTGGGGGATGTCCTACTGTATGCACATTGCTGCCAAATCGTTTGATGTGTATGTGTCCTTTTATAACAGTTCTTGAGATTCTGGTTGAATTTTTCAACAACAAAAAAGAAAAAAAAAGACGGCATAAGACAGAGAGAGATGGAGAGAGAAACAGAGAGAGAGAGAGAGAGAGAGAGAGAGAGAGAGAGAGAGAGAAGGGCGGGGGATGGGCGGTATTTTAATCAGCCCAGGAAAATTAGTTAGGCTGGAAGCTTTTTACACGATGCTTTATATAGACAGATAGATTGATAATGTAATGGAGAAACCATGCCTACAAAGTCGGAATGACAGCAGGAAACCGGCAGGGAAGTTGAAGTACGAGAGAGAGAGAGAGAGAGAGAGAGAGAGAGAGAGAGAGAGAGAGAGAGAGAGAGAGTTGGGGGGGGGGGGTAGAAACCAACGGTAAATACATAGACTGGATGCGTTTATGTGCAATCATCTCACAAATACGACGAATACAATACAGACATATAATTACAAGTAGGAGCAAGAAAATGAGAGAAAGGTGTGGACGTTGGTGGAAGGAGAGACTGTGGGAAGTAGTGAGAAACTGGGTGGGAAAAGAGAGAGAGAGAGAGAGAGAGAGAGAGAGAGAGAGAGAGAGAGAGAGAGAGAGGCACTCGGACGGCACTAACAAAGTAACGTGTGACTTAGCTGAAACAAGGGCTGTGGAGGCAGCGACAGTCCTTTTTCACGCCAGCTTTCTCCTCTCTTCTCCTTCATCCTGCTTCTCGTCTTCCTTTTCCGCGTTCTTCTTTGTTTCAACCTATCAGAACATTTTCATCGATTTCTTGTACGTCTCTTTTCTGCACTCCTTTGCACCAGTTCTACCCTTCACCCGTCTCGCCTTCTCCTCCTCCCACCCAAACATTTCTCACCACCCTGCCCCTCCCTTCTCTTTTCTTTGAATTTTTCCCCCTCCAAGCGGATTTAGCACTCAAGCCTGCACTTTTTTTGCAGTTAATTCTGAAACTTAAAAGTTTGTGCTCCATTACCTTAAGAGTTGTTATCTTGCATCATCTCCACAAAATTTGTTGCATCATCTCCACAAAATTTGTTTCACCCATCTGGAGACGAAAATCAAATATGTTTTTACTTGTTCGGACAAATTTTTAGTTGTCTTTGTGTTGGACAGTGTCACTGTGTCTTCATTTCAAACGACGATATTTTTAATTGTAGGCACGAGTATTGAACATTCTAATCATGTTCGATTTTATGCTGCTAGAAAAATTGCCTTCCGTTTTGTGCCTGCCAATGTACAGTCCACTGGTTTGAAAGGCCTTCTGCCTGCTATATTGGATCGTTGAACTTTTGTTTTCTGATGGTACATAGCTTTTGTCGCATGACTATCTTCCTTTGTTTGAAGTTGTCCTTGACCAAAGTTCTTTTAATGTCTGTCAATTTTGAAAGTTGTGGAGTATTCCTGTTTAACAACAATGGTTGGCCATGCATTCCGATATCAACTATCCTGGTAGTAAAATCAATTAGCACAGAAGTTACTTTTTGTCTGTCCGCTCTTCCCTCCCCTCCGTAGCACACACGCGCGCGCGCACACACATACACACACGTTGTGATTACAGTTACCCGACTGACCAACAAAAGTTACTTTTGACTGAAAGGACTGGCTGTCAAATGTTCATTTCTAATTGGAGGTTGACAATACATTCCAATATTGATTGTTCTATTAGCAAAAATAATGAGCACACAATTTACGACCTCTCACCTCTCCTCTCCCCTCCCCCACCCCTCCCTGATAAAAACGCAGTTATAGTTACTCGATCGACCCTCCCCTCTCCAACACACACACACACGCGCGCGCGCGCGCGCACGCACGCACGCACGCACACGCACACACACACACACAAAGTGTTTTGGACTGCAAAGTGCCCACCGTCCAATCTCCGATTAAGCCAGCAAAACCCGACAATGGAAGAATTTCTGTGTGAACTCAAAAGTCATTCTTTGATCAAAGTGAAGATTGCTGCACGCACAGTGTGTAAATGCAAACTATACGTTTGTGACCGAAGGGAAAGACCCAGCTTTCACTGTGCATTATCTGCCTGAGGAAAAGTAAAAACTCTAAAATGCTAAGAGTTCGGGGTATGCCTTCTGAAAACATTTTTAAACTTGCGTTCAAAGCGTTGTAATATTATGATTCAAATTCAACTGCATATGCAGAGGTGTATCGTCATCTTTTCGGTTCATGCAATCATAGGACCGCTGCTGTTGGTCTCATTCAGTTTTGCATCGTCTTGCTTCTTCCGCTTTGGTCAACAGATATGTTGTGGGGGAAAAAATCAGGGTAAGACAACACCTACCTTTCCACTTCAAATGGAGTTACTAAGTTCCTTTTTTCTCACTTTGTAAGTCAAGACCATTATGCATCATGTATGCGTCATTTGGTAAACAAACTGTCGTAGGCTAATTCTTGTTGTATGAAAAGTAACTTGTTACTTTCGTTCCATATGTTTTCCGGTTTTTAGTCTTCTTTCCATGTTTCACTGGTTACCACCAACGCTTCATCGTTTGCAGGCCACAGTTTTCGCTGGTAAACGTCGAGACTTTGAGCTGAAAATGTGACCAACTGAAAATCATGTAAAATGACGTCAAAATAATCTGCAATTTGACGACATCAAAATTATGGAAAAGATTCCCACTACTTTGAAACCCACAAGCTTAATTTTTTTTTAATGCATTTATAAGGCTCCGACGAAAAGCGTAGACAAACGAACCACAAGATAAACATGACGCGTTTCGACCTCTTAGGTCTTCTTCAGGCAAGACACACAACATTCAGGACAACGAACATGTCCTGAGTGTTGTGTCTCGTGCCTGAAGACCTAAGAGGTCAAAACGCGTCATTTTTTTGTCTTGTGATTCGTTTGTCTACGCTTTGAGACGGAGCCTTATAAACACAGTTTAAAATTTGTTTAGATTTCCGTCTGCAGTCGCCTTATTTTGCAACTAGACGTACGAGATTAGATCTTGATCCGAGCTCGCGTGCGTGGAGGCAGTGGCATCGAACTTCTATCAACTTTTCTGAAGAATGTGAACCACATGCTCCAGACAGACTCAGAACTCTTACCAGCTACGCATCTCCAGAAATGTATGAGCACACAGAAGACCGGTTCAGCTATTGAGACTTCAGAAGAACTCTACGTGAGAACTCCCAATGAACGATTTGCTCGTTACATCTTAGTGACGCGCAAACAACACGCAAGTGAGTCCTTAAATGAGTTTTTAACAGGTTCGTAAGAAACTTAGCAAGGATTACGATCGTAAGTCGGTCTCAGCTGACCAATATTGTGAAGAGATTATTCATATATGGTATCTTATCTTCCATCATCAGACAACGCCTACATGAAAACAAAACTTGATCTGAAAACTGCATATGATCAAGCCAGTTTGTTAGATCGGACTCAGCGGAATTCTCAAGTTTACTCATCACAAACTCCGATGTGTTCCGCACCAACTCATTTCAGTACAGTAGCTGCCACCCTAGATACGTTTCCCAGTGCAGAGTGTTCACATGGCCAAGACTGCTCGCTAGCTTCTGTTTCCAGTTCAACAATAATGAACAGAAAGTGCTTCCTTTGTGGATCAAATCTTCATGACAGAAAGATCTGTCCTGTTTGTGATGCAATGTGCAAAATTTTTGGGGAAAAGGCATTCCTCCAAAGTTTGTCAGTCTAAAAAGAAAACGAAATGTACGTCTGCAGCTATACATTTCTCCTGTACTATGTTCTGCACAGTCACACACCTGCTTGCTTTGGTAAAAATCAGTAATCAGTCTTTGATGGCACTCATTGACACAGGCAGTTCTGACAGCTTCAACAGTGAGCAAGCTGCAAGCAGTCTTCATCTGGAAATAACACCAGCCACAAAGGGCATTTCCATGGCACAGTCTACACTGAAGACTGATATCTCTGAACTTTGTGTTCTGGAACTGGAACTGAAAAGTCACATTAATTCTGATGAACGTTTTTATGTTATGGAAAAAAAATGTAGATGTTATCCTTAAGCAAGATTTTCAGGCACAGCACAAAAATCTGATCATTGGATATGACAGATCAAACTCCCATTTGAAAATTAACAGACAAGAAACTTATGTGCACTTGCCGCAGTATCCCTTGAAGAACCGCCTGTCTTCAATTATTTAAAGCCAAACTGCAAACATGTTGTCTCAAAAAGATCTCGATGTTTCAGCAAACATGAATAGGTCTTTCTTGCATCTTAAGTCGGACGACTGTTGGATGAGGGCATTATCGCGTCAATTTCCTCTCCATGGCGAGCACATATTGTTGTTTCTAAAGATGAGCTTAATTTTCAGAAGAAAAGAATGTATGTAGACTTTTCTCAAACAGTCAGCCTGTTCATTGATCTGGATACATATCCACTTCCTCGGATTAATGATCTGGCCTGGTTAATGAACTGGCTCAATGTACAGTCTCTTCCACCTTTGAGTTGAAAAGTGCATATCATCCAATTAAAAGTAAAGAATCAGACAAACCGTATACGGCCTCTATAGCCAATGGTAAACTGTATCAATTTTGCACAGTACCATTTGGTGTAACAAATGGCAAAGCTGCTTTTCAGAGGGCAGTAGACAAGCTTGTAGAAGACGAAGGGCTAAAGGATGCTTTTCCTTATAATTGTTGATAACGTTACAACTGCTGGTGATACTCAAGAAGAGCATGACACAAATGTTTTTAAGTTCTTGGAAGTTGTGGCACGTCAGAATCTCACTCTTAATGAGAACAAATCAGTATTGTCTTCATCTTTCATCAACATTCTTGGCTATCTTGTTGGTCCTGGAACCACACAGTCAGATCTAGAAAGACCGCGATCTCTTCAAGAATTGCCTACACCACCAAGCCTGAAGTCTCTTCAAAGAATTCTTGAAATATCTGCAAACTGTGTAAAGTGGATTCCATATTTTTCAGATGAAATATAGTCTTTGAAGAATGTTCAGTCCATTTCTCTGACATCTGAAGCTCTTGAGGCATTTGATTCTTTAAAGAAAGAACTGTTGAAAGCAACGCTCCATTCTATTGATGAAAAGAAGTCTTTTCTTGTTGAGCGTGATGCATCAGATGCTGCCATTTCGGCAACTCACAATCAAGGAGACAGTCCTGTTGCCTTCATGTCACGTACGCTGCAGGGAGGTGAACGTCATTGTACTGCAGTTGAAAAGAAGCAACGGATGTTATTGAGGCAGTCAGAAAATGGAGTTACCTCCTTTCTCAACTGCAGACGCACAAAAAAAAAAAAAAAAAAAAAAAAAAAAGCAAGAAAAAAAAAAAATCAAGAAAGCAGACTTGAGTTAACTGCCTTAACTCTACACTGTTCGATATTGGACGAGCCCTGACAATGTGTTTCCAGATATGTTCTCTCGAGCAACTTGTGCTTCAATTCCATCCAGAACCCGTCTTACAGATCTTCATGTACGGTTGTGTCATTCTGGCGTAACTCACCTTCTTCATTTTGTCCGCTCAAATAATCTCCCTTTCTCAACCAAGATGTGAAAAGCGAATATGCCGGTGTAATAGCCCATTCTTAGGCCCCCCCCCCCCCCCCCCCCCCCCGGAACTTACTACCCGGGTAAGTCTGGGCTAGCCTGCTTTTACCCCCGGGGTCATTCCAGGACTAGCTGGAACTTACCCCCCCCTACTTGGAACTGATCCCCCCCCCCCCCCCCAGTCACCTACATTGTACAAGGTACACAGGCTCCTAGGAGACACCAATTAGCTGTAAAAATAGTTAAAATCTCTGATATACATTAAAGTGACCAATGGTCAGTGACACTGACCATTGGTTGTCTGCACTGACAAGGTATACAAACACTCATGAGACACTGATTAACTGTAAAACAGTCGAAATATCTTATTTACGTCATAGTGACCAGTGGTCAGTGGCACTGACCACCAGTCGTCTGCATTGTACAAGGTACACAGGTACTCGGGAGACTATAATTAGCTGTGAAATAGTTAAAATCTCCGATTTACGTCATAATGACCAGTAGTCAATGGCACTGACCACAAGTAATCTACATTGTACAAGCTAAGGTACACAGCTACTCAAGAGACTCTAAATAGCTGTGAAATAGTTAAAAGAGGCAAACCGGGATGAAGCAACAACGGTACTTGGTCACAACGACACGTGGTCACAACGACATTTTGTCACAACTGCGCTTGGTCACATTGGCATGTAGCCGTCTTTCTTTCCCACGCATGCATGGGCGTACTCACACACCCGAATATTGACCCACGCATGTAAGCTAGCGCGAGAAATGTTAATACGTATCTGTTAGTGAACCAGGGTGTGTGTCGGGGGGGGGGGGGGGGGGGGGGGGGGGGGGGGGGGGGAGGGGGGGGGGAGTAGGTGGTCCATCTATTGAGAAGAGTCTAGAACTACACTTTGTCAAAACCCAACTGACTGTATAATTATAGGAAATGGGAGAGGGGGTGTAAATATGCAGGCTGACACAATTTTTTTTAATGGCGGGTGTGCGTGTTGGGAAGAGGCAGATGAAAACCCTGAATAACCTTCCTTGTTTGAAGGGTGGGGTGGGGTGAAGGAAGATTCCAAATAGTCCTAGACTGACCCTTTGGGGGGGGGGGGGGGGGGTAAATCCAGGCTAGCCCAAACTTACCCCCGCAGGGGTAAGTTCCAACTAGGGGGGGTAAGTTCTAGCTAGTCCTAGAATGACCCCCGGGGTAAAAGCAGGCTAGCCCAGACTTACCCCGGGGTAAGTTCCGGAGGGGTGGGTGGGTGGTAAGAACAGGCTGTTACACCGGGTGTCACTGTCGGGTATGTGCACAAATCAAGCCCAGTTCTACAGATTACTTGAAGGTTCATTAAATCAAAGCTGCGCAACCACTGGAACCGTTTAAGTATTAACTTCAAAGGACCACTCCCATACTTCAAACGTAATAAATATATTTTGACTGATTGATGAATATTCAAGAATATCATTTGCTTTTCCATGTCCTCGTATGCGTTCTTTACAGCGATTGAATGCATGGCACTCTGTGGAACACCTACAACGATCTGTGGGCGTGTGTGTGTGTGTGTGTGTGTGTGTGTGTGTGTGTGTGTGTGTGTGTGTGTGTGTGTGTGTATGACACACACACACACACACACACACACACACACACACACACAGAATGCATTTAATTGTTTGTGGGGAATGAATGTTCAGAAGATGACACTGCAATTATAAGATGACGATGATGTTGACAGTAACATCTACAATGGTAACAGTAGGCCTAATTATGATGATGATGATGATGATAATGATGATGATGATGATGATTGTGGTGAAAATCAAAATAATTAATTTGGATGAAAAGGGTAATGAAATAATAAGGACTGTAATACTGATCATAATAATAATGCTGATTATGATAACAACAACAATAGTAACAGCAATATCTGTGAACTCCCAACCTGAGTTCCGCTGCTTTC
>CM065732.1:39034281-39044281 GCA_033310375.1 Conus canariensis | reverse complement strand
TCACATTAGATGAAACGTCTAACATCCCAAAATCTGGAATATTCCAGATTACAGATTTTTTTTTTTTTTTTTTTTTTTTTTTTTTTTTTTATCTTGGCGGCCTTGAATGCCAGCATGACTGGGAACACAAGCAGTTTTCCTTTGCGTCAATTGACATGTGATTCCTATCATGGTTCAGGGACATTGGGGGGCACAGAAAGGGAAAATATAGGTGGTGGACTATATAGTGAAGGGATTAATAGCAAACACCGAGGGCGACCAATAGACTAAGGGAGGCAGACATGACAGAGAGCGTGACTGAAAGAGACAAACAGGAGAGAGAGGTAGCGAGAGAGAGGAACAGAGAGAGAGAGAAAGAAAGATAGGGGAAAGAGAGAGGAGGGAGGAAAAAGAGGAGAGAGAGAGAGGGAGAGAGAGAGAGAGAGAGAGAGAGAGAGAGAGAGAGAGAGAGAGAGAGAGAGAGAGAAACAGAGAAACAGAGAAACAGATGAAGAGACAGAAAAACAGGAACGGAGACAGACACACACATACAGAGATACACAGTTCTAAAAACAGTCTAAACCACCACAATAAAAAAAAGGTTTATTTCATAGCATTATCAATGTAATCTGTTTAAAACAGGTAGCGGTACAAATGATTGCATTAACAATGTAATCTGTTTAAAACAGGTAGCGGTACAAATGATAGCATTAACAATGTAATCTGTTTTAAAACAGGTAGCGGTACAAATGATTGCATTTTCACCGACATTGGAGGCGTCAGCATCCACCCTAGCTGGAAGAAACAAAAACTTTTGTTCATATTTTGAAGCAACTTGGAGCTTAAAGCAAAATGAAACAAACAAAACAAAAAGTGGATGCAAGTGAAAGACAAAAATTCTGCTGTCCACTGTCCTAATCTGACACGGGCTAGTTGCTTTGAAGCAGTTCTGTTTCTCTAATATTGCACATACACACATTCAAGCACATACACACAGAGACACATTCCAACCAGACCTCTTTATCCAATAGCATACTGTTCAGCAATGAAAATAAACATATTCTCTCCAAATGCATGTGTGCCTGTGCGTGTGCATGCATGCTTGTTGTGTGGTGGCTTTCATCTGCCATCACCATGGGAGGGTAGATTCAGAGCTGATCTTGCAGGGTCTACATTAAAAATGGGTTTCTCCAAAACTTATTTCAAACACAATTCATTAGCATACTTGGGGACAAAATTCATGCTCTTTCGCCAGATCTTTTCCACAGTTCAAAGCAGGGCCTGTGTTTTTTCCCCTCCATATCGGTATTTTGATGAAGAAGGCACAGCCAGCCAACTTCATGTGCACGATTTAGCAAGAGTTGTCGCTCTTTGGTCAAGACATCACCCTGGTCAAACTGTTTGGTCAAGACACCGCCGTGGTCAAACTCCATAAGAGCAATTACCGCTCAACTTTGTTCCATCTCCTCCCCCTTTCCCCTCCCCCAACATATTTCTTTTTAGTTCATCCTACTCGTGCTTCACCCAACATGTACAAAATATGGCCAAATCGTATGACTAACCAAGTCGGCAGCCACTTGAACTCAACATGCAATACATCACTTAGTGTGAACTCAACATGTAATACATCACTCTCTGTGAACTCAACATGTAATACATCACTTACTGTGAACTCAGCATGTGATACATCACTTACTGTGAACTCAACATGCGATACATCACTTACTGTGAACTCAACATGCAATACATCACTTACTGTGAACTCAACATGCAATACATCACTTACTGTGAACTCAATATTTTCCATTCCCTCTGCCACCACCCCACCACTTCCCCACCTCTAAAAAACTATAGAAATTTCATAAAGCTATTGAAATTCCACAATCATAAATGTAAAAACATCCTCCGAAACACACGTCCCCAAAACACTATACAAAGCACTTAGATGGTATTTGCAAGACTGGATCCAGCTCTCGGAAGACGTTGCCCTGATCTGTGGCCCCTCCATAGTTTTAGTTCACATACCTTCAGCATCCCTGTGTTAAAAAAAAAAAGAGAAAAGTTACTGTTTGACCAGATCTCTTAAAATACAGAGATTCATACTGCTTACAGCTACAAATGGCCGTATTGGGGTTGTCTCATTTTGCGGCAACTCTCTACATGCATGTTAAATGTAGGGTCTCACCTAAAGAAGGAACTTGCATGCTGTATCAGGCCTGAATCAGTCATGTGCAGCAAATCTTTCCTAGATCATATCATCAACCAGGAACTACACAGTAAACAATGCAAACAAGAAAACTCCTGACATTCACAACACAGACACACAGACACACAGAACACACAGACACACACACACACACACACACACACACACACACTCACACTCAACACACACACACACACACACACCACACACACACACACACACACACACACACACACCACACACACACACACACACACACACCACACACACACACACACACACACACACACACACACACACACACACACACACACACACACACACACACACACACACACACACACAACAGACAGACAGACAGACAGACAGACACACACACACACACACACACACACACACACACACACACACACACACACACACACACCACACACACCTTCCCTTCCCTGCCACCCTTCAGCTCCTCTTCTTCCCCCTCCCCAGTCTCCTCCCACCTCCCCAGTCTCTCCCCTGCCCCTCCATCTTCCCTCCTCTCCCTTTCCAGCCTCTCTTCCCCACCCCCCTTCCCCAGACTCTTCCCCCTCTCCCTACTGCCCCACCCACCCCCTCCCCGCCATCTTCCCTCCTCTCCCTTTCTCTACCTCACAAACACACACTGACACATGAGCACACACACACACACACACACACACACACACACACACACACACACACACACACACACACACACACACATCTCAGATTTGGCCCTCCTCTCTGTCCAATGTCTGTAGTCAACTTGAGATACCTACACAGAAAACACAACTAAGTTAACAAAGAAATCCAACAAGAATGCTACCCCTGTAAACACACACCACACACACACACACACACACACACACACACACACACACACACACACACTCATGCACATGCACACACGCATGCGTGCGCGCGCGCGCGCGAGCACACACACACACACACACACACACACACACACACACACACACACACACACACACACACACACACACACCAATATTTCACTTGTTTTTAGGGATTTCTGCCGATGAAATCATGCACACTGCTGTAGAAATATTTATATTGTTTGCATAATGTCTTTAGTTTTTCAGCAACTTTTTTCCTCCCCATACTTATGTTTTGTTTCATTTACTACCCTTCGCTGGCTGCTTTGGGGGTGCTGTTGGATTCTTTTTTTAACCCTTGGTGGTGAGAACACCACAGTATTATGGACTGTGGCGTGTCTCTATTTGACGCCAGGAGCACAGACATAATCAGCCGTGTCTCCCTGATGAGTCCGATCTAGCGGACGAAAGGCCTAGGAGCAGGCAATACAAATAGATCTGCCTTCGAGAGGGATTATGATGGTTACTTCATGCAGCTAGTGAAGAGTTTTCATATCTATAATATATTTTCTTAATTGTGTGTTCCCATTTTCTTCATCTTGACCCCCCCCCCCCCCCTTAAGTTCAAATCCTTGCCAAGTCATTACTGTGATGACGGAGAGGTTGTTGGGCCTGCGCTTGTTTTTACCCCACTATTAGATTGTTCGTCTTTGTATTTGTCTGACTTTATTCAAGTTAAAAAGGCTGTGCCAGTCTTGAATAAAAGTTACTCTGTGTTAGGTTTTGTTATGGGAGCAAGAGTTACCCTACATGTTCATTGTTAACTATTCTGATGTCTCAGCAATACAAATTCTCTCCAATTCTGCCTCAAATTATGTTAACGAAGTCCTATGGTTTATTGTTTCTTTTTTCTGTTGGTGTGATCACATGTATTTTGACTTAAATGTGCAAAAAGCAAAAGATACGCTGATTGATTTCAGAAAAAAAGATCCAGACCTTATCCCACCTCTTTTAATCAAAGGTATTAAAGTAGAGCGTGCTGATGTTCACAAATATTTAGGACAGTTTTTGGCAATAAGTTAACTGATAAGCCGCACATTTATCACATCAGAAAGAACCGTCAAAGCTGGTTGTACTGATTGCGAAAGCTTCGATCTTTTAATGTTTATGCATACATATTCTCAAATCATTTTTATTCCAGCTTCCTGGAACTTTTTGTGACTTTTTCGTATATGTGCTTGCATGGCAGTTTGAATGTGAACTGTAAGAAATGTAGCTGTACGATACGAATCCATCTTTCTAGACTGTACTTTGCATTTAAGCATTTATATATATATTTTTTTTAACGTCCAGCCTTCTGGAGAGAGAGAGAGAGAGAGAGAGAGAGAGAGAGAGAGAGAGAGAGAGAGAGAGAGACAGACAGACAGACAGACAGACAGACAGAGACAAATAAAGAGGATGTAACACACGAAAAGCCGCATTTACGGCAAAGCGACTGACGGAGGCAAAGAGACAATCTAACAGACAGATGGAGCGCCTAGCAGAAACACAACCCACACTGAAAGGCGACATATCCTAGACACGCGCTATCCATCCTGTCTCATCACGACATCAATGCATCCATCAAGCCAAGAAACCAACCAGCCATAATTCTCACATGGGAAAGAAAAACAACAAACAAAACAAAACAAAACAAAACAAAACACGGATGCAGAAGCGAGCTAAGGCAGGAACATGACCCAGGTATCGTTTCTGACGCGAAGCAAAACGTTCCGTTTTTGTTGTCGACCGTTTGTTTTGTTGTCAGCCGTTTGTTTTGTTGTCGACCGTTTGTTTTGTTGTCAGCCGTTTGTTTTGTTGTCGACCGTTTGTTTTGTTGTCAGCCGTTTATTTTGTTGTCGACCGTTTGTTTTGTTGTCGACCGTTTCCTTTTTCTTGTTGACGAATGCTGCTGACAAAAAACAAACAAACACGAACGACCGCTTTTCGCTGCTGAAGTTCAACGCAAAGATGATGTGGGCACAGGCTTTATGTTACACAATCCGCGGGGCGAACGTCTATCACTCCCTATGACCCAATTCACTCTTGATCTCTGCCACCAAAACACCTACACAATCAGGACACCTGGAACACGCTATAAGTAAACAGCAAACGTTTACTTTGTCTTCATTTGCAGATGACAGTAACAACATCCTAACTTTCGACATGCATGCTTCTAGGTTTTACTTAAGCAGGAATATTTGATACGGTTTCCGTGATGGAAGCTTCTTTCCCCATCGTACAAAGTAAAGTGTCTTTTTGAAGCTAGTAAATCGCCATAGGTATTGTGAGCTGGTTGGAGAGATAGGATGTGGCCGAACAACACTGTTGTATGTATGTTCATCTCAACAGAAGGTGACTGAAATGGATGCCTTGCCGGATGTGTGTGTGTGTGTGTGTGTGTGTGTGTGTGTGTGTGTGTGTGTGTGTGTGTGTGTGTGTCCCTCCCCCCCCCCATCCCCCCTCTCTTTCTCTCTCTCTCGCTCTGTGCGCGAGAGCGCATGCACGAGTGTGAGTCCTTCAACATTTAGGAAACCACACACACACACACACACACACACACACACACGCACGCACGCACGCACGCACGCACGCACGCACGCACGCATACACACAGAGAAAAAACAGAGAGAGAGAGAGGGAGAGAGAGAGAGAGAGAGAGAGAGAGAGAGAGAGAGAGAGAGACAGACAGACAGACAGACAGACAGACAAACAGACAGAGAGAAACAGAGAGAGTTCACGCATGTGCAGAAATACACTTTATACAGAGAGAGAGAGAGAGAGAGAGAGAGAGAGAGAGAGGAGAGAGAGAGAGAGAGAGAGAGAGAGAGAGAGAGAGAGAGAGAGAGAGAGAGAGAGAGAGAGAGATAAAGCGTGGGACGTAAGTAATAAGTCGTATTTGAAAAAACAAACACACAAACAACAAAAAACCCACTTAGTGGTGCAGGATGTTATAGCATTTTAAGCCGACGAGAGAGAAGAAAATAGAACACCGTTTGAATACACTACACAAAACTGATCGTTTACAAATTCTGCATTTTGATTCTAACAAATTCTCTTCAAAAGAATGTTAACAGGTTTTGTTTTTTTTAAAAATAATTTATATGACGGGTTATTCGTGTTAAGAATAGTAGTATTCAGCTGCCATTTATCGGTCATGCGCATCACTTCCCAAAATACAAACTGCATCTTTCAATTCAAAATGCATTCAACACGGGAGAGGACGACGTGGTTTACAGTATATCTCCTAATAGATTTGAGAGAGAGAGAGAGAGAGAGAGAGAGAGAGAGAGAGAGAGATTCAGATTCAGATTCACATAATTGATTCATAACAGGCCATGGCCCCTAATGAAGATGTGTGTGAGCATAATATTATAAGGCACAGCAATTGTAAACAATTATGATACATAATGAACCAAAAAGCAAATAGTTGTCACAAGTTCAATTGGAGAGAGAGAGAGAGAGAGAGAGAGAGAGAGAGAGAGAGAGAGAGAGAGAGAGAGAGAGGGAACACACCGTAGAGTAAGTAACGACGACCCGGAGACAATGTCAGCTGAAACCTCTATCCGGATCTTTCCCTTCCCTGCTCTTCCCCCCACCTGCACCCCCATCTCCTGCTCCACCCCACCCCCCACCTTTTCGCCTGCCGCTCCCCACCCTACCCCCGCCCTCCTCCTTGCCCCTCCCCCTTCACCTCCCTTCTCTTCCTCTGAAACATGCCAAAGTCACATCCGGAAACGGGCGGGAAAAAGGCCGAGACCAAGCCTTTCTGTGACAGTGGGTCGCACATCTCTATCCACCGCTGCGATACAGGAACATTGAGGTCTGGTTTGTATATTTTGTCGTTTCTGTTATGTACATATAATCCAAAGTGTTAAGCAACGGAAGCCGCTCCACAAGCCCTAAGTACTCACTTTAGGTTAAAGCAGGGCTTGTAAATACAGAAATAACAATAATAACACTTGGCCTAGATGCTTGTAAGTTCTAGACAGTGAGTGGAACCAATACCAAATCCGTCCTTGTTTGTTTTTGAACTACACAACTTCAATTTTTAAAGCGCACAACTTCAAATGATAACCTTAAACCTGTTAAATTAACGACGGGTGGGTTTTTCCACTATTTTCGAGTTAGCTTGCGGAAGACAGAGAGACAGACAGACTGACTGACAGACAGATAGGAAAGCAGTCAGTTCTAAGCTCCGCAGTTTTTGCCTGTGCACAGTTTGATAATAATGATAATGATAAGTATAATGATGATGATGATGATGATGATGATATTAATAACAACAGCAACTAACAACAACAACAACAATAATGATGATGATGATGATAATGATAATGATTCTTCACATCATTATGAGTGATGCTCCTCCTCCTCATTATCAGTATCATTCTTGACGCCACTCTTTCCGCTTTATTAAGATGAAAGAATAAAACCTATACAGCGCCATACTTAGTACAGTGATCTGGCATATACAGCTGCACAAGTAAAGAGAATAATGAAAGGGAAAATAGCACCGTACTAAGTTTATTTTCTTTCTTTCTGTCCTTTTCCCTCCATATATCTGTTTTCCATGTTTTGCTGTTTACATTTCATCGACAGAAATACGCAATGGTGACATTAAAACCATGGATCTTCGTAACAACGCTGCTCATCTGTGCCAGAGGTAGCCTATATTTTTTCATGGGCTGTGGTTTTGAGTTACTCTTTTCTTTATTGGTTTTTTTTTTTTTTTTTTTTTTTTTTTAAATTCGTGCATGTTTTGTTTCACTTGTTTTTCCTGGCCGAAGAAGACATTTAGGACGAATCGTGTTGTTGTTATGTTGTACGTTGGTTTTCCCACGCGTTAAGTGTCCTAGTAATCCATCCTTTCTTTTCTTGCTTCAGCTCCTGCTTTTAGTCACTTTACTTTTAAAATTCACACACACACACACACACACACACACACACACACACACACACACATGCACGCACACACGCACGCACGCACGCACGCACGCACGCACGCGCACGCCAAGAAATCTAAACATCCATACATCTTATACAAATCATTTATTTTCTCTAAAACGTTTATTGCTTTCACACACACAACACACACACACACACACACACACACACACACACACACACACACACACACCGCGCGCGCGCGCGCGCGCGCGAACTTTCTTTTTTGGGAATCTACCCACATAGCATTTTTCTTGTTGTTGTTGTTGATTTTTTTGTTTTTCGTAACTGATTGTTAAACCTTATCTTTCGGCATACCCATCCAGCACTGTCAGAATCATTACTTAGACTCATAATCTCGTTAAGTGTACTTTTTTTTTTTTTTTTACACTAACCATACTTCTGAAAATGTTTCCACATATCAAAAACAGCTAGAGGGAGTGAGATATCCCTGTCAAACTCCACTGTTAATTTAAAATCTTTGTGCAAATTTCCCATGTACCTCAATGCAAAATGTACACTAAAAAAAAAGAAAAGAAAAGTAGATATCTTTATTTCAATTCCTGATCTAAACTTTAAAGAATGTGAACACTTCGTCATAAAGGAATAGGAAACACTTCCAAAACTGTTGTTTTTGTTTCTTTGTATGTGTTTCAGAATCAGTTGTCAATACTAATCCTGGCATCTTTCTTTTCTCTGTTCAATAAATGATAGTTGAAAGAAGTCATGTTCTCTGTGTCGAAGATTTCGTTAACCGTTTTGGATGCTTTGCATCTCCGTATAGTGACCAGTCTTATTTCAAGCTCTCCCATGTACAAGTACAAAAAATAAAGGAGTTATGTACGACCGTTGATGGCTTCAAGTCTTTTTTTTTACGAACCCCTTGCGTGGTTTGTATATGTTCCATAGTTTTCGGAACACTCTGTAAACATTGCCGTTTCCACTGTAATGATGTTGAATTGTGTCACTGCCAATGTGTCTGTTTTCGAGATGAAGAAAATCTCTTGTACGTTCCGTGTCCCATTTAATTCGTGGTCAAACAGCCATCCCTTGCAGCATGGATTCTCTGAACTGTTTTCATTTGCCTTGTAGACCTTCGTATTTCTGCACATTTGTTTCTGATAGGACACAGAAGGGACTTACTCCAAGCTGATGCAGAAAGAGACTATAGAATGAAAGCCGGCACAGAAAAATGTTGAATCCCGGTGTCGTATAATATCTGGGAACCGTGAATTCTGGGAACGCGTTCCCAGATTTACCGTGATATCTGGGAACGCGTTCCCAGATTTCCTGAACTTCCAATCGTGAAATCTGGGAATGCGTTCCCAGATATCACGGTAAATCTGGGAACGCATGCGAAAAAAAAAAGTGACAAGAAGGCCAAAGATCTCAATTACACCTAAATAAATTGTTTCCTACCTTATCTGGAAAATCCATTCTTTTTTCGTCTTCTTTCTGCCCTTCTGAGCTCTGAAAGACCACGTTCCCAGATATCACGGGCCTTCCCAGATATCACAGTACATTTTGGGAACGTGTTCCCCAAAAAATCTACGCTTACCTGCATTGGAGTTTATGTAGCCTATGTATGTATATAGCTTATGTATGTATGTATGTATAAACGGTATTGAAGATCTGCCAAGGCTGAAACCTGATTTATGCTTCATCGACCATCGAAACTCGGTGGCATTCGTCATCGATGTTTCAAACCCATTTGACGCATTCATACAAACATGCTATGAAAGCAAATTTCAAAAGTACTTGCCTCTTTGCTATGCTCTTAGTGATGCCGGATTTAGCACGAAAGTGGTTGTTCTAGTAATAGGTTCACTAGGCATGGTTCATAAAAGAGTGGTTTCAGGACTTTCAATGTTAGGACTGCCCATAACCAAATGTCAACAACTCGCAAAATACTTGAGCATGTCTGTCATGATTGGGTCTAGGCGTGTTTGGTCAAGGCGGAATCACCTCATGAACCAGCCTTGAA
>CM065732.1:38994281-39026781 GCA_033310375.1 Conus canariensis | reverse complement strand
GGAGCCGTTGGCAGGACTTCACACTACAAGTGAACCAGGAAGAAGTGTATTGTATGCTCACTCGTTACTCAGACTGGTAAAGAGTGTCAGGAGCATCTGCCGCTACGCTCCAGGCGATGAAAACCATTTACGCACTTCCTCCTCCCCTCCCCCCTCCCCCCCTTTTTTCCCCACCTTTTTTTTCCCTTTAAACAGGCAGTAAGAGGTGTGTGTGTGTGTGTGTGTGTGTGTGTGTGTGTGTGTGTGTGTGTGTGTGTGTGTGTGCGCGCGCGCGCGTGCGTGCGTGCGTGTGTGTGTGTGTGTGTGTGTGTGTGTGTGTGTGTGTGTGTGTGTGAGGTTGGGAGAGAGAGAGAGAGAGAGGGGGGGGGGGGTGGCAGGGGAATGGATGATATGTGTGTATGTGTGATCCATCTATGTGTGATCTCTCTCTCTCTCCTCTCTCTCTCTCTCTCTCTCTGGGTGCATGCGTACGATTTTACGTGCGCGCGTGCGTGCGTATGTGTGTAGTAGTAGTAGTAGTAGTAGTAGTAGTAGTAGTAGTAGTAGTAGTAAGCAGCAGCAGCAGCAGCAGTAGCGGCAGCGGCAGCAGCAGCAGCAGCAGCAGCAGTAGTAGCAGTAGTAGTAGTGGTGGTGGTGGTGGTGGTGGTGGTGTGATATTGATGATAATAATGATGAAGGTGATGAGGATGAGGATGGTGACGACGACGACGACGACGACGACGACGGTGGTGATATTGATGAAGTTGACCAAGAAGATGCGGATGACGATGAAAATCACGACCGTTCCACGAGGATGTTAAGGACGACAACCACAACGATGTGAATGTTTGAACCATGACTTACACCCTTTCTCCCTCTCTCTCTCTCTCTCTCCTCTCTCTTCCTCTCTCTCTCTCTCTCTCTCTCATACCGATCGACTGTCGAAATACTTATGGCCCTGCCTCACTCACAGTCTACTCACAATCCTGTTACCGATCAGCGAATGTGGCGAAAGAGCAAGGCCCTGGCTGCGAACTGCAAAGTCTACCGACAAGGTCCTGTTTCTCACCAGCGGCCGAAGACAGGCCTGGCCAACCTGAAGGACATGTGTGACGGCCGCGAAGCCATCGTCCACGTAGTGACAGGAGACGACCCGCAAGAACACACACACACACACCACACACACACACACACACACACACACACACACACACACACACACAATCTGATGTATTATTCAACAATATGTCTTGTAACGCTCATATCCAGACAAATGATTCTGGTAAAAATAACTGATTGACTGACGAAGCGAAGGATTGACTGATTGACTGATGAAGGGATGAACTGATTGATGAAGGGATGAACTGACTGATGAAGGGACGAACTGACTGATGAAGGAGTGGACTGACTGATGCAGGGATGAACTGATTGATGAATGGACGAACTGATTGATGAATGGATGAATTGATTGATGACGGATGAAGGGATGAACTGACTGATGAATGGGTGAACTGATTGATGAATGGATGAACTGATTGATGAAGGGATGAATTGACCGATAAAGGGATGGTTGACTGATGAAGAAATAATTGACTGATGAGGGGATGAACGGACTGATGACGGGATGAACTGACCGATGAAGAAATGGATTGACTGATGAAGGGATGAACTGACTGAAGGGATGAACTGACTGATGAAGGGATGAACTGACTGATGAAGGGATGGACGACTGATGAGGATGACGCCGATGAAGGATGAACTGACTGATGAAGGGATGGACTGACCGATGAAGGGATGAACTGACTGATGAAGGGATGGAATGACTGATGAAGGGATGAACTGACTGATGAAGGGATGGAATGACCGATGAAGGGATGAACTGACTGATGAAGGGATGGAATGACTGATTGAAGGGATGAACTGACTGATGAAGGGATGGAATGACTGATGAAGGGATGAACTGACTGATGAAGGGATGGATTGACTGATGAAGGGATGGACTGACCGATGAAGGGATGGACTGACTGATAAAGGGATGGACTGACCGATGAAGGGATGACTGATGATGAATGATTGAAGGGATGAACTGACCAATGAAGGGATGGAACTGACTGATAAGGGATGGGCTGACTGATGAAGGGATGGATTGACTGATGAAGGATGGACTGACTGATGAAGGGATGAATGACTGATGAAGGGATGAACTGACTGATGAAGGATGGACTGACTGATGAAGGGATGGACTGACTGATGAAGGGATGACTGACTGCTGAAGGGATGATTGACTGATGAAGGATGAACTGACTGATGAAAGGATGGACTGACTGATGAAGGGATGGACTGACTGATGAAGGGATGACTGACCGATGAAGGGATGATATGACTGACTGATGAAGGGATGGACTGACGATGAAGGGATGGACTGACTGATGAAGGGATGGACTGACCGATGAAGGGATGGACTGACTGATGAAGGGATGAACTGACCGATGAAGGGATGGACTGACTGATGAAGGGATGGACTGACTGCTGAAGGGATGGACTGACTGCTGAAGGGATGGACTGACCGATGAAGGGATGGACTGACTGCTGAAGGGATGGACTGTCTGATGAAGGGATGGACTGACTGCTGAAGGGATGGACTGACTGATGAAGAAATGGACTGACTGATGAAGGGATGGACTGACAAACAGACGGGTGGATTGTGTTTCACCAGGGATCGGTGTGACAAGAGTTGCCCAGAGACGGGTCATTACGTCTGTCTGAACACCACGCTTCTGGAATACCTGGTGGCCCTCAAGAAGAAGGGTGAAATTCTGGTCAGTATATCGGCCAATGACCTTACTCCTCTACATCCCTGCCTCCTCCCCTGCCCCCCCCCCCCCCCCCACCTCCCCCTCAATCCTCACACTTTTTTCCGCCACCATCTCTTGCCCCTTTTCAAAAAAGAAAAATCGTCTTGTTTTCTGATAGAGTGAGAACGAATCAGGGTGAGGTTGGGTGCGGTGTGGGGGTGGAGAAAGAGACAGAGAAAGAAGTGAGGGTGGGTGGGACTGGAGAGAGAGAGAGAGAGAGAGAGAGAGAGAGAGAGAGAGAGAGAGAGAGAGAGAGAGAGAGAGAGAGAGAGAGAGAGAGATTCTAGTAAAAGGACACAACTCACAAGTCTTGCTACCCCTTGACATTCATGGTCGCTGTCAAGATTAATACTGCAGTGCCGACAGTTGTGGAAACGTTGAGTTTGGTTGCTTTTCTTGTTGTTGCTGCTATCATGACGTTGCTGTTGTTGTTGTAGCTGTTGTTATGATGCTATCTATTGTTGTACCTGTTGTTATGATGGTATCTATTGTTGTAGCTGTTGTTATGATGCTATCTATTGTTGAAGCTTTTGTTTTTCTTTTTGTTTGTTGATATCGTACCATGTGTCACAATATTGCTGCTGCTGCAGTTGTGATACCACTGTCGGTGTTTCTGTTATTGGTGTTACTGTTCTGTTTCTTACCTTTTCCCAACCAACTCAACTTCCGTGTCCCTTGAGTGCCATTACATCCAGCCATTCATTCTCGTTTCTGGCACACAGCCACACCCAGGTTGTCGTGTCACAGCCCCAGGACTGTCGTTCCGCAGTGAGCAATCCATATCGAGCAGTCTTGAGAGACAACCCACCAGAGGAGGCACCGCAGTTCCGCTGAGTCACTTTGGTAGTGGTAGTCAGAGGTGTCTGTTGTGACCCATCATACACAGGACATCTCCTAGCAATGCTCCCTGCTCACCATGATAAAATGGTTGCTTAGTCGCGGAGCCAGAGTGAGTGGGCATTCCCTCTCAGATGACGACACCTCGTCCATCCAACGACAATCCCCTGCGGAACTGTCACCCCGACATGAACTCATCAAGGCTGTTGTTATTGTGGCTAATGTTGTTGATGTTGCTGCTGTTAACTGTTGCCGTTGTTGTTGTAACTGCTGTTTCTGCTACTTCTTTTGCTGTTGACACTGTTGCTGTTGCTATCTCAGTGGCAGTCGTTGCTGTTGTTATGATATTTCCGTGGGTGTTGCTGCTACTGTTGTCTCTTCCAATAAATTCAATGACTTTTTTGTTAGCAAGATTGAACAGATCAGAAGCAGCTCTGACCCTGATACACCATGCCCCACTGATGCTGTCGTGTTTTCTGGTACACTGTTTGAAAAATTTGAGCCTGTATCTGAGATTTGTGTAAAAGAGATACTAAAGAAAATGCCAAAGAAGTTCTGTAACCTTGACCCTATTCCTGCGTCAATCCTGTTTGATTGTTTAGACGAAATTACACCCATTGTCACTGATACTATGAACAAGTGATTATCTGGTATTGTACCTGAGTGCTTTAAGCATGCTCTTGTGAGGCCCCTTCTAAAGAAGGCAAACCTGGACCCCAAACTGCTTGAAGAACTATCGTTCAGTCTCCAATCTACCATTGGAACGCATTACACTAAAACAGCTTCTACAGCATCTTGAATCTCATAACCTGCTTCAGCCGTTCCAGGCAGCCTACCGTAAGTGTCATAGCACAGAAACTGCTTTATTGCGTGTGGTCAATGACCTCCTTCAGGCCTCAAACAATGGGCGAGCGACTTGTCAGCAGCATTTGACACCATAGAGCACAGCATCCTCATAATGCGGTTGCGTACCAATTTTGGCTGCTCTGGAGCGGTTCTGGGCTGATTCAACTCCTACTTAACTGGCAGTACCCAGTCTGTTGTCATTGGCCACGAATCAGCTCCATCAGTGCTGAAATGTGGTGTGCCACAGGGTTCTGTCTTGGGACCTGTCCTGTTTAGTATGTACACACAACCTCTCAGCACTTTCATTCATCAGTCAGGTCACTCATACCACTTCTTTGCAGATGACTCGCAGCTGCATAACTCCTCTACTCCATCAGATTTTGACTCCCAATTGAGTGCAGTCTGAGAGATTGTATAGAGGATGTTTCGAAGTGAATGAGTGACAAGTTGAAAATGAATGATGATAAAACTGTGCTCATTGTTACTGGCACTAGTTCAAAGATCAATCAGGTTACTCATACTGCTTGTACTTGCAGTTACGTAGAATAGGTAAGATCCGCTCCTTTCTATTCACCGATGCTGCCAGCAAACTTGCTGTCTCTTTAATACATTCCAGACTGGACTACTGTAACTCTGTTCATGCTGGTCCTCCCAACAATCAACAAAATAAACTTCAACACATACAGAATCATGTGGCTCGCCTTGTTCTCTGCAAGCCCAAACGTGAGAGTGCAAAATCTCCTCTCACAAATCTTCATCGGCTTCCCGTAAAAGCCAGAATTCAATGTAAACTTGCCTGCCTCTGTTTCCAGTGTATCTATCATGAGAACATGCCATCTTATCTTTCCAATCTCCTGCAGATATACAAACCTTCTCGAACACTCCGTTCTTCTGATACCTCACTGCTGACTGTTCCTCGCTTCTCTCTTGATACCTTTGGTAAAAAGTCCCTCTCTGTCTTTGGCCCAAATGTATGGAACTCTCTACCCCTGCCTCTTAGGAAAACAAACTGCTTCTCAACTTTCGAACGGCATCTGAAAACCTGCCTCTTTCAAACTCATCTATCCTGAGAAACTGAAGTGTGCAAGTCCTTCCTAATGAGATTCATTCCCCTGCCTGTATGTTTCTAGACCAGTAATGTGTGTGTGTGTGTGTGTGTGTGTGTGTGTGTGTGTGTGTGTGTGTGTGTGTGTGTGTGTGTGTGTGCGCGCGCGCGCGTGCGTGCGTGCGTGTGTGCGTGTGCGCGCGTGTGAGAGAGAAGAGAGAGAGAGAGAGAGAGAGAGAGAGAGAGAGAGAGAGAGGAGAGTGTGGTGTGTGTGTGTAAGTGTAAGTGTAAGTGTAAGGGAAAGGAGCGGTTTTTAGAGGATTTATGAGAGGGGGACTTTTTGTGAAATTTCTTATGTGATTTGTTTTTGAATTATTATTATTATCATTGTTATTGTTGTTATTATTATTATTATTATTATCATCATTATTATTAGTATTACTATTATTGTACAATGTCTAATTGTGAACGCAATGTGATTTGTTTCAGTATTGGATATCTCGAGGCCTTCTCTTTTTGTCAATGTGCATGACTTTTATAATTCCTGTTTTTACCGTTGGCTCTTTTTTGAAATGTAAAGCGCTGTTGAGCATTTTTATGGAAAATGCGCTATCGAAATAAACATTATTACTATTATTGTTGTTGTCAACATTTCTGCACCCACCCACACCTTCCCCGCCGAAAAAAAAGCAGCTAAGTTTTCCTGCAGGCATGTTTTCTGAAAACGATGACGTCATATGAATCTGACATTCAACCAGTGACATCACATAACATAATCTTATTCCCTTACCATCTTCTCCCATTTCAATCAATCAAAAACGAGGATAACCATCACGTGACAGTCACTTTTCCCTCGTGACCAATTATCGTGCAGATTACGGGGCTGACGGGCGTGTGCCACAAGCGCAGCTGCAGTCACCAGTGGGGCAAAGCGGTGGATCTCCGCAGGGACAGCAGAGTCACCGACTACATCAAAACGTGTCGTGACATGAACGGCACGGCGCAACCCCGCGCCCAAATTATCCACTGTCACTTCTGAAGAAAACGACAAAACAACAACAACAACAACAACACAATTGTCATCGTGTAGAAGTACAAATTGAAAGAATAAATTTTGCGTTAATGCATTTCTCTTCTTTGTGTTAATGTTTATCAGTTCTTCATTCTGATAGGTTTTTTGTTTGTTTGTTTGTTTGTTCGCTGATTCGAGTGTTGATGCATATGTTTTCTCCTTTTTTGGTGTGAGTGTAACTTCTTGTTTGTTTGTTTGCTTTTTGTTTTTTTTGTTTTGTTTTGTTTTTGTTTTTCTCCTAATGTTAATGTATTTCTTTCTTTACACTGAATATTAATGGATATGTGACATTTCTTCCGAGTATTAGTTTCTTTCTTCTCTTTTACTCTGAGTGTGAATGTATAACTTATCTTATTATGAGTGTTGATGTTCTTTTTTTTAATTTTCACTCTGAGTGTGGGGGGAACTTTATATTTTGCTCTGAATGTTGATGTATTTCTTTACTGTGGGTGTTGACATAGATCTGTTCTCAACTCCTTGAGTAGACTTATTCTCTCTCTATACTCTGAGTGTTGATGTGTATAAATTCTTTTACTCTGAATGTTGATTTTTTCCCCCATTAACTCTGAATGTTAGTGTATTTCTTTCCTTTGCTTTGAGTGTTGAGGTACTTTCTTTTCATTCTTCATTCTCAGTGTTGATACATTTCTTCTTTTTTTTGCGTTGAATCTTGATGTGTTCGTTTACTCTGAGAGCTTAGGTATTAAAAAAAAATCATTGTACTCTGTATGCTGTACTGACAGATTTCTTTTGTTTGCTCTACGATATATGGATATTTTTCTTTTCTTCGCTCTGAGTGTTGATGTGTATTGTCCTGACTAAGCTTGGTGATGGTTTTTAAAAAAATTTTAAAATTTTTAAGTGTAAGTGTTGTTATATTTATCATCTCTTCTCTGAATGTTAATGCTTTTCTTGTTCATCTTTAGTGTTGATTTTTCAGTTGCTCTTATTGTTGATGCCTTTGGTTTTTCATTGTGAAAATCAATATTTTGTTTTTACTCTGGGATGTTAAAACATATTCGTTCTTTATTCTGAGCGTCAATGATTTAGTATTCATTTATGTATTTTATTTACTCTTAGTGTCAAGGCTTGTGTTTTTTTTCCCTCTGTATGTTGATATATTTTCATTACATTCAGTTTACATTTTGAGAGCTGTTTTTGTTTCAGAATCTGAGGTTTTTACTTTTACTCTGCATCTCGATGATATTTCTTTTCTTAATTGTGATGTAATGTACATTTTTCTTTACTCCGAGTTGTGATGGGTTTTCTTTTTCTGAGGGTGCACGCATTCCTGACTTTCTTTCTTTTTTTTTTTTTTTTTTTTTTTTTTTACAACTCTAAGTATGGAAAAAAAATTTAAACTTGGGAGTGTTAACGCAAGTCTTTTCTTTACTCTGGGTGTTAATTAGTTTTCTTTACTGTAAGCGTTATCGATGTTTTTTTCTTTACTCCGGATATTAACTTATTTCTTGTCTTTTTTTTTCCGTGTATTAATGCATGTCTTATTTGCCGTGAGGCATAACACATTTCTTTCTTCAGTCTGAGTATTGCTTTCCCCCTTTTCTCTGAGTGTTGATGTATTCAGCTTTTCTCTTTCTTCCCTTTTGTCTTGTTTGTCGTTACTCTGAGCGTTAATGCATTTCTATACTTCGCTCTGAGCGTAGATATATATCTTTTCTTCGCTGAGTGTGGTTATATTTATTTTACTTGTTTCGGGGATTGCTGTGATTTTGTTTTCATCATTCTGTGTATGAAAATTTTTTTTTGTTTTTTTTGTTTTTGTTTTTTATTGTCGCTATGAGAGAGAATTTTTTCTTTAAGTGTTGATGTATTTATTTTATTTGTTCTGCATGTTGATATATTTCTGTTCAGTACTCTCAGTGTCATTTTTTTTCTTTTGCTTGCTCTGAGAGTAGATGCATTTCTTTTCTTCTGTGAGTGGTGATTTAATAATCTTATTTGTTTCGGATGTTGATGTACTTTTCACATTGAATGGTGATGCATTCCTTTCCTGTGCCCTCTGAATGTGGACTTCCATTTCTTCTGTATTCTGATCTTCACGTATTAATAATAATAAAAGAAATTCTTGCCTGAAAATATGTTTTTTCCCCCACACACAAATGCTTAAGCGTATTACTTCAACTCTTCACTCTCTCTGACTGTGTCATTAAAAAAAAAATCATTATGTTTGGTTGTTATACTGTATTTGAATGTACCATTTCTTTTCTGTATTGTATTTGAACGTGCTTTTCCAAGCTTTGCTCTGTTTCAATGTGCTGTTACTTTCTTTTCTTTTTCCTTTCTTTTTTTTAATTCTTCTTCTTTATATGCACTAAACAAAAATTCTCTGTGTTTGAAATTTCTTTTTCTTTTCTGAGTTCAGTTCCAGTTTTGTTATTTTCTTTACAATTGAGGCACTTATTTATGTCCTTGTATTTTGTTTGAATATGTTGACACATTTCCGTTGTGTTGATGGATTCTATACTACGCACAAAAAGTTAAGGATCGGTATGTGAAAACAGGTGCGTAATAAACTCAGTTCGCTACTGTTATTTATTTCTTAGTCCAGCCAAATTGTCATGAATTCTTGTTCAGCTGTAAGTGGGCGATGTTGTGTTAGTGCGAAAATTGCACGGGATTCTCTACTACTGAGCTGGGCCGCAAACGGAAAAGCGGAAACTTGCGAAAAATGACCTTGTTTTGGACCGTTCTGCCTGAACACATTGCACTTGCCAGATGGAAAAACCATTATGCACGTGCAAGCACTGCTGTTTATGTGTGAGATGCTGTCGCTCGCTTGGCTATATAAGAAGACATTCCACCAGTAGTAGGCCTGATCTGACAATGCCTCCACGACGAAAATTAAGCGAGTTGGATAGGGGACGAGCTGTTGCATGGTTCCAAGATGGTGTTCCCAAGCGAGAAGTGGCCAGGCGACTTCATGTGTCCATCTCAGTCATCGTCCGACTGATTCAACGCTTCACAGCCACTGGGATTGTCCATGAAAGACGCAGATCTGGTCGACCGAAGAAGACAACCCCACGTGACGATCGTCTCATTGAACGACAAGCCCTGCAGACAAGAACAGCCTCTTCCAGCATAATTCAAAGGCAGTTCAGGGTGGCTACTAACATCAACATCAGCCAGCAGACCATACGGAGCCGCCTATATGGGTTTAATCTCCGTTCTCGTCGCCCAGCAGTACGGCCACGCTTAACTCCAGCCCATAGGGCAGCACGCCGCGCCTTCTGCGCACGTCACGTGAGGTGGACACGTCAGCAATGGTCCCAGGTCCTGTTCAGTGATGAATCACGCTTCACCCTGCACCACAACGACGGCCGACTGAGGGTCTGGAGGCGCCCAGGGCAACGCTTTACTGACGCCACTGTCCAAGAAAAGGTGGCCTTTGGTGGAGGTTCTGTAATGATCTGGGGGGCCTTCAGCCTTCACCACAGAATACCCTTGTATCATGTACAGGGTAACCTGACTGGCATCCGATACCGGGATGAGATCCTTCGACCGCTGGCTGTGCCTACACTGCAGCAGATGGGACCGAGGGCTGTCTACCAGGATGACAATGCTCGCCCCCACAGGGCAAGGGTGGTCAACGACTTCCTGCAGCAGTCTGGAGTCAACAGAATGGAGTGGCCAGCATGCAGTCCCGATCTCAACCTGATTGAGAACCTCTGGGATGAGCTGGATCGCAAAGTGAGGAGCCACCCCCCTCCCAGGGATACCCAACACCTGTACCAGATGCTGCAGGCTGAGTGGCAGGCGCTTCCACAGAGGATCTTCACCAACCTGGTCAACTCGATGAGGACTCGCTGCGTCGAGTGCCAGAACAGCCATGGTGGTTACACGCATTACTGAGCTTTTGGGAGCATCAGTATGCCCTGTCTTGTGATTTCAATGACTTTGGGAAATCAAATTTGGATACGTACCCACTTTAATCAAATGTACACACCAAACGATTGCTCGAGATTGAAGGCAATTGTGTATCGTTATCACTAAAGAATGGAATTAAATGTTGGCCAAACTTCAACGCATTGACTTTCTTATTTTGACAGTTATGAATGTTTGTGAAAGTGATCCTTAACTTTTTGTGTGTAGCTTATTTCTGTCCCTTGATAACTGGATCTCCTTTCTTTTCCTTGAATATGCAAAGATCTTTCTTTTTCTTTTCTTATAGTCTACCAATGTACTCTCTCTCTCTCTCTCTCTCTCTCTCTCTCTCTCTCTCTCTTAATAAATAACTGATTGGTGAACTGTTCATTGCAGTTTCAAGATATCATTAGAGATGATAATCAAATGAAATGATTTGCCATAAATTGTTGTTAAAAAGTCATACAATACTACTTAAAAGATCGTAACTGACCCCCCCCTCCCCCCCCCCCCCCCCCCCCCCCCCCCCCCCGCTATCTCAGGGTTTACATTCGTAACTTCGTCAGAAAAAGATTTCGTCATAGGCTCTACCAGTACGGTTGAATTTCACATGTAAACAAACAAGCGTTGCAATTGTCATTTAATGCTGACAGTTTGCATTCCAACGGGAGTACTGAAAACGGTGAGCGGTGTTATTTCTCAAGAGAAAGCCTCGCTACCTTCGTCGGGAAAGATGACTAAAGGGAGGCAACCAAAGTAGTGGCACACGCATTTTAAAATTGTCTCCCATTTTCCGGGTCGGATCTTTCTTCAATCGTCAGCTGACATCCCTCCCTCCCCAAGGTCCTGCTCTCCCTCGTCCCCACTCCCCCCCTCCCCCACTTCCTCCCACCACACACACACACACACACACACACACACACACACACACACACACACACACACACACACACAAGATTAACTCATAGTTGTACTCTCTCTCTCTCTCACACACACACACACACACACACACACACACACACACACACACACACACACACACACACACACAAGCCAGTGTTCATGGCAATTAAGAAGCATCGTAAATTCGTATTAAGAAAAAAAAAGCAGCAAGAAATTGTGACACTGTTCTAATTTTTGGTGGATTGAAGAATTCCTTTTTTCAAAGGAAGAATTTAGCAAACACATGTAACAAACATTGGGATTTAGTACTAACAGTTTTCAAGGGTTATGAACCATTCCTATTTACTCAACTTTACTCAAAATTTTGTTAACATGAGCACAATCATCTACAAAAAAAAAAAAAAAAAAAAAAAAAAGGAATAAAAAAAACCCCACCCAAACAACAACAACAACAACAACAAATCTATGCAATCGATAGATGTACTAATCGTATTGCAATAAACAGCCAGCACATCAGCAACCAAAGCATAAAACAAACAGCAAACCAGCCACCCAATCAGCCATCCGAAAACCAACCAATCACTTAACCGACCTATCAATCAGCAAAATCAAGTAATTTACCTACAGGCCATTTACCTTTTACCCTAGATTCAAAATTCAATATTTTAAGATTGGTGTAGTCTGCTCTAGAGGAAAGAAATTTTTTTAAATCGTCATGGTGAATGCAACTGAACTCTTATATAATGTGAAAACACAGAAAAGAGTGTCGCAATTTCAGATGACTTTTTTCCCCTTGACAATGATTTAATGTTACAAAACAACAACAACAACAACAAAACAACAACAACAACAACAACACCTCACACAACGAGAACAAAACCTTGGATACAAATGTTTATGAGGTTAAAATCTCTGTGACATATCAGAATATTGGGGTCTTTCCTTGATAATAAAATGAAATAACTCTGGAACATAAATTCACGTTTCCTGTCTTTTTTTTTTGTCTTTTTTTTCATGTAAGGTATTGTGGAATCGCTTAAACTCACTAGTTAATATTAAAAATTAGTAGTTAGATAATGATTATTTTGTCAAAATGTGAGTAATGAATTCGCGTGTGTCTGAAGCACCTGATTATATATTTTCTTCGCTGTTTTTAATGTCTGTAAAGCATCCACTTACCCACTTTGCTGTAATGGTTCCAACCATAACATTTCACAACTCTATTTTAAAGAATGAGTACTATTTCAAGCTGATTCATATATGCATCCTCTGTTTAAAAAAAAAAAAAAAATCAGCGGAATGAGCGAAAATCTGAGTGATTGACACTTGACTGAATGACACGGGAAACGAATGATCTGAACCAGCAGGCAGCTCTTCAGTCGGCTCTACCCAGGTAGGCAGCCTGTTGTATAAATTGAACTTTAACCGAGTAGGCCTACAGGTGTTATGTAAGTCTGATTGATAATGATGAAACATGTTTCAATACGCAATCAGATCCTGCTTCAGCTAAAAATTTGATGAAATCTAGTCATCCTTTCTAACTTTTAAATCCTTTTTGTATATAAATGATACAACAAGATACACATTTGTGAAGATATTTTGTTCGAATCATCAGATGTGGGAGCAGTCCAAAAATCGAATTATTCTCTATCTAATTAAAAAAAAGAGAAATCTGATACAGGGTAAATACCAATGTTATTGATATAAACTTATTCACTGGAATTTTCCTAAGCAAACAGAATTTCTTAAGGTAATTTTGCTCGTAAATATTTCTCCAGAATATTCATATTTTCATTACCACATATTTCATAACCCGACACCATGATAAAATACAAGTTCTGATTGATAGAGATGAATGATATTTTCCTCTATTCCTAGACATACAACATTGAATTTTGTACTTGTTTTTTTTTTCCCCCTAAGCTTTGAAAAATTCCCGTATAGGTAAATATTATCTCTAATCACTAATAGAAATTCACTGAACTAATACATCGATTTCAAAGTCCGAAATTCATTTTTTGGTTCGGGAGCAAGCAAAACAAAGAAGCAAAAGATCAGCGAACAAAACTAGGAACAATATATGGTCAATGGAAGAGACTTGCTAACGCTAAACGATTCTGTTCTTTCAAGCAATTTCACACTGTGTGCTTTTAAAATCCGAAACTAACTGTGCTCTGCATGGCTCGTTGTTGCACTACCATTGATCGGTGTCAAATTGTCGTGCTCAGATCAAAGACACTGTCTTTGCTCAGATCTTGCACACTTGTTTGTTTTGTATTATAAGCCTCAAAACTAGTGTGAAATTACTGAGAGAGAGAGAGAGAGAGAGAGAGAGAGAGAGAGTACACACACACACACACACATACACACGAGCGCGCGCGCCAGTAACCATAGGAACGATGGCGCACTTTCTTCTTCTTCCGTAGAGTCTCCACAATCAACAGGCTGATTATTATGAGACTGTGAACGGGGGGAGGGGGGGGGGGGGGAAGAAAAAAAAAAAAAACCCTATTCTAATTCCTTTTTCATAAACATGAGATTACACACATTCATACCACAAAGTGACACCCCCACCCCTAACTTACCTACTCACTAGCCTACACAAAAAAGCACACACACACAAAAAAAGGTAAAAGCTAAGTGCGGAGCTGCCAGCAGGCTACCACGGTCACTTTTCATCCATTACTATGGACTAGCTGGCCCCAGGCTGCAGTAAGCAACTCAGGCCCGCAACATCCTTTCACTCCTTCATGCACACAACAAGACAGCGTTATGTAGAAATCTACTGAAGGTGCCTATTGACCAGTGACACAAATGTGTCAGGGGTTTTGGCATCAACAGTAACCTGGAGGAGGGAGTTCCAGTCCACAATTGTTCTTGGGAGGAACGACATTAGCCGGTAGTCGGTGTCTGCAGCTAGTTGATTAAACTGCTGATCGTGACTTCGACGCTCTCTCTTCTTGGGAGGATGGAGCTGCTGTTTTAACCTCGGGCAGCTGACTAAGTTGTTCTTGATTTTACAGAACATGGAGAGCCTTGCTTTCTTCCTTCTGTTCTCAAGGGACATCCAACTTAGAGTCTGCAGCATATTGGTAACGCTGGCAGTACGTTGGTAGCGGTTAAGCACAAAGCGGGCTGCCCTACTCTGAATTTTTTCTAACTTCACCTTGTGCTGTTTCTCATAGGGGTCCCAGACGGATGCCGAATATTCCAGCAGAGGCCTAACAAATGTTTTATAGGCTTTAGCCTTTATGCTTTGGTCCAGATGGAGTTGATATGATTGTCCCAATCCATCTTGTTCTGCAGAATGACTCCAAGATATTTTGCAGAGTCTACAACTTCCAGGATGTGGCCGTGGAGATGGTATTCACACTGTAATGGCTGTCGCTTTCGTGTGACAGGGAGGGTGCTGCACTTTGCAGGGTGAAACTGCATGTCCCAACTCTTCTCCCAAACAGCAAGCTGTTGGAGGTCGTACTGTAGTTGGACTTGGTCCTGGGCAGATCTGACTCTGTTGTATACCACTGTGTCGTTAGCTAGAACCGGCTCTCTGTCGAATAATACGTGCATGCCACTGTGGGTAAGCATGAGTGCATTCACGGAGCGTGCATTTGTGAAAGCATACGGTTCTACTATTGAGCGTAGTAAATACATACAGATTCCTGCCATGTGCTGCGATTCGTGTCATTTCCAGTTGTAGCTTTTTAAAAAGGAAGCCTACAAGGGAAGCTACTCTTCCAAATTAGCAACGCTGATAGCAACGAGGACACATGCTTGGTTTCTATCCCGCCGCAATGAAATAGAGTTCTTTAAGTAATAGGCGAAGTCGTCAAAAAACAAGCGGAAACGTCCAAAAGAGTTTTTGTAATTACAGGTGTTCATAGTCTATGGCCTATGTAGTTGATTCTTAATTAAAACTGATGCTCACAATTAAAAAAAAATTGTGCGCGTCTTTTAAAGTTTTCATACGCAAAGAGGCACTGACTGGCTTCACGAAGGAAAGTGAAACAGCGCAGGCTGAAAAGTGTAGGTTGGAAAATCGAGAGCAGACTCTCTTGATCAGGATGGCAGGAGCGCAGATGGATCCACGAAAATGGCAGATGCCTGGGTGGCGAATCGAACAGAAATTTTCTCCTGGTGTGCTGATCGGGAATTGGTCTGAGGATCGCCACACAGTAAGTCACAAAACAAAGTCTATTGGTTTTCACTCACCCTCTCAGCTTCTGCTTCTCTCTGATTTTCTCACTTACTGACTCCTTTCAAAGTTTCATATGATATCTGCTATCATTATACTCAATGAGGAAATTCAATGAAGCTGAAGAAGAGTAGAAGCAAATTAGCAGTTAGAGCGAACTTTTTCTCGAACAGGATCAATAATACTTGGAACAATCTCCCAGAGTCAGTGGTTTCTGCACCATCAGTGGATGCTTTCAACTTTCAAGAGAAGATTTGTTGAACATTGGAAGAATCTACCATCATTGTATAACCCTACTTGCCAAGAATAACATCTGAAAAACTGAGCTTGCACGCAATGCTAAAAATCAAAGTTAGAATTAGACGAATAGGCTCTTTAAAAGTAGAGCCTCAATCGCTCTTAATACTATACTATACTCATGATTTTGGACGAAATCATCAATCACTAGTCTCAGTTTGACGCTCTGGGGCTCGGAGTCTGGAGGACAACGTTTACAGACAAATCTTACCGAGTCGGCCTGATTGTTTTTCTGCACATAACCCCTCAACCCATACAAGTTTACACTCTGAGCAGTCTACTGCCAGGCCAGTTTAGGCTGAATTACAAGCACAAAATGGATACATTGCTTAAACTCTAGTATTTTAAAAACGATTTTGCCAAGAGGTGGAGAAGATCACATTGCCATTGCCAAATGTCTATATAGCAAGATATAACAATTTGTGATATGACATGCTGTTGGACTATAGATGCTTTGATAAACAAAAGCAGTGTTTTTTCATTACATGAACAGATTGGGTGCTCCATTTCAGCTCTTAAGTATTGGGAAGACCATGCTACTAAGTAAGATGTAAAAAAAAAAAATCCACACTACTGTTACAACAAAATTGTTTATGTGGCAACATATTGAAATTTAACTGCATATTTTGTATCTTTGTACTTTTTATGCTTTGAAAAACTCAAACATTACCTTACCTTTTCAGTGTCTTTATTTGAACATAAAGAATTTTGTTCCAAATTTTGATCCAGAGACTTCAAAACATTAACATGTTGTAACAAAGTTTTTATTTTCAGCTGTGTCAGATTTGAAAAAAAAAAAAGTACATTGCATAGTTTTGGGGCCTTAGAGTTTAATATATCAGGTCTGTCACCTGAGCTTTGCTTGGGTGCAGGTTCATAGTGCTGTTCGATTACACCCAAACAATGCTCAGGTCCAGGTTGCATGAGTTAGTCTACCACACTTAGAACACGGACAGAAATGGGGTGATAAAATAGACAGAAACAAGTTTGTATATGGCATCTAGAAATGAAAATCCAAATTTCAAATTCATCACAAACAGAGATAAAAGGGGACATTGTAAAGGACATCACAGACAGCGCATTAACAGACATTTCATTTCTGAGCAGGTGACGAATGTGTGGAATAGTCTCCCAGAGTCCATGGTGAAGTCTCCTGCAGTGGATGCACCTTAGAAAGATCTCCATTCCATGTACACTCCAGAGTATTTCCAGTTGCACAGCTGTTACATGACTTTTTTTTTTTTAACCATGTATGCCAAGTTAGGCTATGTTTTTTATTTGAATTATGAACAGGTTTCATGCACCAAATCAGTTCAAGACTTTAAAATCTTCGGTTACAGGTGCAGTTGGTATTCATCATCTCATCTTGAGAATATCAAGCAGGAATATAATGAAACCCACACAAGAATGCTGAAATGTTACCTTATACTTGGGCACAACAAGGTACTCCAAAGGTAGAAAATGTGATTTTAATTCCAGCTTTACAGCAACCCTTCAACAGTTACGATGGATGCCACTCAGGGAGAGAAAGGCTGGTTATATAGCAGTTCTCTTAAGGAGGGCAAGACAAAACTTGATGCGACATACCTTTGGAAGATTTTAGAATCAATGATTTTTTTTTCTGGAATAAGGCTGTAGTGAGAATCCAGTATAGAACAAAATTCAATAGTTCCTTGTATTCTTTTTAATAATCTACCACTCATATCAGATTGTTGAGCAAGGTGTGTAAAATGGGCTAAATGTTAAAAGTACAAGCAGCTTTATTATATCAATCGTTATAGTTCAACAGTAGGCTGATGTCTCAGCAGGAACAAAATCACCAGTCTCTTCTTTTCTTTGGCTGAGAGCAGGACTTTTCATGATCTGGGATGGGTTTGTGCATTAAACAAGACAGAAAAGGCCTTTAACCAATGACAGTGTAGCTTGTATGATGTTGATTTGTGGTTGCCATTACACACTCCATGAAACTGTATGGTCAGTTTACGGGAAAAGAATGATGAAATTCTCGACAGGGTTTTTATTTTTATTTTTATTTTTTGGGCAGCAGTGGGAGGGGGAGGGGAAGGGAAGGTGATGGGAGTGGGGAGTAGGACAGAGGGATGTATGTGTTGCTGTAACCCCCACCCTCTCCCCTCTTCCTCCATCCTCCTTCTAAAATTTACTTGAGGCATGAAATTCAGTTCATTATATTAGATAGTTAAAACCTGCCTGATGATTTCAGTTTATGAAAGGAGACTACAAGCACAACAGCACAAACCGCATCGACTTCCGCAACTTCGGCAGCCACCGTCCAGACGTCATTGTTCGACGGAAAGGAGAGCTGCGAAACCATGGTCTGCCCCCTGAGCTGGTGTTCCATCACCATGGCAACAAATACGCCAGCAACATGGTGTCATGGTACGACGAGGACTACAATGGACGCTGGCGGGAGAGGAAGTTGCCTGCTCTGCGAGACTGGAACTCTCACCAGCTGGCCTGGATGCCGGAGAAGAATGATCATCCTGTTCAAGGTGTGTCACTGTGTTGATGGAACTTCTGAAAAAAAAAATGTGTTGATGAGAGAGAGTGACTATGAAACGGGTGATGTCATAGAGTGCCTTTCTTGTTTTTGACAGTGAAGCAAATGATACTACAAAGTTCCATTCTTGTCTCATGTCAGCGCTGTCATCTACCTTTTCTTGCACAGTGAAATCTGGTATCAACCAGGCCCAAGAAAAACGGACACATGCAGAGTTGGGAAGAGAATTGAAGTAACGTTCTCAGAGATGCTTGCATGCAAAAAAGAAGTGCCTGAAATTTTGATGTATGGTTCCAGCCTTTCAGTCTGAGCCTTTAGCAATGAACACACTCAGCCCTTATTCCAGTTGCTGGTGAATCAAGTCCTTGCAAGATATATAGAGAAGTTTGTGAGTTAATGTGGATCTGCAGTAGAAGTGGTGACAGCAGTATCATCTGCTGAAACTGAAGAGAGTTCTGAGACAGTAGGTAACATGACTTTCAGTGTACAAGGTGCTCTGTAGTTAAGGCTGGTCCTCTTGATTTTTAGAAATCTATTCCATTTTTATCTAAAACACTTTCCAGTGTGGAGCTAATCGCTTTGGCTGCTTAAAGTAATGTCCAGCCAGGATTATACATATTAGATATCACCAACTGAACATTGACAGGGCTAAAATTACTGTCAAAAGTATTTTGAAAAAATGACAGTTTAAAAGTAAAAGTAATTTTGTGCAATTTCACACACACACACACACACACACACACACACACACACACACACACACACACACACACACACACACTCACACAGATGCACACACAGACATACACACACACACACACACACACACACACACACACACACACACACACACACACACACACGTACGTACACACACTCATGCACATGCACACACATGCATGTGCGCGCGCGCGCACACACACACACACACACACACACACACACACACACACACACACACACACGCACACACACACACACCTTGGACAAGCCTGATCAAATCAAACATAGATTAGAGTCTGGATTCCCACAAGTTGGTGCAATGAGGTACTCTCTTTTCATGTGCCAAGTTTGGCTTCTCCTTTGGAAAACAGGCCAGGTCCAGCCTCATTATATCTCAGTTACTAAATTTTTGATTTGTTTACTTCCAGCTCAGAATTGACTTTTCAGTTGATAGTTTTGTATTGTTTTGTTTTTCATAATGCCCAATTATAATTTCACATGGGTCCAGGCAGTGCAAATATTTTTGCACAGTAATGAATAGTGACTAAATGAGAATTCTTGTCAGATGGTATAAAGAGAGTCAAAGTAGATTCGGTAGTCCAGTTTTACCAGATGATATGTGTGTCTGAACTACAACCTGCATATGCTGGACACATTACAGACATGCAGATCTGTTTGTTGATGAGTTACTTGTGTGTGTGTGTGTGTGTGTGTGTGTGTGTGTGTGTGTACGTGATACAACCAGCATGTACCATGACACAAGGAGAAGAGTCGGGGAGCACTAGGCTTTTTCCATTGTCCACTGGAAGGCTGTGATGAATGCTTTAACCAACCAACCAAACAAAACATACAAGCAAAAAACAAACAGCAAAAGCAAAAGCCAAAAACCCAAACAAACAGCCTTATTATGGAAGATGTTTATAATATGATAATTGTAATAATTATGGTATTTATAAGGCGCAAAATCTTGATGAAATCAACTCTAAGCGCACAAAAAGAAAAAAAAAAATCTGGACACACACACACACATGCACACACACCCACACACAAATGCACATGTGTTATGACTCTAAACAAAGGAATAGAAAGGAGAATCATGTACAATATAAATATTAACCCATAAATATTAACACACACACACATGCACACACACAAACACGCTGTGGGCCATATGGCTCTGAACACAACTAATTTAAAAAGAAGAAACAGTATGTACAAATATTGTTTATACTCTGTCAACCTGTAACCTATTTGTCATGGATGGTATGATACTTGTAATGTATGCATATGCGGATTTGATGTACATGCTGACGGTCAAACTTTTGAACTGTACACACTGACAATGAACATTACTGCTTGACAGCGAGTCATGGTTTCTGCATAATGGGAAGTCAGAACCGATTTGTCCGTGTTCAAGATGCTTCTAATGTAAGGTACTCTCTGATCAGCATTCAGGATGAAAAAATTGCTGTAAATCTTGAAAATGACAAACATCTGTTTTCCCCTCCCTTGCTTACCCCTTCCACGCCTTTTTCTCTCATTTACCACCAATCTCTCCCTCACTTACCCGCCCCACCCCACCCCACCTCTAGATCCCCAAATTACAGTTATTTGTGACTCCCCCCCCCCCCCCCCCCTTCCCCACCGCCCCGTCACCCACTCTCAAACCCTTCTTCCATCGCTTATGGCCCCCTTCCCTCCAACTGTGCAGGAAAGATTCCCCTTACCCTCCTGGTTAAATGAAACAGAGAAGTGGAATTGAACATTAGATTAAAAAAAATAATGATAATGAAAACAAGATAATCTGAATGATAATGAGAATGATAAAGTAACGATAGTACAAATGATAGTAAAGGGATGATACTTGAAAACAAACAAGCAAAAAGTGGAAATCAGTCCTTACGTCAGGAGTGTGGCTTGAGATCAGGGGAAGGGAAGGCAAGAAAAGGGAACATTCTGTAGAATGAGTGACCATGAAGACTTTTCACCTCCACATATTTCAGAGTGTGATATGGTGAGCAATTAGTTAAGTTACAACTGAAATTTCACAGAAACCATTTGTGGAAGAAAAAAGAAAGGGATGAAACTACATGAGACCCCCCTAGAATGAACTATCTCCCTTTGACTGGTAATTTGATTTTGTATGTTACTTCTTTTTCAGTTATTTTTGGTTGGTTTGTTTGTACCTCCCTCCCTTTAAAGAAACAGATTTTGGAAAAAAAAAAGAATGTTGTTCTTTCTTTCCCCTCTCTATCCCGTCTCCCTTTCCACCTTCCTTTTCCTTTTACCTTTCCTCTCTTTTTCCATTCTGCTGTTCACTCATGTCTAGTTCATAGGGGGAAATTGTTTATGTCAGATAATATGGCTAATGAATATAGGGTAGCTAGGTTGGAAGGCTTTAATTGTTTTTTTGTTTTGTTTTCTGAGATGACGAAAAAGTTGTCTTATCCTAAAGCAAACACATATTCTACAGCACTTATCCTAAAGCAAACACATATTCTACTAGCACTTATCCTAAAGCAAACACATTTGCTACTAGCACTTTTCCCCATATTTTTGATCCAAGCAAGTGCTTTTCTTTGCGGAATGTCATGGATAATTTGAGTGTTGTTCTGTTGGCTGTTTGGTGGATTTTTGACCACAGCTTCTCTTTGTGCTCAATTATTGTGTTCATGTTTTGTTTTGTTCATTCTTTTTTCAGTAGCGGAATAAAAAGTTTAATGTCAGTGGTTGGTCAGGTGGCTGGAAACAAATAATTACCAAGTAAATGAGCTTAACAGCAGTCCAAAATCAAAGACCCAAGCAAAACAATTACCAATTAATTCCATACACTATTATTTGCTGCTGTTACTACTTTATTAATTATTGTCTTACAGAGCCTCCTACCAATTTTGGCCTGCTTGGAAAACTGCAGAAGGACTGGGCGGATCAGATCGCTGATGAGACAAGGGGGGACTACCTTTCGACATACACCACGAGTTACCAGGACCTCCCTGCTGACAAGATGGTCAAGACACGTTATGCCACGCCCAAGTCGGACTCCACGACCCTGCACCCTGTCAACAAGACGCTGAAGGACCTTCACTTGCGTAACACGGCCATCATGAAGTCGCCCGAGAAACTACCAAGCGAGATGACCAATATTTCTGTGTAACTTGATTTTTTTTTTTTTTCCCCTTGAATTTTGTTTCTTGTACAGTACAAAGTCTGCCTGTTGTGGTGGATTTCCACACAAAGCTCTTTTTTATGTTAAGAATTTTCATCACTTTTTTGAGGGCTGAATTAGGTCAACCTCTACCTCTCTCACTCTTACTGATTCACTTTGCCTCGTCTTGTCTTGTAACTCCCATGGCTGTCTCTCCTAGGTTCATTTTTCTCTTTTGATATAGGCATAGAGAAAGAGAGAACTCTTTTGATATATGCATAGAGAAAGAAAGAAGAGAGGGCTATGGCGAAGTGGTTGTGGTGTTTGGCTTTGGAGCTGACAGTCGTTTCTTTGAACCACTCATGGGGTCAGATTTTTTTCGGCTTGAAATCCCTCTCTGTCCACCCAGCGGTAAACAGGCATCTGATTCAGTTCAGGACAGGTTAAATGCAGGGGAAGGAGAGGGACGGGCTCCATCATGCCTTAGACACAGTGAATGTCCAACATTACACTGCCCTCTATATCTAACAGGCTTTAGGAACTTAAAGAGAAAGAGAGAAGAAAAATGTGATTAGTCTTTCTTCAGACACCCACCATAACAAAATACGGTAATTCCTTCCCTTTTCCTTATTCTCAGCTGTTGAATATGATCATTGTTTTGATGTGGAGCTTGATTTTCAATGACTTTGTACATTTACTGTTTGATAAGGCATAAAATGTTTGTCTTTTTTTTTCTTATATTGTCAGCACATGTCAGAGTTACAAGTGCACTAAGGAGAGCACAGACCTCTGCTGAGGTTGAACGGATCCTGGATCTGTTCGTTGATGTGGATCTGCACCAACATTTATTGGGCATCTCTTTGGACTTTGTTCCATCTTGCCACCAAGTTTCGTGAAAACTGGATCAGTTTTTTTTTTTGGTCATCTTGCTGACTGTCAGACAAACGAACAAACTGTCAGACAAACGAACAAACTGCCAGACAAACGAACAAACAAACGAACAAACTGCCAGACAAACGAACAAACTGACAGACAAACGAACAAACTGCCAGACAAACGAACAAACTGTGAGACTAACAAACAAACTGTCAGACAAACGAGCAAACTGCCAGACAAACGAACAAACTGTGAGACTAACGAACAAACTGTCAGACAAACGAACAAACTGTCAGACAAACGAACAAACTGTCAGACAAACGAACAAACTGTCAGACAAACTAACAAAGAAACCAATAGATATGGATGAAAGCATGACACTCATGATGGAGGTAATTTGTGTGGTTATAAAGTGTAAACACACAACAGGCCACGCTGAACACAACCCCTTGCCTTTATTGTGTAGTATTACAGTTACGTCATGGCATCTGTACTTTTGAATGTTTCTCATTCTCTCTACATGCTGTGTTTTTTGCTCCTTTTTTTTTAATAATTTTTTTATAAACCCTGTTGCCTTATTTGTGTCAATGCTGTGTCAGCTGTATTCTCTAGCATGTTTTTCAGAGTTTTTGTCAAACTGTGATAATTTCCAAGACAATCCATTTCCTTTCTTCTGCATTCTCTCATTGGCTTTGGTTTATAAACAAGGTATTAGGTGAACAAGCATTTTATTTCCATGTTAGATGGTTGTTTAAGCTTTTAACCTTTTTCATCGTGTGCTGCATAATGAGAAAAATGATTATAATTGAGCCCCCCCCCCCACCCCCACCCCCCCTCCCCCAATCACCCTCTCACATACACACACACACACGCACATGCATATATACACACACACACACACACACCATATTGTCTGAAGGAAATGTCTTCTATGTTCAAACTTGAAATACAAACAAAAAAGAGAGAAGGTAATTGAAGAAATCAACCTGCAACGAAACACTTATTTCAGTCTTACTAACATCAACACACTATTTAACAGATCTTTTATACACATTTCATGTTTAGCAGTATCTGAACATCATTGCATAAGCTTTGTTTTCACCCCTTTTTATTCTTTATTGTTTTTATAGAAGTGTGCAGAGGAAAGCATTTTGTTTAGAACTTTTTCTGCGGTGTAAGCAACAATGCTTTGTTTGTTTTGTTTCATGTTTTGTGTTCTTTGACAGGGGATAAATGTCAATTCCCACACAGAATACGCCTTCATGTGTTAGTCTGATGTCATTTTGATCTGGTATTGCCTTTTCCTCTTGTGTGCTGTGTCTCAGCTTTGCCTTTTTTTTCATTTGAATCTTTTATTAACTGTGCCACTGACTTTTTTTTTGGGGGGGGGGGAAGGGGAGGGGGGGGGGGTGCGGTTGTTTTTCACTGTGTGTGTGTGTGTGTGAAAATGTGCATGCATACCTGCGTACATGTTCATGCTTGTGTGTGTGTGTATGTATGTATGTATGTGTGTGTGTGTGTGTGTGGTGTGTGTGTGTGTGTGTGTGTGTGTGTGCTTGACCATATGCATGTGCTCACAAGCTTCATATTTCTTTTGTAGCCAGTAACTGTTGTTAAGGCCAAAGATGGTTGTAATGCTATACATTTTAGTTTTCGATTTGGTCATGTATGGCATTTTTTTGTGTTTGAGATAGGGCTGCTGTTTTTCACAGCTTCTCCCTTGACTGCAGATTTGTTAATATTTTGATCTCTGTACATGTATGTATATGTTGAAAAGATGATTATGCTGAATTTTGTGTGTATTTTTTAAGGTTATACATACTGAATTTTGATGATCTCTACAAATTCTTACAATCAAAATGTTTCTGATTTTTAAGAAAGATTTGTCCTTTTTTTTATGGGAAGGAATAATTACGGTGAATTACCAGTATTATGAGTAGCAGCACAAAATGTGGAGGTTGATGTCTGCATCAGGTATTAACTAGCAAGACAAAAGTTGTAGGTATTCAGTGCTTTGAAACTCTGTGAGAGTTAAAACCCCCATTCTAAGGACTTGAGAATGTAAATTTTGATTGACAATACTTGAAAAGAACCTGGAGTTTGAAGGTTAACCCATTCCAGACAACTTATGAGATAACTTATAATAAGATAGTTACTGCACTAGTGGACTTAGGAGATAAAACGTAATAGGGAATGTGGTCCAAATCCTTCGAGAAGTTCAGTTATTTTCAGTTTTGACCAGGTTTTCATACTTATCTCTCATATACAATTTTTGTCAGAATGTTAGATATGTATTGTCACTGCTTTAGAATTTTTGACCATTATGTTTACATTAACTTCCAGTTTAGGGTTGGGCTTGTTTTGGCAACAGAGTCATAAATGGGTTAAGGAGAAACTGAAACAGGAAGAAACTGAAGGAAGAAAGTGTCCAGAACAAGATGGGAATTTCAAAACATGCCATATAAATAGTAATTCAAACATCAGTCAGTTGATACTGACTATAAGCCTTTTAGGTGACATGGTTCTTTGACTTGGTTACTGGGATACGTGTTGCTTTTCTCAGTTCTGACATCAGTTTCAAAGTGGTTTTGAATGCCTTGGAAAAACAAAATGGGAGTCCATGAAATCGGGAGCAAAAAACTGAATGAGCACTGCTATAAGTAGATACGTTTTACACACATCCCAAAACTACATGTCAGTATTATTGATCTAAGATGGGACAGAAGACTGTTTTGTTATGTCTTCAGGTATCGCTGTCGAGGAAACAAGTATTATCATCTGTCTCAACATTGTCTAGGTCTGATGGATTGAACTGGACCATTGCTTCTGTCTGGATTGTTTTAATTATTATTGTTTTTCTGTTTATTATATGCCTTTGTTTTTCCACTTTTATTACTGGCCCTCACCGCTCCCCACTCAAAAAAAAAAAAAAAAAAGAAAGAGGATTTTTAAGTTCTGTTACAAACTGGGTAAGTAGGAGCTTTCTACAAAAATAATGTTTCAGTGACTTATTTTATTGCAGTGTGAAGTGGTTTCATGTCTCATTTGTGTACTCTTTTGAGCTAAGTATGATCAAGGTTCTATTCTGAACCTCTTGTATCTCCAGCAGAAATGTGCTCAGAGATGAACTGTTTATTGTGTCAGTTATATTACAATTTAGAATTTTGTGTGTGTGTGTGTGTGTGTGTGTGTGTGTGTGTGTATGTGTTTTGTGTGTGTGTATGTGTGTTCTTTTATTTAAAAAATTATGCACACTTTGCTGAAGAAGATGCTGTTACTGGAAAAATGGTAAAGTTGTTCAAGGAAGTGGTTCATGGAAAGACGAACATAGCATAGCTATCAAAGGAATTTTAATGGTTCAGTTAATTAACAAAGGGTAGTATCAATTAACATCAGAGCAAGAGTAATTAACTAAGATAGTAGCTGGTCTAGAATAAGGAGAATACTTTAGAGATCAAATTCACGATGAACAAAATCATGACTAATGAGTATTTCATGAGAGACTTTGATGTTGGGTTAAATGCAAAAATGTCTTTAATTGAAACCCTCCCCACTCTCCTTTTCTCCAGAGTCGCCCCCACTCTCCTGATATTTTTTAAATTCTCCATGAACAGTCCTCCACTCCATTCTCCCAGCCCCCTGAACCCTGTCTGTTCCCCTCCCCTGCTTTTCCATTGTCAATGGGATTTTCTGTTCTGGCACATTTTAGAAGGATTTGTTTTGTTGTTGGGTGTCTCAGACGTAAACATGTGGCCAAAGATCAACTATCAGAGGTCATAATGAGGACACCTGACCTTCACGTCACCCCACTGTATGTAATTTAATACCTCCTTAGCTGTAGTGGACCTCGCTTACTTTAGATTCTGTAATCAGATCACTGTCTGCCTCTTTTCATTTTCCTGTCGTCTCTTCCCTTCTCCTTAGAACTTCCATTCACCTCTCCCCCTTCCCCCTCCACCCTTCTTCTTTGTCTTTTTGATTATGAATGTGTGTGTGTGTGTGTGTGTGTGTGTGTGTGTGTGTGTGTGTGTGTGTGTGTGTGTGAATATGAATCATTAATGACTGTTTTTTTTTATTCAATATGTTTTAAGAACACAGCGCTGATAGCACATGTGTGCATTATCAGAACTGTTAACCCTTACGATTTTGCTGTAATTTTTATGGGGAAAAAAACGGAATCATGGGGGGAAAAAATAATGGGTGAAAAAAAAAAGAAGAAAATTGTTAAATGCGAATTTTCATCTGCTACCGTTTCGGTCGAAAGCAGTAAGAAGACATTTCCCAGCATGCCTTGCATCTTTCACTTTGTCAAAGATTACGGGGTTTTGTCTGAGATATTACAGGTACATGAATTTGGGGTAAACAGGTCTGCATTATATTTATAAGCTGTCAGTTGGTACCACATCTTTTCTATTTTGTTGGTGTGTTTGTATGTTTTCACTGAATTTACACAGAAATGGTTTCGTATACAGTTTCTTGTCTAATCCTTTTCCCCCTACACTCACCAAAGTAGCTAACACTAGCATACATGTATTTTGTGCATTGGTATCAAAGCTGTGATACTAGCTTATGATCGACTTGAGTTGATTTTTCGCTGTGATATCTGCATTTTACTTGGAGTGCCTTCACCTGCCTGCTTTTTCTATAACCGTGTACCACGCACAGTGATGATGTATGTTGTGAATCTTTAAGAGTGTTTCCAGTAAATGAGTGTCCATTTATATGAATCAAAAATTACTTTGTTTGTTTCTCACTGATAAGCACTTTTTGTCGAACAACATTTTTCAACAAAATTAGCATGCTTTCATGAAACGTTTCTCTTGTGTGTCTGAAACTTTTCTTTTGCATTTTGTTTTTTGTTGTGAGGTTTTTGCCTTCTGAATGGTGTTTTGATTTGTTTTATATGTGGGCATACACGTGTATGCTGTTTTCAGTTTATTTTGTTACCTGAAAATATTATTGACAGTGAGGTATATGTAGCTATGGTAACACCACCATATCAATAATATTATCAGGTAGAGCAGACGACATGTATTTGAGTATTCATATCTTTTTCATTTGTTTTTTATATATTGATTAAATCTGTTTTTTACTCTATGGATTTTTTCACTTTGAGTATTATGTTTCACAAAGCAGTGTGTGTGTGTGTGTGTGGTGTGTGTGTGTGTGTATATGTGTGTGTGCGTGCGTGCATGTGTGTGGGTGTGGGTGTGGGTGTGTGTGTGCATGCACTTAAAAGTTAAGAAAGGAAGTAACGCAGAAGCCAGTGGCTTAGCCAAATAAACAAGTAAGCAGTGAATAAACAACCACACCAAACAGAAGCACAAGTATGCAAACAACTGCACAAACATGCACATATTTCTTCCACCTCATTATTGAAAACTTAAATCTGACAATGATATTGCATTATATTGCATTTTTGTTTTCGGAAAACAATGTGTTACTCCTGATGAGAGTGTCTTTGCCATTCTCTTGAATACTATGTGTTATGGCGTGATAACGTTTTAAATATTCACACAGATTCATGTTTTGTGTTTAACATATGAGCTATACTTCTCATTTCACACTTTTGTTAATAATATGTTTTGATAGTCCATCCGTCCCTCATTGAATTTTTGTATAAAAAAGATACTGATGTGTGACATAATAAATATCCTATACAATCTGGAATTCGGTAGTTCGTTTTGTGGGTAGTGTGTGTGTGTGTGTGTGTGTGTCGTGCGTGCGTGCATGGGTGCATGAGAGAGAGAGAGAGAGGGGGGAAGACAGAGAGAGAGAGAAGGGAGAGCGAGAGAGAGAGAGAGAAATCCTATTTGCTTTCCATGTAAATAATGCAGTACCAGAGTATAACCTTGAGTGAGCTCGAAACCATAGTACAACGCCACGCACAGGCTACAATTCTTTCCTGTCCACATGCACTTTCGAGTACCAATCCAAGAGGATTTTGTTTTGCTTTAACAGAAGTTCACAATGTTGCTAGAGGTTCTTTAATGTGTGCAAATGTCACTCGGGACACAGGACCTCGGCTTACGTCTGTAACTGAAAGACTAGAACTTAGACCACCAGTTTAGTGATGAGAAAGGGGAGGACTCGGCAGGGAGGACTCTCAACACGGATCCCCAAACCTCAGACTTTCACGGTGAATGCATTGTCCACTGAACCACCTTTTCATGTGTGATATCCAACATGGTCAACAGCCTCACAGAATAGTTGGCATCCATACTAAGTACACCGTTGGCATATATCCCGGTAACAACTGACGCTGCAGTGAACGTAAGCAGCTAGGGGGGAATTTTGAGGGCAAGGAGAAGAAAGGGGAAGGGGGAGGCTGAGGGATTTCAGACCCTCCCTTTTCCCCCTCCATCCCCTCCCCGGCCCGTACATATTCTCAAATTCTTTTTCCCAGCCCCCACAAAGTCAGTATGAAATAATTAAAAACGCCTTTCAATCGATCAATGAATCAACAACAACAACAAAAAAAGCAGTATACAATGAGACGTCCCCATCCCCACTCCCTCTTGACACCACCTCTTGTTCTCCACAGTTTTTGTTCTTTGGACGATGGTCACATTAGCCTGCACACACACACACACACACACACACACACACACACTGTGAATGGGAAGGTCAATTTCCGGTCCCATGATGAATCAGTAACTAGCTCACAGCTCCAAGCTATTGGCGCTTGAGCTACCCAGCGATCTTGCACACGTAGGCCTATAGACACCTGACACACAGAAATGACAAACTTCCCTTTCAGAGATAAAACAAAAAAAAAAAAAAAAAAAAAAAAAAAAAAGAAAGAAAGAAAAGCAAACGGCAAGGGCGAAGGGAGAAAGCTCAATGTCCAGCGTTGACACGCATACCTACCAATAAAGCAGAAAAAATAAAACATAGATGTTTTGTGTGACAGCGTTCAAGATCACAAGGCTCTGTTTGTCTCAATTCTGAGACCATCCATGCTCTACTCCCATGGCGACCTCATCTTCCAGTTAGGGATGCTATCGTGCCCAACGCTCAGCTCTCTCGATGCAGACCATTATTGAGAGACAGGGTGCATGCTTTGTGTGTACTTGCCGTCCAAATCATCAACTCACGTAGCCTACTCTTCCAAACGATGCTGGTGAGATCTAAACTGTGCTCATGCGAAAACTCAGTTTAAAGCCTCATTCGAAGTTAAGAAATTTTTTTTTTAAGAGAATGGAGTCAGAGTCAATGTTAATTACGAAGGAAAATTCTCCCTTAACCAGGCGGCAGTGAAGAGATTCGAAGTAGCGACCCCAGCTTCACCAGGATCGTGAGTCTGACACACTTCTTCTTCTTCTTCTTCTTGTATTTAGGCAGCCAACATCTACAGTCAGACGAATCAGCCTGCACATGTCAATGTCATCGTCATTGACAAGTCCATGGGGACTGTCGCTGGACGGACATGGTGGCGCCCTCCAGATGGACCCGGCACACTCATTCAGACTGGCTCTGCGACTGAACACTTGTTGTCAGTTAGGGATTTAGTGGATGGAGTCCTGTGCATATTCAGAATAAGAACAGGTACATCCCTGAAGTGACTCAAAGGCAAAGGAGTGCCTCCTTTGGTGGGTTGCCTCATGACGACTTGCTGTTGATTGCTCCCTGTGGACTGCTGGTGCAGGGAGCTGTGACGGAACGAAGGTGGGTGTGGCTGTGGTTGTGTGCACGGAGCGTGAGTGACCGGCATGGCTGTGGGAGCTGTGTGATGTCTCTGGGGTAGCGCGGAAAATCTGACAGAAAGAAAGGTGAAGCGAGTCTTGTACGAAATATTAATTTGTGTTTGTTCATTTTTCTTTCCTGCTGTTATTTGTTGCTGTGTCAGCTCCGTTACATGGGCAAGCTTCGATCGACGTCCATAGCGTTTTGGATCTAGTCTGTAGCTCTGGACACAGACCTAAAATGTTCGCATCCCATTTCAGGCCCTCGAACTCACCCATGACCCTATCAGCTGGCCTTCATAAGATAGTGCCATTCCTTTCATGTTAGTCTCTCTGCTTGGAACCACGTGGCATGTATCTTAATGCATGTTAATGGGCATCTGAAAGACAAGAAGTAGAATAAACTTTTAGACACAAGTCTCAACACAATCCAATTGTGTTCATAAAAAAATAGTCGAATCAGGCTTTGGCGCATTAATATTTTTGCTGTCCATTTTAAGCTGGTTGGCACGACGCACTTGAACAAAAGACACTGACTTCAAGATAAAGCATGCACAAGAAAACGAATTTTAGGTTCTTTCGCTATGGTCCACTTGAGAACAAAGATGGAGTATAATTTCACATCCTCTACAACATCAACGCAGAGCGACCTCATTCCTTGAGAGTAGCAGACAAAATCTGATGCCAGTTACAGAGTGACCTGCCTTATCTCATTGTATGAAGACAGCAGACGTAATCTGATGCCAGTTGCTCACACAGTGACTTGCCTTATCTTCGAGGCTTTCCGTAGTAGTCTTTGGGTGAAACTCACCATCATAATTATGCCAAAGGTAATATATATAGAACACGGAGATAGATATGCAAGGACATTCTTGGATATAGCCATTCTAGGACAGTGGGGTATGTTGGGGCCTAACATTACACTCTACAACCGGAGCAACAACACATCAAGTTGAGTGATGAAAAACGGCAGTTACCAAACAGGGCTTTATTAACAAGCAGGGTTCGAATGCGCATTAACTGACTGTGAACCGAGTGTTCCACCACTGATGAATATTGTGTAAAAAGGACGCCTGTCGAGCACAGGCTCTTCAGGATGGTTATATTGATCAACTGCGCTCAATTGCCGAAGGGGTAAAGGACTGTCTATTGACTTGTCTAACAGATTAGCTTCTCCAGGTCCACTGTTATACGAGCCTTGACTGACTAGAGGGCGCTCATTTCTTTTCATTGTGTTCCTCATTAATGTTACAGTGAAAGAGTGCTTCTTCAGGAGGCCAAGGCCACGACACGAAATAGTCAAAGACCTGCCTTTTCTTTAAATACTGGAAGAGAACTGCTTTTGACATACAGAAGACAAAGAACCAGGGGCAAACAGGTGAAGTCAAACGTCGTCAGCTACACACACACACACACACACACACACCCACACACACACACAAACACAAGAAAAAAGAAAAGAAAACAAAATACAAAAAGATGTACGATTCATTAAAACGTTATCCGCCCGTATAAAAGCTCTTCAGTCTTTGCATGAAACAGGGAGAACCAATATGAAGAATTCAAAAACATGTTTGGTGGACCCCCCCCCCCCCCCAAAAAAAAAAAAAAAAAAAAAGCTCTTCTCACATTTACTAGTGAA
>CM065732.1:38936781-38989281 GCA_033310375.1 Conus canariensis | reverse complement strand
AAAACAAACAAAAATGCAAAGACGACGGGAAAACTGGAGAAGAAAGGCTGGAACACGATGGAACAAACAGACAAAGACAGAAACAAACAGCCCAACACACAGACAGACACACAGAACGACCTTCACTGGAGCAATCACAGGAAAAATACGTGCGAAACCAGCGAAGACGACAGACACAAATAGCCTCTGAGAGGCCGACAAGAAGAAAACACAAGCAACAAGCAAACGAGAGCCACAAAGAGAAAAGTGACACGCGTCAGATCCTGTCAGAGATAAGGTTATCTTTGAGGGGCAGCGGACAGGAAAGCGAAGCTCCGCGGAGAATTGTCCGAATTAGACACGCCCGACCTCTGACATCGGTTACGTGACTGTCCATGCTTCAGAAATGCGAATGGAGAACGCATTAAACGCCTTCTTCTTTCCTGCTTGCCTGTCTGTTCGTGCGAACATGATACAGTGCAAATGCTGGCATATAAGGGTTACACATACATGGTAACTGAAAAAAAAAAGCAACTAGAAAAGAGACGCACCAAAGTGACTAAAAACAGAGTGAAAGCAAAAACAAATTCTACACAAATAATACATACACTTATTAAACAAACTTAAAACTGATAGAAAAACCACATCGGGTGGTTATCAAATTGCAGGATATACAGTGAGCTGTTCTGAATGCTCTGGAAAACGATGACAACAGGATATTTCTTAGGACTGTAGACGCAATCTTTCAAGACATGCTTAACAGTATATATAAAAAAAAACTCACTCGATAAAATATTCAATATTTGCTTGATAGAACATGTAAATATCAGATTGACAAAAGATGTAAGATCCCCTTGAACTAAATGTTCAAAATCAGTGCGACAAGTTATTTAAAGTCCACGGGAAAAAACAACGACCAATATCCGACTAATAAAAGAAATATATCCAAGACCCACTTGACAAGTTAATTTCTAAATATCCATCTCCAATTACCTGATTCCATTTGTCAAAACAAATATTCATCATTCAGTATGTTCAGTATATTCTTGACCATATGTCTAAGATAAACTTAATGAATTATCCAATTATGATATGACAAAATACGAAGTGTATGCATGACATAGTGTTGTATATTGACATGAATAGAGTAGTGAGTCCTAGCATTTTTCCCCCCATATCTACATATTTATTTGCATAAAAGATTCCATCGCATTCAATGTTGCTTTTACACACACACACACACACACACACACACACACACACACACACGCACGCACGCACGCACGCACGCACGCACGCACGCACGCAAGCGCACGCACGCACGCACGCACGCACGCGCGCGCACGCACGCACGCACGCACACACACACACACACACACACACACACACACACACACACACACACACACACACACACACACAACTATTGTATGATACCCGACAACATATAACAGATTTGCTTGACAGCATGGGCAATGTTCGTTTCGTAACACAGCAGTTCCTCGTCTTCTGCCCCAATACCCCTGTGTCTCTTTCCATCAAATGAAGATCCTCGGTCAATACAGGCCGAGCATGTGGGCGTGCCCGCGAGTATGTGTATTTGTTCAGAGAGAGAGAGAGAGAGAGACAGAGAGACAGACAGACAGACAGAGAGAGGGAGAGAAAGAGAGAGAGAGAGAGAGAGAGAGAGAGAGAGAGAGTGAAAGAGAGAGAGAGAGTGAGAGAGAGAGACAGATAGATAGACAGATAGAGAGAGACAAGAGAGAGAGAGAGAGAGAGAGAGAGAGAGAGAGAGAGAGAGAGAGAGAGAGAGAGAGAGAGAGATCCCTCTCTCTCTCTCTGTCCCTCCGTATTTTGTCTGTGGAACAGCAAGGACTAGCAATTAGAACATACTTTCTGCATAATACAGAAATCTGTCTCTCTCTCTCTTCCTGTCCCCTCTACCCCCCTCTCTCTCCCTCCTCCCCCCCTCTCTTTCTCTCTCGACCAGTTTTTACTAATAGTAGTTACGTCTTAACCCTCTTCATAATAAAGAAATCACCTCTCTCTCTCTCTCTCTCTCTCTCCCTTTTCACACACACACACACACACACACACACACACACACACACACACACACACACACACACACACACACACACACACGCGCGCGCGCGCGCACTTCTACGTTCGTTAAAAAAAATCACTCCACCGCTTAAAGGATATAAAACATTCTTGTTTAGAAATGCTTGAAAAGAAAACGGGTGTCGGGTACTCACGAGGGTATGTGACCTCTGCAAAGGTCATGTTTTTATCCTCCTCTATGGGATTCTTGGTCTCTTTGTTAGTACAAGTACGCAAGAACTCCTGTTACCATGGTCTCTCAGTTTTATAGCTGTGTATCTGATTCGTTCCGTTTTGTATGAAAGTCATTTTCGTTGTATACTCGTTATTAATATCATTTTGTGCAAAACAAGTTTACCAGTACAGAGTTCTGTTACTTTGCTGCTCACTTTTCCTTCACGTTCACACTTACCACGAGGTCTCTTCGATATCCACAGAGCACCTGACAACATGGAAGAACTTTACGAACTGTCAAGAACCAGTTCAAGAAAGTAAAGGACCCTATACACCGCACTTGGTCTGAATAATATCATGGCAAGTCCATTGGAAACTGACATGTCCTCCTGTGAGCTTTTGATGAGAATGAAGAACATGACAAAGTAAAGTTCCCAATCTTCCATCCCATAAGCTCTTCAACCCCCCACCCCCACCCCCACTCTTACCTTCCGCCGACTATTCTCTCATTAAGTGGCACAAGGAGTGGATGACACAGAAACAACGCAGCGACTTCAAAGACCGTCATGGCACCGGAAAAAGCAACACCTCTGACAATGATGACAGCGTCTGTTTGAAAGATATGAGGAAGTTCAGTTCAGTGGTTTTATTTAACGTCTCTTCATCGCGAGATGATATTAGACATAAAAATTGATAATTATAATTGGAACGCAAAAAAAACCCCATGCACACGCAGCTTATCACCAATTTTAGTACTTTCACTTCCCATCTTATATATGCATATTTACATAACTGAAATACCCTAGAGGAACAAGAACTTGTTGATCTTTACAAAATATTTGCAACCTGTGACTAGAAAATAGCTATGGCAATCTCAACACCATATGGACCATATAGGACAGTACTGACATTATCAAAATTATTTATCACAATACCTTTCTCCTGATAAAGCAAGGTCAACATTGGGCATTCAAACAAAAGGTGATGCACAGAAATGTTTTCATTGCAGACACAAGTAATACCATGAGAATATTTAGTGTTCCAAGTATTCAGCCTTAATTTATGAATTAATCCAACGATGTGCTTTGAGCACGATGGTAAAGCAGACAAGATATGAGGAAGTCAGGGGACATCTGGACAGTTCGCTCCATCCCCCATTCCTTCACTACCTTGACAGAACCTGTATCCCCACCAGACCCGACAGAACACACCTGGTGTTCAGCTGTAAATGATACACAACTCGTGCGAGGAGCACTCACCGCAGATGCGGAACATCCTCATAGCCTTTGTCTTCAACATCACAACTGTCGGCTATAAGCGTTCCATCCACAGTTCAATAGTGGTCACCTTTTCCATTACCTGCTCCTGATTCAGGGGTGATGAAAGCACATCCTCGTAGCCAGTTTGCTGCCAGAAAAAATCAGAACATTTTGCATGAGTTCGTCAGGATGGTCTCCCCCCCCCCCCCCCCACCCAACACCCCACCCCACCACTGCACAGTTACTGCCAATCCTCTCATTTTACTGAGCATTCTGCAACAACAGTGACATTTCCAAGGATTCCTTTTTTGTGTTCGTGGGTGCTTTTCAACACCGCAGTGCTTTTGCCACCGGGGACTAGATGGCGGAACAACTTAGTTGGTAAAGCCTGGGGTTGCGAGTTCGAATCTTTGCCGAGCCGTTTTGGTACTGCGAATTTTCCCCTCGGAGTTAACATGACTAAAGGTCCTTCAAATGAGAGAACATAAACCGAGGTTCCGTGTGTGAAAGCAAGTTAACATCTTGCTCACACGTGAAATCCCATAACCAACTTTCGGACGAAAAGGCCAGTTTGGCTGTTGGCATAGATGGCGCATATTCACACAGCTTTTGCATTTTGTGTAAAAACGGAAAGAATGGTGAAAATTTAATTGATCGATATTTGCCTGAATGACACAGGAAATGACTGAAAGTAGCGCCAGCAGGCAGCTCCTCATTTGGCTCTACCCAAGTAGGCAGCTTGTCGTGTAAACGAGGGCGTGGATTGTAAAGCGCTGAGAGCTGGCTTTCTAATCGAAGGGATAGGCGCTAGATAAATACCGTCAATTATGTTTAATAATGCAAGGAGGACACCAGTTCTCACGGAGACAAAACCAAATACTGAACACAAGTTCAGCAGGGAAAAAGAAGAGAACGCAGTCGAAAACCAGAACAAAATAGGACAGTCCCCGTCCAGAACAAAGGCCAAAACTCGGCTAACGACCAGACATCCTGCCACCCAAACTACTGACTGCATTCTGGGACACCATGTCCTTAAGGGTCTCTGGCCGGTAGGACGTTAAACTCTCACTTCTACTGTTCGCTATGCTAATGATAGTAGTACACTAGAAGATTTTTACGAGCGAGTCCAGCCGGCTGGCTGATATCAAAGTGTCTTTCTTCGCCCTGCTAATCTGGAACCATTCCTTCCAAGCACTACCACAGAAGCACGCCAGACACCCTACAGGGCGATAAAGAAACCACAATGCCTTGAATTATGGGAGCTGAACACGCTGGCCTTGGTGAACAGACGCACAAAAACACACAACAATGTTTTTTTCTTTTATGAAACACAGCTAGACTAGGAAAGAATTCCAATAGTTCACACAGACACACAGACACACACACAGCGCGCGCCCCGCGCGCCACCACACACACACACACACACACACACACGCACACGCACACACACTACCACCATGCACAAGACCCAACGAGTCAAACAATTCATGTTTCAGGGAGCGACAGCAGAAACAGTATTGACAGGAACACTCAACGGATCAGATATTCTGCCAAACAATGGGATTTAAGCTGAGACTTGAATGAAGGGAGAGAAACAGAGCCCTTGAAAGTAAAAGGTAGATTGCTCCAGTGATCCGGGGCATATTATGTAAAAGATCAGCGATCGGAGGATTTTGTTTCGACTGAGGGAGCTTTCAAGAGTCCTGTGTGAGGAGAGCGTAGTTGGCGAAAATAATGGAAGTGAAGAATTTCAGACTGATAGTCGGGTGCTGTTCCAGAAATGACTGTAAAAGTAAAAGTCTTTTCTGTCAGAGACGGGGAGCCAGTGGAGAGAGTGAAGGAGCTAAGACACATTATCAATTATTTGAGCATCTGAAACCACCATGCGAGCAGCGTTGTTCTGAATCCTTTTAAGCCTACCAAGAAAATGATTTGCGATGTCAGCATGCAGGGAATTACACTGGTCTATTCTGAAGATGACGAAGATGCAGATCCGCGTCCTAGCTGCTCCAGCAGAGAGGAGATGGTGAACAGATCTAATTTCGTGTAGTTCAAAATGGGCTATTTTGCAGATGTGAGAAATGTTGTTTTGGGAAAGTTGAGTATGAGTAAAGAGTGATTTCAAGAGTGAGAACAGATGGTGAGAAGGAAATAGAGTAGCCATTTATCAGAACGGAATCCAGAAAAGGATGATCAAGAATTTTTTTCAGAATCAAGCGTGAATTCAGTCTTGTCATTATTTAACCGTAGCTTGTTGTGAGTCATCCCTGTTTTAAAAGTCATAGATGCGCTCTGTGTCTGTGCTACCAGGTTATCGACTTCTGTGACAGTGACTATTATGGTAAAGCTGCGTGTCGTCAGCGAAACCACCATCTAGCATGGAGTGGCGACTTAGCCTACAACTTCAAACATAGGAGTAGCGTACAACACAAACAGAATGGGTGCCATTGGTAAACCCTGGGGAACGCCATAAGACAGTGGAGATGGCGACAATAGTGTGCATTTATGCAGACATTTGGGGAGCGATCAGTCAGACAGGAAGACAGAAAGTCAGAGCTGTGCCAGATATACCAAAAGAATATTATGTCTTTGCAGAAGGATAAAATGATCATTTGTATTAGAGGCAATTGAAACATCGAGCAGAGCTAGAACTGAGACTTTATCATCTTTCAGGGCAGTCAGTGAATCATGTGCAATTTTCAACAGAGTTGTCTCTGGACTGTGTCCAGATCTATAAGATGACTGATGAGGACTGAGAAGACTGTTTTGTTCTAAGTGAGCTGGCAACTGTGAAAGAATGATTTTTTTTTTTTTTTACATTATTGTGGACAGGAAGCTAAACTGTGGACAGGTCTGCGGTTTGTTAGACAATAAGAGATCGGCGGGGGCTTCTTTAAGGGTGATCTAACAATTGAAGCTTAGAAACTCTGTGGAAAGAGCAAGACAAAAACGATTAATTTATGATGTAAATAAAGTGGTAAAGAGCAAGACAAAAAGGATTAATTTATGACGTAAATAGAGTAGTAAAGAGTCGGGACAATGACGCGGCAAGTCAAGCTACTTTTTACGGTTTCTGTGTTTGTTCGTTGTTTTAAGAGGTAATGCTTGTTATGTTGTGTTTTAAAGACTGGTTTTAGTTCTAGCATAACACTCACTGTGTCCTTGGGGGCTTCAAGACGCTCTTGTTTTCAGGCTGTTAATGTTTATGGAAGAAATCCTGTTTTAAATTCCCTCCCACGCATCCTCACCCGCTCGTTTTCCTACTCCCCCACCTCCCCTACCCTCTCACCGGTGTTTTTTTTAAAAATGTTTTTCAGTGAGAGAACGTTTCTCACGAGTAATCCTACTCTCACCGAGAGGCCAAGAAAGGTAACCAGAAGGGTGGGTATACCGGGTGGGAGGGGAGGGAGGGAGGTGGGGGTAGAGAACCGGAGGGCTTCTGCAGTAGGATTTTGCTGCCTTTCCTCCTCTCTACTTCTTAGCACTTTCCAACCTGACAATTTAGTCGGTGCGCTGGTTTTACGCTTTCTTTGCGTATTACGCAGACTCTCGAGATTTTCCTTGGATATCCGAAACGTCTTGAGGAGTCGCGGTTGCCACACACACATTCAAAGCGTCGCGATCTTGTTAGTCTTGACACCTTGATAGCAGACTTGCAAAAAGTTTGGACTGTTTCTCTTTACTTTGTGACAGCGTCTGCCTCCCCCCCCCCCTCTCTCTCTCTCTCTCTCTGTGTGCGTGCGCGCGCGCGCGTGCAGACGTTGTGTGTGTGTGTGTGTGTGTGTGTGCGCGCGCGCGCTCGTGCGTGCGTGCGTGCAGAAGAGAGAGAGAGAGAGAGAGAGAGAGAGAGAGAGAGAGAGAGAGAGAGAAAGTGTGTGTGTGTGTGTGTGTGTGTGTGTGTGTGTGTGTGTGTGTGTGTGTGTGTGTGTGTTTCAAATGAAATTGATGTCTTCTCTCTCTCTCTGTCTTTCTGTATATGTCTCTCTCTCTCTGTGTCTCTGTCTTGTTCAACATACATATACGTATGTATATACGTATACATACATATCTGTCTATCTATCTATCTATCTATCTATCTATCTATCTATCTATCTATGGTGTATCTTTACTCCATCCCACCTTCCCTCCCTCCCCCCCCCTCTCTCTCTCTCTCTCTCTCTTTCTCTGCGAAAGAACAGTCTAAGGATGATGCTTCTGCCTAAAACTTTTTAATCTTTGTACTTGGAAAAAAATCGTTCTCTCTCTCTCTCTCTCTCTCTCTCTCTCTCTCTCTCTCTCTCTCTCTCTCTCTCTCTCTCTCTCAATGAATTAAGAGCAGTTCCCTGCCAAATATCATAGCAGACCATTATTATTTAGTTTAGACTTACTTTTGTCATCGAGAAATGAAGGTGTTATGAATCATTTTTCTATGTAACTGTATAAGTCGTTTAAACGGCGGAGCACTACCATATGATGCTATTGTAACTCATATAAGCACCAGGCATATCGCCTATATCAATTTTGTACACCAAAGTGCGTGAAAAGTTCTCATTTAGCTTCGCATGTTTCCCCTTCAAATGGGGCTTTGGCCTTTTTGAATAAAATATCGTCATCGTTATCGTTATCTCTCTCTGTCTCTGTCTCTCTCTCTGTCTCTGTCTTTCTGTCTCTCTGTCTCTGTCTCTGTCTGTCTGTTGTCTCTCGATTCATGTACACTTCATTGAAGGCATGCTTCAGACGCTTTGACAATCTCATTGGTTAGTTCTGCTGTTTAAAAAGGTTCAGACAAGGCTGCTTGTCGTTTCTGCCCTCTTTTTCTCGTTTGTCGGTGAGCTTGGCTCATGAAACAATCACATGAGGAAGATACAGATTTCGGTTGTCTCCGGTTGAGGTGGAAATGTTCACTGTGCCATTCGCTGATCAGTTCCATAGCCATAGCCATAGGACTACAAAATCTACGAGCGTATTACACGAATCGGCCACAACGGTTAAGACTTAGAGTCAGTGTTGAAAAAATCAAATAATTAGTATCAGGCATGACGAATTTATCACCAAACGAGAAACCTGGTGCTATGGAGAAAACCGTTTAGAAGTTGTGAATAGTTTCAAATACTAGGGCCTAACATTTTCTTCAAAGTTTTACTGAAGCTATTGGTAGCTTTGCTCTGAAAGCCAAAAAACGCGCCAGGGGAATATTGAAAGTTATGAGGAGACTTAGTACGTGTTCATCCAGGATTCTCTCTTTTTTTTTTTTTACCCTGTTGATACACTAATAGTGCATACTCTGTTACATTCGTAAAAAATGTGGGGATATAAACAATACTTGAAAATTGAAACAATCTGAGCATTGAAAAACATCACTTTCCAGCATATCTCAAAGCTGCGAAGGCCGCTCCCATCTACTATTCTGGCGACTTTTCCGAACCGACCAATTACGGACCAATACCTATTTTGCGAAGATTATCCAAACCATCAGAAAAGCACATAAATAAACACATCATTTACCTCATATAATCTACTGAGTGAAAAGCAGCCTGTTTTAAGGAGAAATGATTCATGTCATACTACTCTAACAAACTGGGTAGATCACTGGTATATAAATATTAATGAAAATACATTTTGTGAAGCATTGTTCGTTGATTATGCGAAGGAACTCGATGTCATAGATTTCATGTTCTCATGCGAAAAATTACCCTTGTATGGCATAACAAAAAATACGCTCCAGTTAATTTAATCATTCCTCGACAGTCGTCAACAATTTTGTCTGAATTCTCTGGCGTCAAATATTTTACCTGTCACATATGGAGTATGCCCGGGCTCAGATTAAATTCTCTTTACTTTCCATCGATGTAAACGATCTTCCTCTTCATACTGAAGAATGTTGAAAACTTTTCTCTTATTTGTAGCTGCAAAGTAAGGCGACTGCTGGCGGAAATCTAAACAAATTTGAAAAATTATTGATAAAGTTCCGTTAAAAAGCGTAGACAAACGAATCACAAGACAAAACACGACGCGTTTCGACCTCTTCGGTCTTCTTCAGGCAAGATGCACAGCACTCAGGACAACGAAAATGAACGAGCAATCACCTTCATCCAATTCAGTGCAAGATAGGCGTTGATTATCTTCATCCAACTCAACGCCTACCTTGTGCTGAACTGGATGAAGGTAAGTGATTGCTTGTTCATCTTCGTTGTCCTGAGTGTCGTGAATCTTGCCTGAAAAAGACCTAGGAGGTCGAAACGCGTCGTGTTTTGTCTTGTGATTCGTTTGTCTATGTTTTTTTTTTTTTGCGGAGCTTTATCAATCACTTTTCAAGTTTCCTCTTATAATAACACGGTTCACACAAACAGCTCTAACTTTAATCATATGTCTGCATCATGACAAAGCCTGTTGACATTTTAAGGGAATGGTGATGTGCGATTCCTCGGCCACTGAACTCCAGTGATACTTAAGTCATGCTCATTACAATACGTCAAGAAGGCAAAATATAAAGCAGTTCTCTTCTATTTTTATGAATAAAGTAAGCATTGAAGAAGTAAACAATTACCATGTTCTATGCATAATAGACCATGGACTGCTCACGTAAAAAAAAACAACAACAAAAAACGATAGGAAATAATATCCAGACAAATATATCCTTTATGCAGGTTACAGCACTGTTCATACCGTTATGCCAGAAAATTACTCCTGAATGCATATATACTTTCTTCAGTCAACAAGCATTCGACACTTTTTGACTTTGTCAGCGCAAATTCAAAGCAACCTTTCATCAGTAACTATAAACATACCCTTTAAGCAGTTCTCCTGAAAACCTTTACAGAATCGGATTATATTGAAGTTGGAGTTCTGTCATTAAAAGAATGGGTCTGCTATCAATAATGGAATGCTTATGCTAAAAATTGCCTCTAAGACAGCCCCCAAACTGTTCAGTTCAAATATAAGATATAAATTCTAGAAATTCTACATAATTCCATGTTTCCATGCCTGAAACTGACCTATTGAAATAAAGTCTTTGCTATTCTGATCCTCTTCCCTGGAACTCACTTCCGCGTGAGCTTAAATGTCACTGACATTCAGGAACCTACTCTCAAAAGTTGTGCAGATATGGAGTATAATTCATGTAACCAATGGCTGTCTACATGTATGTTATTACAATATCATCAGCAATATGCATATACTTTTCGCCCAAAGTGATTGTGGCTGTTTACAAGTACCATTGTTTCAAAATGATTTACAGCTGTTATTACTGGACACGCTATGCCAGTGCATGCAAGTGTCAATGTGTGGAAGATGTATAATGTACTCATATAATGTATACGTGTGAGCCAGCGTACTGCTTATCGTAAGCACTTATTCTAGTGGTGGGTAGGGGTGGGTGGGATGGATATTTCTGTTCTTCTCTGCTTCGTTTCCTTTTTTTGTGCTTTCTCCTTCTCTCTCTCTCTCTCTCTCTCTCTCTCTCTCTCTCTCTCTCTCTCTCTCTCTCTCTCTTTGTCTTTATTCTGTCTGTCTGTCTCTTTCTGTGATTTGTCTTAACCTGTTTCTGTCTGTCTGTCTGTCTGTCTGTCTGTGCCTGTTCTGTCTCTGTCTGTCCTGTCCCTGTCACCCATTTTCTCCCCATTTCTACGTCTCTCATTTTCTCTTTATTGGTCTTTCTCCATTTTTTTCTCTCTATTTGTCTGTCTGTCTGTCTGTATTTGTCTGCCTGTGTCTGTCTGTCTCCTTGTCTGTCTAACAGTCTGTCTTACCGTCTATCTGTATGTCTGTCGTGTCTGTCTGTCTTACTGTCTGTCTTACCGTCTATCTGTCTGACTGTCTGTGTCTGTCTGTCTGTCCGTCTGCCCCCCCCCCCCCCCCCCCCCCCCCCCTCTCTCTGTGATGTCTCAACCTGTCTTTGTCTCTTTGTCACCTAACTCTCTTCCTATTTCTTCGTCTTTCTCTTTCTCTCTCTTTCTGTCTTTCTCTGTTTTTTCTCTGTCTGTCTGTCTGTTTTGTCTGTCTGTGTCTGTCTATCTCTGTATCTGTCTGACTGTTTGTCTGTCTACCTGCCTGCTTGTCTGTCTGTCTGTCTGTCCCCCCCCCCTCTCTCTCTCTCTCTCGCGCGCGCGCTCGTTCTCGCTCTATCATCATTCCTCTCGTCTTCCATTTCCGTTTCTTTCTGCTTTGGAGTATATTAGGTTTGCTTTGCTATCGATCCAGTGGATTGTATGTTGTCACACCTCAGGATTTTGTGTCTGAATTGTTTTTCAGCTTCGGGAGGTCAGTGCCATTCGATCGATAATGTGTGTGTGTTGTGTGTGTGTGGTGTGGTGTGTGGGGTGTGTGTGTGTGTGTGTGTGTGTGGTGTGTGTGTGTGTGTGGTGTGTGTGCGCCAGTGTGTGTGTGTGTGTGTGGTGTGTGTGTGTGTGCGCGTGCGCACAGCCTGTGTGTGTGTGTGCGCACGCGCCTGTATGTGTGTGTGTGTGTGTGCGGGGTGGGGGGGGGGGTGGGGGGGTGCGCGCGCAGCTTTAATTACGTGTGGGTATTATGTGTGATGGTTACGCGCGTGTATGCATCGCGCAAGGGTGTGCGCGCTTTGATGCCCATGTATATGTGCACGCTCGCGTGCGCGCGTTTGCTCGTGTGTTGTGTATGTGTGTGTTCGCGCGCGTATCAGGTGTAGGCTGTTTATTTATGTGTGGACGTATTCATAATGAACACACACACACACACACACACACACACACACACACACACACACACACACACACACACACACACACACACACACACATACACACACACACACACGCTCGTGCACGTTCTTACACGCACCGTGTGAATTTGCATACCTATGTAATTTCCTATGATTTAAACTAACACTAAAACGTCAATGATACGTTTCAAATTGCATTTACTGGTATCAATCAGTAAAGTACAGATAATCATCGAAATATCTTTCGTTCTTGATTTTTGTACCAGAAAACAGGGAGGTGGTGGAGAGGAGAGGAAGTGGATGTCTGCAACTCTTGAGGGAAATTCTTGCTTATTTCACACACTGATGCGGAATGTGCATTTTTTAAAATACTGAATTCTCACCCAGTTTATCTTTTGGATAATATCGATACGGGAGAGAATTAAAAAAAAAAATCTGTGATCTAGAGCGCTTTTTTTCGTTGCTTGGTAATGTTTGTTCTTGGCATTGGAGAATAAATGGTCGATGCGGATTCTCTGCATCTCATAAACAGAACACAATACTCCTGATTCTGTTAGGCAGGAAGTAAACTCAGATATAGTGTGACAAAGACAGGCCTTTTGTTCGCATACATCAAGTGTCATCAGTTTACCCAGTGTGGAACGTAAGCTCGTCGTAACTCCCTGTCAAAAACCGTCGAGAGCACATAGACATAAGAGGAAGTCCTTGGATATGGAATCCAGAGACGAACGAAGAATGGACGCGCAAAGCAGAATCGAAGAATCCTGACATATACGGGCACCCAGACGCATGAATAAATATTAAGTCGCAGAGGTAGAACAAAGACGCCCTGGATAAATATAGAAGTCGCAGAGTAATATAAAGACGTTCTGGATAAATATGGAAGTCATAGAGGTAGAACAAAGACGTCCTGAATAAACATAAAAGTCACAGAAGTAGGACAAAGACGCCCAGGATAAATATAGAAGTCGCAGATGTAGAACAAAGACGTTCTGGATAAATATGGAAGTAGCAGATGTAGAACAAAGCCGCCCTGGATAAATATAGAAGTCGAGGAGGTAGAACAGAGGCGCCCTGGATAAATATAGAAGTCGCAGATGTAGAACAAAGCCGCCCTGGATGAATAAGGAAGTCACAGAGGTAGAACAAAGACGTCCTGGATAAATATGGAAGTCGCAGATGTAGAATAAAGACGTCCTGGATAAATATGGAAGTCATAGAGGTAGAACAAAGACGTCCTGATAAACATAGAAAGTACAGAAGTAGACAAAGACGCCCTGGATAAATATAGAAGTCGCAGAGTAGAACAAAGACGTTCTGGATAAATATGGAAGTAGCAGATGTAGAACAAAGCCGCCCTGGATAAATATAGAAGTCGAGGAGGTAGAACAGAGGCGCCCTGGATAAATATAGAAGTCGCAGATGTAGAACAAAGCCGCCCTGGATGAATAAGGAAGTCACAGAGGTAGAACAAAGACGTCCTGGATAAATATGGAAGTCACAGATGTAGAACAAAGCCGCCTGGATAAATATAGAAGTCACATAGGTAGAACAAAAACGTCCTGGATAAATATAGAAGTGACAGATGTAGAACAAAGACGCCCTGGATAAATATGGAAGTCGCAGAGGTAGAACAATGGCTCCCTGGATAAATGTGGAAGTCGAGGAGGTAAAACAAAGACGTCCTGAATGATAGAAGTCGCAGAGGTGGAACAATGGCGCCCTGGATAAATTTGGAAGTCGAGGAGGTAGAACAAAGACGTCTTGGATAAATATGGAAGTCATACAGGTAGAACAAAGACGTCCTGGATAAATATGGAAGTCATACGGGTAGAACAAAGACTGGATAAATATAGAAGTCGGAGGAGGTAGAACAAAGCCGCCCAAGTCCTGGATAGTTACTGACATTCCAGAGGCAGAGGGAAGAAGCACCGGATAGACAGGAACGTGCCAGAGACAGAATGGAGAAGCCCTGCATGAACGACATCATTGTAGGAATGGAGCGGGTTCCACACCTCTCTCCTCTGGTTCTCATGACTGAAGACAGGAGGACCATGGAGATCCCTGAAAGTCCAGTTTCCGTCACGGCGCCCGTCACGACTGCCTGTCATGGGACAATAGTCATGGTAAGGTCAGCCGTTTCAGACCGGCGATTTTCTTTCTATTTCTTTTTTTTAATTATTATTTTTATTTTATTTTCATTCCAGGGCCAGTTCCTGCCACAATACAACGCTGAGCGGTACCACGATGTCACATTTGAGTATCATGCGGGCCCGGTAAGACGTGACGTCTGGTTTGAGGGAGAGGGATGAGGAGTGCGATTACTCTCTCTCTCTCTCTCTCTCTCTCTCTCTCTCTCTCTCTCTCTCTCTCTCTCTCTCTCTCTCTCTCTCTCTCAGTTACTTTTGTTTAAAGTCCTTTCATCATGTCGATGATTTTAGACTCTAGCATCAAAAGCAGCAAAATTTTGTTAACATTTTAACATCATAAAAAAAAATTAAAGGAAAAAAAAGGAGAGAGAGAGAGAGAGAGAGAGAGAGAGAGAGAGAGAGAGAGAGAGAGAGAGAGAGAGAGAGTTACAAGAAACGTGCAATAGGACTACATAACAAATAACTAGCTAATCTAAATATTGAAAGGTTGAAAAGATTAAACTGATCCCAAAATAACTTAACATTAGAAACAGGCAAAATACATTCTACGACTTCCGGAGGTTGGAAAGTTTTTACTGGAGCACATTTTATCAGCATATGCTCAATTGTCAGTTCTGCAGAGCAGACACACTTAATGTCTTTACAGTACTTTGTCGTTAAAGCATTTCACAAAAGTCTGCACGACAAGGTAACAACTGTGTATGTAGCGCTAGAAAGGAAGGGCGGAAGAGCATAATAAAAGCTGCACCGTTTTGATCTGAATGAATTAAAATTGAAATGTTCAGTTATGCTACATTAAGTTTTAAAAAAAAGCTTTCCTACTCTAATCCAAGGGAAGGTATGCTTAGAGTTGAGTCGAGTGGAGTCATGTTCATTATAGCCAGGCTGACCACGTAGGTCACATCACAACTAAGCACAAATGGAAATGATGACTGCCAATCAAAAACAAGTGAAACCATCAGATAACAGGTAGATCTCAACCGAAGTCTATCAATACCCATCCTTTAAGTCAGCTCTAATGGAAAAAAAACTTAATTTCTTTGGAAAAAAAAGGAAAGAAAGAAGAGAATAAACCTCACATCAGATGGAACGTCTCGGAATATAACGTGTCTTTAGAATCAGTAGTAAATCATTCGTGGCTACGGCTGTACAAAGTTCAGCTTTCAGCAACGAAAAAGATGTTAAACACCGGCGGTATATTACACACAGGGCCGGACAAGGGCGGGAAGGGGAGGGGTTCAGGGTCTGTTTTTATGACTTTAACAACACTGTAGGTCGTGTCCGGGATACCTTGCTAACACCTTTGATAGTTTTGATAAAACTTCACAACAGTTCCAGGTTTTGTTAACGATACTTTCCAACACTTTTGATTGTGTCAATAATGCTTTAACGAAAGGTTTGAGGGTGTTAAGACAGCATCGCACGCTCCTTCTAAAACACTTTTTCATGGTGCTGGTAATACATTTATTATTCTTGATAATGCATGAGCATCATTCTTTATAATATTGATAACCTAATCCTAAAATTTGATAGCTTCTTTACAGCGCTTTTGCTGGTGTTGATAATACTTTCATTATATATAATAGTTATGCAACACTTACTATGATGTTGATAACTCTTTCATTTCACTTTGCAATGCTTCATCACATTTATCATGGTTTTGATAATACTCTCATAACACTCGATTATACTTTAACAACATTTTCACGGTGTTATTACCACTTCTACATCACTTCATTAAATAATACTAACAACAAATTTGATGGCGACAATAACACATTCACAACATTTGGTAACACTCTCACTACACGAAGGGTTGTGTTGATAACAGTTCCATAATGCCTCATACTGCTGTTGACGGCCATTTTTTTTTAAATGGTGCTGACAACGATGTGGGCAGCACGTGATACTGGTGAAGTCCCGCACAGAGTGCTACTTCATCCGGGTGGACGCCGCCATGTTGGAGAAGATCAAAGTCACCGACAGCAGACACGCCCTGGAGGTACACGCTTTTGTGATGATGCTCTGGAGATTCATGCCATACTCTCTGGTTCAGAGACGGGTCACTTCGTCCCGAAACATGAGGGGTTTCAGCTTTTTTCCCCTTCCTTTTCTTTCTTTTTTTTCCAAAGAAGTTTTCAGTGGTCAGAAAGCATTTGAACCGGGAGCGGAGGAGGAAGGGGAAGGGTGGGGGAAGGGAAAGGGAGGAGAAGCAATTACCCCCCCCCCCCTCCCCCACGCCTAAATAGTCGCCGCGTCAATAGTCTCATGTTGTTTACCATACGGAGACGAGGGGAGGGGGGCTATTTCTTCATATCCATCATCGTTATTTATTTAAACGACGATGCATGATCATGATCATATTTATTCAATGTTATAATAAATCTGTGTACGGAAACTATTTCTTTTCCAAATCGGGGTATTTAATCTTCAAATTATGGGTATATGTTTCGGTTTGATACCTTATTCTGATCCTTTTCACGACTAACTTCTGGAGGCAATGGAATCGTTATTCCTTATGGTGGAGTTGTTGGGTTGTGGTTAACGTGTCCATATTGACAGTGAATGTTGTGATGATGGTAACAGCAAGGGTGGTAATGACGACGACGAAAACAATGATTATAAAGAAGAAGACGATGATGATGGGTAATGTTGCTGTTTTTCATGATATTGGGAAATCAGTTGTTGCCGAGGACTTAAAAGATGATGCTGACCCAGCAATGGCGTTCTGGAATCTTCTGGGCTTTTTGGAGGCTATTGATTTGACTACTGATGATCTAGAGAGAGAGAGAGAGAGAGAGAGAGAGAGAGAGAAAGAGAGACAGAGAGACAGAGAGACAGAGAGAGAGAGTGGATGCATACATGTGTGGTCCGTTCATGCCCATATGCGTGGTGTGTGTGTGTGTGTGTGTGTGTGTGTGTGTGTGTGTGTGTGTGTGTGTGTGTGTGTGTGTGTGAACGATTCAAGTTTCAGGGTGTCTATATGAATGTTGGGATTTTCGCTCTCGGTCCGTTGAACTAAGCCAGAGCGGAGACAGCCTTGCCTAAGAATGATCCTGTGTTGCTATAGTAATCTCCCTCTTACCCTTGACGCCGCGCGCGCGCGCGCGCGCGCAGCACACACACACACACAAAACACACACACACACACACACACACACACACCACACCACACACACATCACAATACCGCGCCACACACACATACACACACACACCCACATGCACGCGCGTGCACACACACACACACACACACACACACACACACACACACACACACACACACACACACACACATGCACACACATGCGCGCGCACATACACACACAAACACACACAAATACAGACAGAGACAGACAGACAGACAGACAGACATAGACACTCACTTCCACACCCACTCCACAAAATCTTCTCTCATCAATTCAAATAATACTGCTGAACATAGAACCAAAAAACTGTCCAAACCAGTACCATGCAAACAGAGTGAAAACAGCTTAGGAATGTACAATGGGACGCAAACCCTCTGCACACTCACGCCATTCCCTTTCCCACTGAAGCGATACTATTTCATCGGACGCTTTTCCTTTCGGTGTGCCAACACCTTTTTCCACATAGACATCTCCAGATTTGCTCACTTGTAAATTGTGACTTTAGCAGCATCCCTGTCAAATATGACAGAAATCGGCCATAATTTTAGTGAGATGTTTTGCGGACAACAAAACAGACATACAAGCAAAGACAAATCGAAAATACAGGCCCGTTCTACAGCGCTTCAGCTGTGCAGATGCTAACATGACTGAAATTCGAATTAATTTGTTTTCGTATTGCGGTATCCTTAAGTTTGGTGACAGTAATGATTTTTTGTGTGCTGGTTAATCATAGAATTTTGTTGTTTCAAATCTTCGTCACAAAGTTTTCCATTCAACCCCCCTCCCCCCCTCCCTCAGAAGGCGTAGGACGGTAGAAGGGTTGAATTCTGACCCAGAAATGTCTTTTGATTTACTTGTTTTTTGATCACACAGTTGAGTATCATCTACTTAGCGATGAGTGACCGAGAGGGTAGCTCAAAATTCGTGACCAAACACCGCAGGTGTCAAAATCTCTCGGGTCTGGTTGACGCCGGGATATACGATGATAGGAAAACGTAATAGTGCAGCCCTGTCATGCAAATCTCAGCTCTGAAAGAACAGTCACGGCATTATTTTCATTATCCTCATTCTCATCGATCACCTTTACAAATCTTTCTCAGATTCTGTGGCCTTCCGTGCCCTAGTTTCATGGTGACTTCAGTTTCGATCTTTGTTCTCCATGTTTTCGCCCTCGAAGTGGTTCTGTCACGATCACCGGATTGACACGTTCATTGAGGCTGTCACTGGGCGGACATGGTAGCGCCCTCTGGAGGGAGAGCTCACTCACGCTGGCTCCGCAACCAAGCAATGATTGTCGTCAGTTGGGGGCCTAACAGGTGTCATCCTGCGTGTGTTGGATCAGAACAGGCACCACTGAACACGTACCACCGAAGTGACCTCGGCAGCAGTGCAGTGTCTCCGTTGGTGGGTTGCCCTATCGCGACGTGGCACTGACTGCTCCCTGCAGGATTCCAGAGCCGGGGCTGTGGCGGGGAAAAACCAGGCTGTGGCTGTGGACAGGGAGCTGAAAATGAGCGGTGTGCATGCAATGGCACTAAGGTGGCACAAAAGATGAGACTAAAAAAAAAAAAAAAAAAAGAAAAGAAATCAAAGAGAAAGCAAGAGATAAAGAAAGGAAAAAAAAACCCACCCATGCATGAAAAACAAAAAGCATTGCATAATATCAAAGCATAATAATGGACCCCACTCTCACACCCCCCCACCCCCACCCCACTCTTTCTTCTCTACACGGATGTGATTGTGTGATGCATATTAATCGATTTCTGTTAATAAAGGTTTTTATTTCCTTCCTGTGTTCGCCCCAGACGGTAATTGAAGAGACAGAGAGAAAGAGAGAGAGAGAGAGAGAGAGAGAGAAGAGAGAGAGAGAAAGAGAGAGAGAGAGAGAGAAAGAGAGAGAGAAGACAGAGAGAGAGAGACAGAGACAGAGACAAACAGAGACAGACAGACAGAGAGAGAGAGAGAGAGACAGACAGACAGACAGACAGACAGACAGACAGACACAGACAGACAGACAGAGAGACGAAGAGCGAGAGAGAGAGAGAGAGAGAGAGAGAGAGAGAGGGGAGGGTAAGTGAGAGAGAGAGAGAGAGAGAGAGAGAGAGAGAGAGAGAGAGAGAGAGAGAGAGCATGTGCGTACTCTCTCTCTCCCTCTCTTTCTCCCTCCCTCACTCCCTCCCTCAGACCCTCCATCGCTCCCTCCTCCTCCTCCTCCTCTCTCTCTCTCTCTCTCTCTCTCTCTCTCTCTCTCCTCTCTCTCTCTTCTCTCTCTGTGGTATGTGCGTGCTCGCGAGCACACGCATGGTCGCATGATTATATCTGTGTGTAAGTGTAAATACGCTTACGCGTGATAGAATACTATGAAAGAAAGAAGCTTCAGATTTGCTGCTGGCTGTTGCTGTTGTTGTTGTTGTTGTTGTTGTTGTTGTTGTTGTTGCGTTAGCGAATGAATCGATGATCTTAGATAAAGAATTCTGTGAAACTTGGTGTTTGCGCCTGCCGGCTGATTGAGTTTGCATACAAATCCTTGTCCGTCAAATTAAGGTGGCAAGAAGAGTTTCTAGCAAAACATTAGGTCTACAGGAATGATGAATTATTAGAATTCCCGCATAGAACTTTTCAGATAATTGTTTTTTTCTACATTTTTCATTTCTGGTGGTTCTCTCATGCCTCTTTGATCGTTTGTTTTGAATTTTTAAAGGTTGACCGAAGATGCACAGCCCAGGTACAATTAGTTTTTGCGTTTTGTTTTGTTTTGTTTTTCTGTTGTTTTTTTTTACATGGAATTTTCAGATGGTCTTACCTTTAAAATGTCTGTTACTCTTAGCCACTTACTTAGGTGAGGATCAGATGTAGGGGGAAAGAGGCATTCAACTGTCTGTCTGTTTTAACCTTGCAAAGTCTGTCTGTCTGTCTATCTGTCTATCTGGATGTCTCTGAGTCTCTGTGTGTGTGTGTGTCTCTCTGTGTCTCTTTCTTTCTCCCTGTCTGTTTTTCTCTCCCTTTGTGTCTGTTTTCTGTTTCTGCCTCTCTGTCGCTCCGTCTTCTGTCTCTCTGTATCTCTGTCTGTGCCTCTCTCGCTCTCTGTTTCTTTCTCTGTTTCTCTCTCTCTGGCTTTCTGTCTCTGTCTTTCTCTCTCTGCCTTTCTGTCGCTCTCTCTTCTGTCTTTCTGTCTGTCTGTCTGTCTGTCTGTCTGTCCTCTGTCTCTGTCTTTCTCTCTCTGTCACCTCTCTCTCCGTCTGTCTCTCTGTCTTTTTTCTCTCGCTGTCTCTGTCTTTGTTTCTGTCTGTTTGTCTGTCTGTATGTCTGTCTCTCACTTCTCTGTCTGTCTGCCAGTCTCTCATTCCTCTGTCTGTCTGTCTGTCAGTCTGTTTGTCTGTCTGTCTGTCCGTCCGTCCGTCCGTCTCTCTCTCTCTCTCTCTCTCTTCTCTCTCTCTCTCTCTCCTCTCTCTCTCTCTCTCTCTCTCTCTCTCTCTCTCTCTCTCTACGCGAAGCCATCGTAGTAATTGTCGCTCTGGCCCATGCGATGTGAGATAGCGAGCTACAGTTCAAGTTGTGTAAGAAGAGCGAAGCGGAAAACGCTAAATCTCCATTTGTTACAGAGCGATGGTTTCTAGCTGTATCATTCATGAATCATTTATGGGTCATTAATTTTTGTTTCACAAGGGAATGGAATCCAGTGTTGGAATGTAATGTTCGTTTCAATGGGTTGGAGAGAGGTGTATATTTGAGATTTGAGCAGACGAAAACGTACGTCCGCACGCATGCACACACACACGCACACACACACACACACACACACACACACACACACACACACACACACACACACACACACACACACACACACACACACACGATGAAAACTGCCATTATGTGTATCAATTGTCTGGTTTGCATAAATGCATTTTTCTGACGTTGAATATTTGTAGCCCATATTTCACAGCTTGATCCGGAAATGGAGGCCAGGAAAATATAATACATGCAATTAGTTTTTAATTCAAATAGGCCAGAAATCCAGTTTGCCATAGCGTAAAGTTCTTCTGTGTTCTCCCTTCTCCGGTACCCCAAGTCTGTCTGTCTGTCTCCCATAAACACACACACACACACACAACACACACACACACACACACACACACACACACACACACACACATCCACACACATCTCTCTCTCTCTCTCTCTCTTTATCTATCTACCTACCTACCGACCGACTAACCTACCTTCGTGCCCTCTATCCACCTTTCTGTCTATCTGTCTGTCTGTCAGTCTATGTATCCATCGATCTATATATTGCCCAATCGATCCATTACATCACAGACACTATACGAATTGTTTGCTTATCACCGTAAAAAACAAACATGAAAAAAAAACGGCTGACAGACAGACAGACAGACAGACAGACAGACAAACAACAGACAGGCCAACCAACCAACCAACCAACCAATCATCAAACAAACCTATCAACGGACGTGGGTGAAAACCATCGCTTCCTTAATAAGGAAAGGTTGCTGGTGAATTGATTTTTTTTTTTTTTTTTTTTTTTTGCTCTCTTGGGAGAGAGCTGTTTGGTGGGTCTGACGGGCCGTCGCTACACACTGGTAGTGTCATACGGCACGTGCATCATTTCACGCAAGTGCGAGGTCACAGGCAGTACTTCTGGTTGTTGTGTGTGGTTCTTTTTAGATGCTCGTTTTTGTTGTGTTTTTGATGATGTTAGTGGTGGTGGAGCTTCTTCTTCTTCTTCTAGACACTTGTTGTGGTTCTTCTACATGTTTGTTGTTACGCTTCATACCTAGAGTTGATGTTCTTTAAATTGCTTGTTGTTGCTGTTGATGATGATGATGATGATGTTGTTGTTGTAAATATTTGACGTTGTTGTTTTATGTCTTCTTCTTCTTTTTTCTAGATGCTCTTTGTTGTTGTTAACTTTAAATCCTTGCAGATGTTTTTTTTTTTCTACTTCGTCTATAAGCTTTTTCAAGATTCTCCTCCTCGTCTTGTTATTGTTGTTGTTGTTGTTGTTCTTCTTCTTCTTCTGCTTCTTCCCTTTTTTCTCTCTTCTCTTTCAGTCTGAACCCCCTCTCTATCTTTCCTTTCTCCTCCTCCTCCTCGATATATTTTTTTCCCTCCTCTCTCTCTCTCTCTCTCCTCTCTCTTCTCTCTCTCTCTCTCTCCCCTCTCTCTCTCTCTCACTCTCTCTCGCTTCTCTCTCTCTCTCATCTCTCTCCTCTCTCTCTCTCTCTCTCCTCTTCACTTCTCTCTCTGTGTCTCTCTCCCCCTCCCCTCTTCCTTATTCTCCCTGCTCTTCCTCGTTTTTTTCCCCCACTTCCTCATCCTCTTCATCTGATCATTTTCCTCTCTTATTCCTCCTTTTCCTTCTCCTTCTTCTTGTGTTCTTCGGGCAGGAGTCCGATTCCACCCTCCAGGAAGGGCTGGCTGCACTGGCATTGTTTCAGGAAACTCCTCGCCAACGGCGGCTTTCATTTAGATCTTTTCATTGCCACGTGACGTAAATACAATCACCATCCATGTGACCAGATTATCTTATCATATCAAACCAACAAAAAGGAATTTTTAAGGCAAAACACACACGCGCACACAAATGTTATAGCGTTTGAAATCGAAATACAGACACATGAACAAACTGATATGGTTGTCGTGAAATTTCGGACCTCTTGTATCATGTTTGAAGACTGTGTGTGTGTGTGTGTGTGTGTGTGTGTGTGTGTGTGTGTGTGTGTGTGTGTGTGTGGGTGTGCGTGCGTGCGTGTCCGTGCGTGCGTGCGTGCGTATGTGCGTGCGAGTGTGTGATTCGCGAGCGCGCGCGCATGTGTGTGTATTTGAATGTGGTGGTGGTGGTGTGTAGTGTTGATGTATGTATGTAGTGTGTGTGTGTGTGTTGTTGTGTGTGTGTGTGTGTGTGTGTGTGTGTGTGTGTGCGTGTGTGTGTATGTGTGTGTGTGTGTGTGTGTGTGTGTGTGTGTGGTGTGTGGCGCGCGCGCACCTGTGTGTTATATTCAATTTTTCTTTGTGAATTACAATATCAACTTTTTCTGTGTGTAAAATATACTGAATCCTGCAGAGGTAGAGTGCAACAGGTTCCCGTTATTATCATCATCCTTGCTATTATTGTTATTATTATTGTTATTATCATTGTTATTGATATCATTAATACTATTATTGTAGTATTATTATCATTATCACCATGATTATCATATCATTATCATCATTATCATTACCATCATCATCATCATAACTCAAGTTATCATTGTTCTTATTATTTTTTTACAATGATGATGATGATGATGATGATGATGATCATCATCATCATCATCATCATCAACATCATCATCATCATCATCATTATCATTTTGATTATCATTAACACAAACTCGGGCTGACAAACAAACAACAGCACGAACAACTAAACCGAAAGATGATTACAATAGCAAGAAAACTTTCGCCAGTTGTGGTTGAACTCACTGAGTCACGTGTGAGGAATTGCTATGTACCCCATGGCGGACATCTAGTCCCCTGGGCCGTGGGTGGTACGTAGATCTCATAAATCCATCTGAAAGCCCATCGTTTCTAATCCCAAACGCTCTGTCTGTCTGTCTGTCTGTCTAAGTCTCCTCTCACTTCTCTCGCTCTCTCTCTCTATCTATCTGTCTGCAAGTCTCCTCTCTCTCTCTCTCTTCTCTCTCTCTCTCTCTCTCTCTCTCTCTCTCTCTCTCTCTCTCTCTCCTCTCTCTCTCTCTCTCTCTCCCTCTCCCACTTTTTAAATTTCTCTTTTCTCTCTGTCTTGTTCTTGTTCTTCTTGTTTTTTTCTCTTCTTGTTCTTGTTCTTCTTGTCCTTCTTCTTGTACTTGTTCTGTTCTTCTTCTGGTCTTTTGTTCTTCTTGTTCTTCCTGTTCTCCTCTTCCTCCTCCTCCTCCTTCTTCTTCTTGTTTTTCTAGTTCTTGTTCTTCTTCATTTACTGGTGGTTATTGTTGTTGTTGTCGTTGTTGTTGATGTTTTTGTTGTTGTTGTTGTTTTCTTCTTCTCTTCTTCTCCCTTTCTTTCTCTCTCCCTCCCTCTGTCTCTCTCTCTCTCTCTCTCCTCCCTCTGTCTCTCTCTCTCCCTCCCCCCCCTCTCTCCCCCCTCTCTCTCTTTCCGTCCTCTCTTACCTTACGCTCAGCTGTCTTCCCTCCTCTCTCTTTCTATTACCCTCCCTCTCTCTCTTTCTCTCTCCCCCCTCTCTCTCTCTCTCTCTCTCTCTCTCTCACTCCCCCCCACCTCTCTCTCTCCCCTCTCTTACCTTACGCTCAGCTCTCTTCCCTCTTCACTTTCTTTCTCTTTCCGCCCCTCCCTGTTCAAACTGAGTTCGCACCGTCCTCCCATAATTCTTCCACCACGTGACCCCTCCCCCGCCCTCCTTCCCCACCCTGACACCCCTTTCTTCACCCTCCTCCTAAACCCTTCCAATCCCCATTCGTGTAAAAGTTATTCAACGAGCTAATACATTTTAAGGATCTCTGCTCCCTTTGTTTTTGTTTTGTTTGTAATGTATGTATCTATTTTTCAGATCTTTGTTCATCTGTTCTCTTGTAATGCAGGCTTACGCATGTTTATTCATGATTTATTGCTTGATATGGTTTTCCCACACGCCGCTTCTTGGTTCGTTATAAATACACCCGACTGCCCCCCCCCCCCCCCTCTTGTTTCCACCTTTCTCTCTCTCTCTCTCTCTCATTAAAACTTCACACACACACACACACAACACACACACACACACACACACACACACACACACACACTCACACACACACTCACACGCAAACACACACGCAAACACACACACAAACACACACACACACTCACACGCAAAACAACACACACACACACACACACACACACACACACACACACACACACACACGCACACACACCTTTCCCTTCTCTCTCTCTCTCTTCATGTATAAATGGATGGGTGTGTGAGAAGAGGTGTGACGAGTTTGTACACGCGATCTTCGCAGATTCCAAAAACGCCAGAGAGCAAAGCGAAGCAAATCACGACACCACCACCACCACCACCACCACCATCACCACCAACCACCACGAACAACAACAACAATAACAAGGAATGACAGCGTGGGGACGGTGATACTGGAAGCAGAAGCATCCTGCAATTAGCTAAAAAAAAAAGGCCAGCTTCCTGGCAGAGAGGCGACAGTGCTAAATCCGCCGTAATCCCCCGTTCCTTACTTGCCCTTGGAGAGAGAGCGTACACTGTTTGTCTGTCTGCCTGTTTCTCTGTCTCTGGAACTTTTCACGTTTTCGAGGGAAATCAGACTGATTCCAGCGTGTTCTCAGGAACTGAACTGAACAACATAAACAATGTCCACGCCCAGCTTGTAGTCTTGAGCTGTGGGTGTTGTTTGTGCTTGTCGTGCAGGCGCATAGTGCTGGTGTATCCCTGTCGTGGTATTCCTTTGGATCTGATTGATGTTGTCTTCAGTCTTCAACACTTCTCCTTCTTCTTTCTGTTTGTGTTCTGTTGTTTTTTTTAAATTGTTTTTTTCCCATTCCTACCTTCCATCCTTCATCCATTCCCTTAAAAAAATGTTGTATATAAATGAAACGGGTCAATATTGTTTGATTCTTTCTACTTTTTTTTTTTTTGAAAGAAAAGAAATAAAGAAAGGAGGAGATGTACGACCAGAGCTTTTTTTCCCGCGTGTATGCTGGATGCTTTTTTTCCTTTTATTCTTACCCTCGACCCCCCCCCTCCCTCCCCGCAAAAAAAAAAGTTGTAGATAAATGATGTAGGTCAATATTATTGTGTCCTTTCTTTCTTTCGTCTTTTTTTTAGAAACAGAAATGTAGGGTAACAGCCCCTTTTCCATGTGTCTGCTGGATTTCTTTTCGTTCCTATCCTCCACCCCATTCCCTCCCCTCAAAAGAACTGTAGAGTATAAACGATAAAAGACAATGCTGTTTTATCCTTTCTTTCTCTTTTTTTATAAAGAAAAAAATAAACAAAGAAGGAATGTAAGGCAAGAGCATTTTTTTTGTACATGTGTTTCCTGGATGTTTGTTTTTTGTTCCTACCCTCCCCCCCTTCCATTCAAAAGATCTGTTGTATATAAACGATAAGGGCTAATATTATTTTATCCTTTCTTACTCTTTTTGAAAGGAAAAAAAAAATGAAGAAAGAATGATGTGTAAGACAAGAGCCCATTTTCCATATTTATGCTGGATGTTTTCGTTTTTCTTCCAGGACAAGATCTACCATCAGATTCAGGACCACACAGGAGAGAAGATCACAGGCATCAGTGCTCTAGCTGCCGACCTCCACGACCTGCGCGCCTCCTTTGAGTGTCTGGGACACCAGGTAGTCATGTTCATGTTTCTCCTCCTTCTCCTCCTCCTCTTCCTCCCTCCTCTTCTCCTCCTCCTGCTCCTCCTCCTTCTCACCTCGTTCTCCTCACAATCGTCAGTAAAATCATTGTCATCCTCATCGTCATCCTCCAACTCCTGAGCATCATCATCATCATCATCATCATCATCATCATCATCATCACCACCACCACCACCACACACCACCACCACCACCATTACCGCCATCATCACCACTACCATTGTCATCATCATCATCACCACCACCATGACCACAACCACCACCACACCACGAGCGTCGTTATCATTTTCATCATCACTACCATAGGAATATCATCAGAGATAGCATTCGCTTCCGACATATTATCAGAGATAGCATTCCCTTTTGACATATCATCAGAGATAGCATTCCCTTCTGACATATAATCAGAGATAGCATTCTCTTCTGACATATAATCAGAGATAGCATTCTCTTCTGACATATCATCAGAGATAGTATTCCCTTCTGACATATCATCAGAGATAGTACTCCATTCTCAAATATCACCATAGGTAGTACTCGCTTCTGACATATCACCAGAGATAGTATTCCCTTTTGACATGTGACCAAAGATAGTATTCCCTTTTGACATATAACCAAAGATAGTATTCCCTTCTGACCTATCACTAGAAATAGACATATAACCAAAGATAGTATTCTCTTTTGACATATCACCAAAGATAGTATTCCCTTTTGACATATCTCCAACGATATAATTCCCTTCTTACATATCACCAGAGACAGTATTCCCTTCTGCCATATCACCAAAGAGAGCATTCCCTTTTGACATATCACTTAAGATAGTATTCCCTTCTGATATATCCTCAGCGATAGCATTCTCTTCTGCTATATCACCAGAGACAGTATTCCCTTCTGGCATATTATCAAAGACAGTATTCCCTTCTGACAAATCACCAAAGATAGCATTCTCTTCTGGCATATCATCAAATATAGCATTCCCTTCTGACATAACACCAGAAATAGACTATTCCCTTATGCCTTATCACCAAGGATAGCATTCCCTTTTGACATATCGCCAAAGATAGCATTCCCTTCTGGCATATCATCAAAGATAGCATTCCCTTCTGACATATTACCAGAAATAGACCATTCCCTTATGCCTTATCACCAAAGATAGCATTCCCTTTTGACATATCGCCAAAGATAGCATTCCCTTCTGCCGAATCACCAAAGATAGCATACACTTCTGACATATCACAGAGATAGCATTCACCTCTGCCGTATCACCAAAGATAACATTCCCTTCTGCCATATCGCCAGAGATAGCATTCCCTTCTGATATACCGCCAAAGGTAGTATTCCCTTCTGACATACCGCCAAAGATAACGTTCCCTTCTGCCGTATCACCTTCCACGCCTGAACGTGTCAAATTAGATGTTATCACCAGGTCTTTGAGCTGACGGTGGATGGGGAGACACCCACGCCTGAGGCTGTCACATCTGCAGATACTTCTGGAACGGATGCAGCAAGTTCAGGCGCCCAGACAGCTTCTGTGGCGCCCTCTGGCGCCTCTTCCTCCTCATTCTGAAGGAGATGAATCGGTCGAACCAAGTTGTTACCAGATGACATAAGGACTTCTTCCTCTTCATTTTGTTGTGGTAGTTGTTGCTCGGTGAATATTCGTCATAGTGGAAATAAAATAAAGTGGAACGTTCTGATTTTTTTTTAAATCAGCCTTTTTGTCTCTGTATTTTATCTTCTCTTTGACCCTTTAGATATTTTATACAGGCTTGGAAAAAAATGCAAAAAAGCACGAAAACCAGAAAAAGCTGAAACACAAACCCCATGACTTTATAGCACATTTTCGGTCTTACAGTTAGAGATATTCACATCATTATCTTGTGCATTGTTTTTAAACGTTGACATTGTTTATTCATAAGAAAATCATTCAGACAGAGAAACAGTTAAGGAAGCGGAGAGAAATGAATAGATAGTTGAAAGTATTGACAGACAAAAAATCAGATCGATAGATGGATAGATACTTGATGGATAGATAGCTTGATAGCTAGACAGACAGACAGACAGACAGACGGGCGCACACGCATGCTTTTCCGTCTATCCTCGTGATAATGTTCATTGACTGTTATACAAACAGTGTCAGACGTAAGTAGAAGTGAGCTCTTTCTCTCAAAGTATTTCACATTCTACACCAACTATTGAACTGCACGATGAATCATTCAAAACAATGGCAACTGTCACCAAAACATAAGTAAAAAGTCATCAACTATCCTGAAAAAAAAGTGACATAACTAAGAAAATAAATCGGGGAAGGGGGAGGGGGGAGGGGGAGGGCGGCGAGGGTAGTTGATTGTTAACTCCTTTGCAGATCTACCAGTCAAAAGATTTTTGTGTCAGATGAATGAGTCGACAAATCGATTAACTATCTCCACCAACTTCATTGGCAATGTTTTCAATTTACTGTAGCCAGATCAACGGGATGATTTTTTACAAAGCAACCGCAATCATGTCCTGGACTGCAATGGTTCTTGTCGGCTTTGTCATCGATCCAGATTTCTATCAAGTTCTAATCCAAACAGACGATGTTCGGAAATCTGCAAGGGAAATAATATGTGTTACAGTTCGCGTTCAGCGAGAGTGAACCCGCCGTTCCAGGGGGGCAGACACTGCCAGCTGGTACGCCCAAACCAATTTTGCCTCATCGGCTTAAGCAGCTCAACCATGCTAAAATACTGATGTGAAACCGTGCGCCAGTAATGCAGACAGTCGATATCACGATTGTTATTCTGACATGCACTTCAAACCTTTTCGAACTCTCAGATGGTGATGCCAGTTGCCCGCACGAAGTTGGCTGTCCTCCGAAGATCCGCCAGATCACCGTAAAGCTTGGCCCTCAGAGCCACTGGCTCCGGCCACGTGTCCTGCCTGGCAGTAGCATGGAGGTGACAGTCCTGTAGTATGTGCTCAGTATCCATTTCGGCCTCTCTGCATGGACACATTGCATACCTTCTTACTGTTCACTCCTTCAGCATTCCATCGCAGGATGTTGACATGTCTGGGTTTCGATATCTCATGACAGTCAGCAGCATTTGCTGGGAAGGACGACCCTGGCTAATAAAAATCGGGGTAGGTGATATCCCTGAACCATAGCTGGTGGGCCACCTAAGAGAGGGAAACTCGGATAAAAAAAACAAAAAAAACAACCCACCCAGCTATGGGTTAAATAGCAGTCCCAACTGCAGAGCAAGCGGATTAGGAATCTAGACATTCTCAACGGTTGTAAAGTCGGAAGAAGACAAAACAAAAGGGCAGACCGAGCTCTCTAGTTTTGGAAGGAAAACAGACAGTCGGCCTAGGGGAGGGGCCTCCGATCAACGCCCATGGTCAAAGTCGGATATGCAGGACCAATGTGTGCCTGACTGTTGCATAACGCACGTCACTCCATGATCAAACAAAAAAAGAAAAAAAAAAAGAAAAAGAAAAAAAAAATGACTTGCTAGATCTATTTGCTTGACTCATAAACTGAGAAAAGTTAACTCTCTTTGGAATGAAAAGACGCAGGCGTTATTTTCCCTTGATTTTTTTTTTTTCTTCCAGAACGGATATATTACCCAGATCAATTTCATGCTTATCAAGGAAGAGCAATGTATTATCAAAGTACTGAAAAGCCCCAAAAGTTCAGATCCTTGTGCGGACGGATGGAGATGCACGTTCGTCTAATGAATAGATAGAAAAATCAATGAACAAAAATCAATGAAGAGGTCAAGAAGTAAATGAATAAATAGATGAGAGATAGATGAATAAATAAATGAATAAATAAATAAATGAATATGTAAATAACTAAACAAACGAAGGAATGAATAAATACATAAATAAACATAGAGATGAATATATAAATAAATGAATGAATAAATAAATGAGCTGTGTGTGACCGACTTGTGCCGCCCCCCCCCCCCCCCCCCCCCCCCCCCCATACTGGTGTGGAGGCTTTTCACATCAACAGTGGGAACAAACAGCTTTTTTCTTTTGTCCAGCAACTGTCAACCGCGTCTGTCAATATCCGTCCGTGTTGGTGCGACATCAGGGTCGTTGTCACCAGTTTCCATAGTTACCGCGTGACACCACATGATCAGAGCGACAGGCAAGGGAATGTGTGATCATGGAGCGATAAAATCAGTGATTTTTATGTGAGGAGAATCGCGTTACTGTTTGCATGAAAGAAATCAAACCTCGATCACCAGACTCTATGTGCGTCCTGGGAGTTCGGAGGTCCCTCGGCTTAGCCCATAAATTTTGTAGCTGGTTTTCCCTCCTTCAAAATAGAGGACAAAATTGTCGCGGTAATACTGGTGAGTGGTTGTAATTGTGGGAAAGGCAATGTTGAACTCTACATTTTGTTGAGTATACATACAGACTTTTCTTTAGAGAGAGATGAAGATCTGACTTTCAACAGTTTCTGAGATCATCTGTTTGCAGGCTGCAGCTTGGCAAGGTGACATAGAATGACAGACAGACAGACAGAAAAAGCGAACAACGTATTTAGGCACAACCGGTAATCATTAAGACTGAAACTGAATGAATCTGGGAGTCGGCAAAGAGAGAGAGAGAGAGAGAGAGAGAGAGAGAGAGAGAGAAGAGAGAGAAAGAGAGAGAGAGAGAGAGACGCACACACGGACACAGACAGACAGACACATAGACAGAGGGTTCTGCTAGGTTCCCTCCTACGCTGTTATCATCATCAATGCTGTGGAATTGTGACTGGTAGAGAGAGAGAGAGAGAGAGAGAGAGAGAGAGAGAGAGAGAGAGAGAGAGAGAGAGAGAGAGGGAGAGAGAGCGTTCCACTCGATTCCCACCCACGCGATCCTCATCATCAACGCTATAGAGATGTGACAGGATAAGGGAAATAATCGAGTAGGGTCCAGTCATGTTCACCTCGGCAGACGATTCCATTAATCTGTCTGGTCTGCACATCACACGAGTGGACATTAAGACCAGCTGACTTTGTCCTCGGCAAGGGTCACAACTCTGTGATGTGATTAACAGTTGGCCCCTTTTCCCCATCGTTTTTTGTTGTTTTTTTTTTTTTCTCAGTGCCCTCCGCCACCCTCACCTCACCACACCACAACCAATGGTCCTCTTCCAGCTCTGATAACCGGTTTGGATTTGTCTGAATTAATGTCAATGTCAGGAGAGCTTTCACGTGTATTCATCTTTACCATGTCTTCTGTGGTGGCTTTGATTAGATGTGTGGTAATGTTTGTGGGGTGGTAAAATCTTTTATTTCATCTGTACTTACCCACCGTACGACCAACGAGTGGTCCACATCACCGAGGAGGTCTGTCGCAAAAGAAGACGACAACGCAGGTTCAAACAAGAAGGGCAGTTTGCCTAGTTTTGCCTCACGTGTGAAGAATATACACTCACTGAAGATGACAGACGAAGGCGGGAAAGACAACTGGAAAGGAACAGAGTTTCGCAGTTTTTCGCGATGGAAGTATAATCGTCTAGCCGACATAAGATGAACTTCACCATTTCAGAGAGGAGTCTGTAATCTTCAGTATCTCTCTTAAACAATTATTATGCATAAGTGACGTAGGTAAAAAAAAGTGATCCATAAAGGTCATGACCCTACCTACCAAGCCCCGCCCCCACAACAAGCATTCACCAAGCGCCCTCGGTGTGGCCTCGATAGATAGCCGACATTGAACTACATGAAGATAAGTTGTTTAGGTTTTTTTCTCTCCTCATTTCTCACTGAAACGTAGACGCATCGTAGAAATGTTTGACAAACCGGGTGATTCGATATCTAATTATTTCTGGGACTTATCAAGACTGTAATCCCATTTTGCTAATGGTTGTCAAAGTGCATTTGATATCTATTTCCTGTCTGCTCACTATTCGGTGTGCGTGCGTGTGTGTGTGTGTGTGATGTATGCAAGCGAATGCGTGGGTGAGTGTGTGTAAGCGCTCGCGCACAGAACATGTCTGTGTTTGTGCACAGGCGTGCATGTGTGTGTGTGTGTGAGTGATGTATGCAAGCGAATGCGTGTGTGTGTGTGTGTGTGTGTGTGTGTGTGTGTGTTAAGCGCCCGCGCACAGTACATGTCTGTGTTTGTGCACAGGCGTGCATGTGTGTGTGTGTGTGTGTGTGTGTGTGTGTGTGTGTGTGTGTGTGTGTGTGTGTGTGACGTATGCAAGCGAATGCGTGTGTGAATGTGTGTAAGCGCCCGCGCACAGTACATGTCTGTGTACAGGCGTGCGTGTGTGTGTGTGTGCGCGCGCGCGCGCGCGCGTGTGTATGTGTGTGAGTGTGTGTGATTCGCGCGCGTTAACGGTAGATTGTGTGAGCACATGTCCATTTGTTATGATTATGATTATAGAATATACTCTATACAATAACAATAATGATGATAATAATAATACTAATAACAGTAATATGATGATGATGATAATAATAATAATAATAAAAGGTACTGATGATAATGACTGACGATGATGACAATGATGATGATGGTGATGATGATGGTGGAGGTGGTGGTGGTGGTGGTGATGATGGGGATGATAATCTCGATCATGATGATAATACAGTTTATTAATGGTCATCGGTTTGTTTACCTATGCTTCCAACTCCCACATGTTCCCACTCTTCATTCCGATTGTGCACCGCTTTATTGACCCATGAACGAAGCAACAACCCCCCCCCCCTCCCCCACAAAATTTGGTTTCTATGGTCGTGTTGGAGAACATACACGCTGCGCTCACAACACACACACACCCCCACTCGCACGCACAAACACGCAGACAGACAGGCAGACACACACACACAACGACGCACGCACGCGCACACACACACACACTATGCAGGCATCCCTTCCTTTTCCCATTTTTCATCTGTTCAACATCTCCCATTTTTACTTACTTTTCATAACTTCTTTTCCATTTCATCCCTTCGTATTTTCCGTACTATGTCCTACTTTTTCGTTTTCGTATTTTCCGTACTATGTCCTACTTTTTCGTTTTCGTATTTTCCGTACTATGTCCTACTTTTTCGTTTTTTTTCCGTACTATGTCCTACTTTTTCGTTTTCGTATTTTCCGTACTATGTCCTACTTTTTCGTTTTCGTATTTTCCGTACTATGTCCTACTTTTTCGTTTTCTTATTTTCCGTACTATGTCCTACTTTTTCGTTTTCGTATTTTTCGCCACCTTTTTCATTTCCCTGCTTTTGTCAACTCTTCCATGCCTTTGCCTGCTATTCTATGCACCTTTTGGAGTATGTACCCGACTGTTCGTACATCATTCTCCTGCGACCCACGTGTTATAATCGTTTCTGCCTTTTCTGACAATTCCTGACGTCTTACCATCCTCTGCTCTTTTTGTCGCTACCTGAATAGTCACCATAATCCTCGGCTGCTTGAACGGGAAAGTTATCCAATTTAATGACCTCTAAACAGCCTAAAATAATATTTTCTCAGTAACAGTTGCAAAACTCAAAAACAACGCGTCACGAACGTGCCATGTTAATCACGTTTAACAAATGTAATTATTCTGATAGAGGTGGGGGACATCTAAATTTGATCACGCTGACAGAGATTGGATTCTCCAAAATTAACAAATCAGAGAAAATAAACTAACATTCTGATGTCTATGAAGAACAATTAGAACAAGTCGGCATTAAAATGTGTTTGTAATAAAAAGCAAACCGGAGCTTTGAGTAAAACAAGGTCAGTCTGGCTTACGGTCAGTAGACAATCTGCATGAACTTTTCACCTCAAAGGGAACTGAACGTAAACCCTGACAGATGAGTGAATGACCAAAAAAATTGTTTCAAATAAAATGGAGTTTCATTCTGATGTTAAAAAGGACAAATCAACTCACAGCGAATAAGTTCCAAGACAGCTCCTAACAGCAGACATCATTCAGTGCCGAGTTCGAGTATAGACCTGCTCGCACCAGCGGTCACGGAGTTCAACATTTGTCCGTTTCCACGTTTGTTTGTTTTCTTTTTATTTTAAATTCATGTTTCATGAGTGTTTTTTTCTCTTCACCTGTCTTTCAGCCTTCATTTTATTTGCGTCTGGCAGTCTTTATTCGAATTTTAACGTTGAAAGGGTGAGAAGCTGCACAAAAAAGGCCTCAGGCCCAATTAGATGGGTGTGCAACGAGTGCGCCTGCTCACACAGCAAATGATGCTTGTTTCTCTCTCTTTCTCACTGTGTGTGTGTGTGCGTGTGTGTGTGTGTGTGTGTGTGTGCGCGCGCGCGCGCGCGCGCGTGTGTGTGTGTTTATTTGTGAACAATATCTGTGCAGTTCGTGTTCTTATTTCCAACTAATTCACTCAAACAGTGCGAATTTGTTATTTAAATCGTGACACATTTCAACCTGGCTGCCACTTTGTTGCAATGACAACATGAATTTTGCGTGCTGGAAAGCTTAATCTATCTGCTATCATCACGCCAAGATTTAGGCCCGTCTTTAAAAAAAAAACACACGATGCTTTTGATCTCATTGCCTGCTTTGTTGAGAATGTCCTCTGTAGTATATTTATTTATTTTTTTTATTTCTGGTAAAACTGTTGTCAATAAAACATAAGTTTTTGAGTTGCACGTAGTCTCACTGAAGGCTCGCCTTTTGGAAACAGAAAGTTGCCTTCACTGAAGCAGCCGATTCATCGTCGTGCAATGAACGTGAATGTGTATGTCTTCTGGGTGATTTCAATGCCAGAACCGAATCGTCAAGTGATGTTCAGATAAACACTGAAGATTGCAACAGCATATATTTTGAATGTTTGGGTGAAATCTAAACCCACAACGGTGACAATGTCACCATGGGAATTAGGGGACACAGATACAAACAACCTTGGATTCAGTTTGTTGGACTTCTGCAAATGATTTAAGATCCCTTTTTCAATGGTCGAGCTGAATTGGACTTTTGAATTGCTATATGTACAAGTAAAAAAGTAAGTTTGTTGATTATGCATGATTTTCCTTTCATTTACTTCCTTTTATTAGCGATTTTCAGGTATAATGAAATCTGTTCATACGTCCATTGTCCTATAATTTTAGAAGTTAATATCCCAAAATGCAATAAGAAATAGAATGCAATGCAAAAGTATGGAAAGATTGGAAAATAGCAAAGCAGATTTTTTTCCCCTGTGAAAACGAAAACGACTATATTGTCTGTCGATTGTGGAAGAGCTTTGGACTGGATGCACAGAGCTTTCTATGGCAGTATCAGTTGAATTCTGGAATCAGGGGCCAGATATTAACGATTGTCAAAACATGTACAGTAAAGTAAAATAATGCATTCAAGTAGCAAATCAGAACTCGGATTTTTTTTTCGTCGTTCGACAGGGTGAGAATTTTACCCCTTTTCTTTTTGCTATTTATGTCAACAAGCTGCAAAGGTATATGTCAAAACGAACAAACGGATTCACACATTTTGTGTGTGAAGCGAAAGTAATTGGATTTACTGAACAAGATGAAAATGTTATGCTGAAAATGTGTCTGCTGTGGTCTGCCGATGAGACCGTCGTTTGTGCAGAAACAGTTGACGAATCAAAGAAAGCAGTGGATGCTTTGTCTGATTATTGTGAAGAGTGGAATCTATATCTTAATTCCAATAACACAAATGTTCCCGTCTTTTCTGAAGGAAAAAAAAAACCACAAGTTCCCAAATCAAATACAAAGGACATGATCCCAAAGTGGTCTTCGGCTTTCAATATCTGGGGAATTATCTTAAGTATGAAAATAAGTTTTGTGCTGCATAAAAGCGTTTATATAGAAAAGCCTTGAGGACAATACACGGACTTGCAAGAAACCTAAACAACTGAAGTTATCATTAGACTTCAAAATCAAACTATTCGACAAAATGATTACTCCTATATTGCTATACGGTGCGCTTGACGTCCATCTACGACAAAATTGGTATCTAGATACTACATCATATTATAAAAATCTTCGATATTCCAAAATTATGCTTAATTTAGGTAAAAGCACACCAAGCCACATGACAGACGGTGAACTTCGAGAAATCCCTCTCGAACTATTGGCAAAATATAGAATGTTGTGCTTCTAGTTTGAAAGACTGGATTATGATCCGTTTCATAAATTCGCCAGTACAATGTATATATTGTTTTTATCAGATGTATATCAATAACCTCTACATATAGCCTTTCGGTCCAACATCTATAATACCTTTAAATGAACCTTGGATGGACGGAATATAGATTAATCAACATGAAGTCTGATGCTAAAAAGATCAGAATCTAAAAAGCAGCACGTTTAGAACTGGTTTTCAGACAGTGATTTGATATCCTCTTACTGCAGTTACACAAGAAGGAAAACTAAATAAACTTATATTCGAAAAACACCTTGATATGGTGCCAGAAAATTCAGCACTAATCTTTTATTTACAGTTTAGAACCCTATACCATGGGCTCCCAACTCAGGTAGGACAGATAGCAAGTATAACACACAACGAAAGAACGTGCAATAAACATTCATTAAATGAATCAGGAGATGAACTTCTCTACGTTTTCAAATGTCCATAGTTTTCTTCTTTTTTTTTTTTTTAAATGAGGACAGGGTTAAACTGCTGCCAAAAATCTTCAAATAAAAATGTAAACATTTCAACATTTTATTCTTTCTTTAATACTAAAAGATAGAACTCTTGCAAAGCTGATTCGGTTTTAGAAACTTATTCTGAGCAAGTTTAAAAATGTTTAAGTTTGCTCTGTCAGTGTACGCGAATGATGTCATCAGACACTTTTTCTTCTTACGTTTAAGGTTTCCCACCACCACCTCTCTCTCTCTGTCTCTGTCTGTCTGTCTCTCTCTCTCCTTCCTCCCTTCTCTGACTCCGTTATTTGTCGAGTTCCTTTTCATGCATCCCACTGGTGGTTTTGAAACAGTTTCAATTTCAGTTTCATCAAGGAGGCGTCACTGCGTGTGTACTAATCCATATACGTAACACCATATCCGCTAAGTTTCGAGACCACACTGCACATGATTTAAAGCTGGTGGATAAATGAATTAGTGACTAAGAGAAGAGGATTTAAGAAGAGGGTCTCTGGTTACGACTTAGCAGATATCTGACCTACGCATTAGCCCAACGCGATGGTCAGACCCTTAGTACCTACCAAACATTGTGACATAATCATCATTGTATGTGCGTGTGGTGAGTATATACATATGTGTGTGTGTGTGTGTGTGTGTGTGTGTGTGTGTGTGTGTGTGTATTCTTGCAATTCTTGTTTTTTTTTTTTTTAACCACGGTTTTTAGGCAACCTCTGGCAAGGAGTACCGTTGGCCTGAGGCAAATGTGTCCTGAACGGGTTAAAAGCATTGGGATCAAGTCGACACTAAAACGTATTTGTAACGAAAGGTAGATCATTGCTCTGAACAGAACAAGTTCACGCCAGCTAAGGTCAGACGACAACTCATATGAATTTTTCACCCGAAGAAAATTGAAAGCAAGCTACTCATTGTCCAACCACCCCTATCCCCCACACCACTCCTCAGTTCCTTTCTGATCTCACCTGCTCCTCTATAGCCACCCTACCCCACCAGCTCAGCTCCCAACCTCTATTTCTAGCACTGACGTCTGTCTTATTGGCTAAGCCGATCTGAAAGAAGGTGAAGGTGCTCAGAAGATTAGTCCAGCACTGCTCTGTCCCCGGCTCTAATGTCTTCCACTCTTCCAGTTTCAGTCATAAAGCGTCCTCCCAGTGGGTACAGAAAGGACGTGACACGTGAGTCTAAATAACCAAGTCAGTTCTTTTGTTCGTTCGGTTAATTCATATGCTGGTGCTTGAAAAAGGTTTTATCATAAACTGAAATATTGCAACTCATTCATGGGTGTTGTTTGTCTTCAACTTTTAGATCTTCCTTCTTAATCTATATATATATATATATATTTAGGAAACACCAACTGTTATTTCAGTACTGTCAATATTTGAAAACATTTGTTGTCAAACATGAGTAAACATATTGGACACTTTTTCCCTTCACTATATTGCCGTTTTCAAGCGTTTGCTCCTTCGATGACCTACAGATTGAAGATGTGCTTATGTTTAAAAACGAACGAACCAATAAACAGGTAACAAACCAAGTAAATACTCGCAGCAACTAATATGCGCTGATTCAACCGAAGCAAACAGGAGATCCCGAAACACAAGAACGTGGAAAACCCTAGACGTAATAACTTGCACCTAATAACACAGCAATCAAAAGCCCAGACTTCTGTGAATACCCGCAACTAATAAATCCTGTGTGTTCTGGTTGCCCGCACGAGAAAGATAACACCGATAGGTAATGGAGTACCTTATTTGGAAGCAGTGCAGTGAAAACAGCAAACACGACTGAACGAAAAAGACAACAAACAAACAAATAAAAAAAGAAAAAAAATCTTGCCACTGAAAAAAACACCATATGACACACTCACACAGAATTTAAAAAAAAAAGAAGAAAGAAAATCAATGCCTTATGAACAGAGTGCAACTGACTCCCTTAAAAACTCTGGCACCGTTGATTAAAAGTTTCTTTTCACCAAGTTTAGGCAATCGGAATGACCTGTCAAAAGGGAATCTCAGGTTTTGCTTGACTTTGGCAAAGTTCATGCAAAGTGTATTTGCTCGGTCAGTTCCTTGACTCAACCACGCCAGTCGAGAACACGTGACCGACATGTGGACGGACAAATCTCAGAGAGAGAGAGAGAGAGAGAGAGAGAGGGGGTGGGGGGGGGGGGGAGAGATGTTTAATGAAGGAAAAAGAATTAGCATACGATAGGTTTTTTTTTTTTTTACATCTTGCCATCAAGAGAGAGAGAGAGAGAGAGAGAGAAGAGACTGAATGTTTTAATGAATAGGCCATTGGCCCATGTCATAGTGGGCTGTCACAAAGTATATATAGCAACAGAACTATTGGACATATGGCATGAATAACACAAGCGTTGTACTCAAATTCTAAACATTTCACCCTTGTTTCAAAATACTGTGGCGCATCTTCAAAGCCTTGTCTAGAAAAAAGTGCAAGGCGTACATTCAATAATCTGTGTTCAGATGCAAACATTGTTAACTTAAACTGGGAGGGACTACTGTAGTACTTGGCTGGGATGTATTGTTCCCTTGATTCTTGATAAGCCGGACATTGCAATACAAAGTGGACTTCAATTTCTTCTTGGCTTTCACAAAGCGGGCACATTAGTTCTTGTTCCATTAGGTTTCTCCTGAAACGCATTTTGTGTACATTTAATTGCGACACTCCTACCTCATTCTAATCAGACTTATTCTAGCCTTTAGATGGCTAACTGATTGTAGATAGGTGGCCAAAGTTAAATCAGACTTCAAATGTCCTGTAAAGCTGGAAGCGATCACTCCGATTTATTTCAACAGACCACTGCATTTTATAGTCTTGGATCAATCTACTTCTCAACGCTTTCAAAAACTCCGTTTCGTTCCCAACCCCTTGATTCTCCCAAACTTCTTCAAATCCATACTTATGAAGAAAAAAGCAGACATTAGATGCCCAAGTATTCTTATTCGTACCATGAAAATATAACATTTTGTAGACTTTATATGGTAATCGATGAGGTGGCATTTTCAAAATTCTCAGCCAGTATTTAATACTTTTTAAAAATAAATTGACATGCGAAGGAAACCTACCTAATTCTCCATAGATCATTACATTAGGAGTTCTGTTGCTCACATTCAAAAATCTTTTCATGGCGAAGAGGTGCACTTTTTCTACAATGTCAAGATTACCAAATATGCCCCAGATTTCCGCCCCATAACTAAGTATTGGCTGAATTTGAGTGTCGAACAACTTAAAGAATACAGTAGGCGATTTTTCTCCCACAGACCACAAAAGTTTGAAAATATTAATGACACCTCTCTTTGCTTTGCTTGACATATCATAGAGGGTATGTGAAAAGAAAGTCTAGTTGACATTATGATTCCTAGATATCTGTACATGTTTACAACATTCATCTTATTCTGACCAAAGAACCACTGTTCATGCTCAGAGATATGTCCACCGTTTCTAAATATGACTATATTTGATTTATCCAGATTTACTGTAAGACCTAGTCTTTTAGCTGTGTTGTATAAGACGTTTAACTGATTTTGCAAACCAGTAATTGAATCAGAGAGGAGGATAACATCGTCTGCAAACATAATTAAAATTTCCAGAAAATCAGGGATAAGTTGGATTCCATGCTTTCCCTTTTCAATTATTTCTACAGCCAACTCATTGATGACAATGGAGAACAGAACGGGACTACACACTTCCCCCTGTTTTAAACCGAGAGGACATGAAAAGGCTTCACTTAAATCGTTACCAACTCTAACTCTCGCTTTCACCGTTTTATATATACTAGTAATAGCCCGGTACATTTTTCCATTTATCCCCCTTTTCTTTAGAATATCCCATAAGTTTGCTCGAACAACGGAATCAAAGGCCTTTTTATAATCGATAAAAGACTACGTACAATTTCTTGTGTAGCAATAATTGTTTTTGAACTATAGCGAACAGTGTAAAAACGTGGTCAATAGTACTATATTTTTTCCAAATCCTGCCCGACTTTCATTGATGACATTATTTTCTTCAATCCATTTGTTCAGCCGTTCGTTTAGCATATGGCTGTACAACTTACTGCACACATTCAGCAATGATATCCCTCTATAATTATCGGCTACATTCACATCACCTTTTTTAAACAGAGGTTGGATAATGGCTTCTGACCACTGTAATGGATAAGTTCCAGCAGAATACAGTTTATTGAACAAAGAATCAAAAACGGAATAATTACTGTAATAGAATTTTTGAAAATTTCCCCCACAATTCCATCAGGGCCTGCGGCCTTACCGTTCTTTAATGAACGTACTGCAGCGTAAATTTCACTTTCTGAGATATCCTGTTCTAGAATGTCTGTGTTGAAGTGATTTGATTCTTTATCGGTTTGTGCTTCTCTCTCGTCAACAGACTCGTTTTGTTCATCGGTAGTCAAGTTGGACTGAAAGACCTCTGAAAAGTGTTGGTACCAATCATCCTTGCTAATGTCATTTTGAACTGATTTTTTACACGATAAAGATTTTAATTTGCTCCAAAATTTCGTGGAGTCTTTTATGTTGTCATGTAAAGTCTTTACAACTTTTTCTCGACGAGTTTTTCTTTTTAGTCCGAGTTCTTTATAAACTCTGCGCTTTTGATTATACATAATTCTGATCTCTTCGTCATCGTCCGTCCGTCTGTAGTACTGTCTCAAATTATGGCGGAGCTGCTTTTTTCTTGGCTGCATTCCTTATCAAACCATGGGTCTGTTCTTTCTTTGCCAATTGTAATTGTTTTTCTCATACAACTACTAGCATCGATTAATGACTCATTAAACACATTAAATCGCTTCATCAATATCGGTATCTATTAAGTCAGTTGCCTTTTCCATGTTTTCCTGAAACTCATCACCCATCAATTTACCTTTGAATTCATCAATTTTTTCTTAGTCCCATACAATTTTTTCGAGTTTAAATGTACATTTTGGATTCTGTAGATTAGCTACATACACTTTAGTGCTGAATACAACTTCAGCTGGCATGTGTTTTGATTCTATTCTTGGCCGAACATTCAAAGAGACAATATTTTAAGAGACATCTAGACATAATTACGTAATCAACAATACTACGTCCTGTTGGTGACACATAGGTGAAGTGACCGAAGTTAATATCTTTAATGGCACCATTAAGGATGAACAGATCAAAAGAACTGCAGACATTCAACAAGCATTTACCAAAATCATTCTGTATCTTATCTTTTGAAGTTCGCAGTAAAACGTTGTCATGAGTGTCTTCCTGCAAAGGACAAATGACTATGACATCATCTGCTTCTGTACCATTTTCACCCCCTGTGCGTGCATTTAAGTCACCGAACAAAAAAACAGGTAAGTTGCCAAGAGATTCCACAACGTCCATAATACATTGCTCTAAAACAGTAATGCCATTTGTTTGGTCTGTATCACGATAGTATGGAGAAGAGGAAGGCGGTACATATACACCAAGCAAAAGTACTGGTGAGTCTGTCCCAAAGAAATTTTTTGACAATTTCAACACAATAATGTTGTCATATTCAACATCGATTTTTTCAATATATTTCGTCAGCTCTTTTTTCACTAGCAGCGCAAGTCCCCTCGACAGTCTGGATGTGACACCATCTGACAGTCTAATGCCTGGTATGACAAACGTCTGGTGGGTTGGGGAACAAATGGTCAGGGAATCTAGTAGCAAACGTTTCAACTAGGAGACAGAAATCAAATTCAGCAATGTAAGATCGGAGCTCAGGATCATAAACCCGAGAAAGACCTTCGATATTATATGTCATAAATCGAATGTCTCGCATGACACGAGCCTGGCCGAATCCCTATAATTCATCTCGTTTTCCACTTTGAGCTGTGACCTCTCGAAGTGTTGTCTGGCGTTTCAAAGCAGCATTTGTGCATGAAGCACTCCTTAGCCGGGTTGTTCTGTCTTTTGTATTATTTTGTTTCGAGGTCCGCGTCAATCGCCCCGTTTGGGTTGTTGTAGCAGAGCCTTTGTCATTTTGTTCATTTTGTTCACAGTCTGTCGTTTTTTGTAGCGTCTCTATCACATCATTGGTCACAACATGTATGTGTCTAACTTTGTCGAATTCGTTGGCCGTTCTAGGTCAGTGTTCACTCTGTCCACTGTCTCGCCATGATTGTCTGGGGGTGTCTTTTTTAGGATTTGTTTTAAGGACTGCAACTGGTTTTCATGCTCAGTGGTCTCAGTGTTGATCTGCGTGTCATTCTGTAAGTCATCACTCCTGGCATCGTCAGCCACTGTGATCATGGTTATGGACGGGTCATTGTCAGACGACTGATGTTGTCCGTCAGTGTATGTCACTTCCAAAGTATCTTTGTTCAAAATGTCATTTCCGGCAGGATTTCCATCCACTCCCCTACCCCCACCAAACGCAGAGTCTACCACACTGTCCAACTGACTCAAGTGATCCTCTTTCAAAGTGTTAGGATCAGCATTTCCATCTGCTCCCCTACCCCCACCAAACACAGTCTGCCACACTGTCCAACTGACTCAAGTGATCCTCTTTCAAAGTGTTAGGATCAGCATTTCCATCCGTTCCCCATTCACTGTCAGAAACCCAATCTGACACACAGTATGACTGTGACAATTTGTTTTCCATAATATCAACTGAACCATGATTCCCCCCCCCCCCCCCCCTCCCTCTGTCTCCCTTGCATTATCTGACACTAAGTCAACAGCTTTGCATGACTTTGTGTCACGCTGACTTGTGTTACCTGTACTGTCCATCTGGGGAGTATGAATACTGGAAGGTTGAACACTGACCAAATTGCGAGTGTCCGGTGCTGGTGGCAGGGATGGAAAGTGATACATGGACCGGTTGCTGTAGTATGGTTGGCCATAGTTCCAGTCCCGTGCCCCGCTCCCGTTGTTGTCCTCACCCCCACCTCCACACTCCCCATAATAGACCCTCGGATCACAGTCACAGTTGGTAGGCCTATACCACGACCCACGGTATGGTTCCAGCCTTTCACTACCATACCTCTGACTGTCGTAGTAATGCTCGCTACGGGTGATGTGGTCGCCTTCGTCGAACCGTGTGTTGATGCGGGAGTCGTATCACTGAGCGCTGCCGGCGTGGTGTTCCGGTGCCGTCTGCCAGCGGTGACCGGGACGTCGCCTCAGTTCCTCCACCACCAGTCTGTTACCCTTGTAGTAGGCGTGCATACCTTGTTGTCGGTATTCTTGTAGCGTTTCTCTCTGTCTGTCTGTCAGATCGGCGGCAACCATCACATTTTTCTTCCGCAGTGCTTCTTTGCTTCGGGTAAGCACCTCCATCTTATCAGCCCATCGCGCAAACTTCACGATCATCAGCGGGGGTCGGTTGTTGTCGTTGTTACGTCCGAGACGGTGTGCTCTGATGTCATCCCGGCACCACACTTTGTCTGACACAGTCCCTTGTAGCACCTGGACAATCACTGTCACACACTCATCATATGACTCACTGCTGGACTTAGGCTGAACATTGAAAAACTTCACCTGGACAATCACTGTCACACACTCATCATATGACTCACTGCTGGACTTAGGCTGAACATTGAAAAACTTCAAATTGTCCCGCCTAGAGTACATTTCAAGCTTTTCAGTTTTGTCAGACAACGCACCTGTTGTTCGTACCATTTTGTTTTCAAGTTGTGACACAATTTGCTTTGTCCGGTGTGTTTCCTGAGTGGCACTTGTCACAGTTGCTTCTAAGCTCGAAGTTTTAGCACGCAGCTCATGCAGTTCAATTTTTAACTCGCGCACGGCTCTGTCCAAGCCAACTGAAATCTGCTGAGTCATTGTTTCAAATCGGAAATCCAAAGCTTTTTCAAATTGTTCTTTTTAATTTTGCAGTAATTTTTGCATATTAATGTCGACAGAACCTGCATACAATTCGGCGTTCATCTTGTATCACTGCAGAGTTCGTTAATCCTGATTAATTAGCAAAAATGTACAAAAATTTTAGAGAGCACCAAATTCGCGTCCTGCCCGCTGCGTGATCTCGAACTCCAGAGAGAGAGAGAGAGAGAGAGAGAGAGAGAGAGAGCGAGAGCGAGAGCGGAAGTCAGTAAAAGGTCGACATGGACTTGTAAACAAAGCTCCCTTTAATCCGCTCCCGTCCCTCCTCCTGACCCCCCCCCCCCCCCCCCCCTCTCCAAACACATACACTACAGTCCACAACTCTTTCTGTCTGACGTTGGTGTAGTCTGAGAGGAGATCGCAGAATAGTTCCTAGACTGAACAAGTCGACTGCATCCGTCATGGTAGACCATTTTCATGACATTCTACTCCACCCACACTTCACCCCTCCCTCTCTTTGTCTTGGTCTTTGTCTCCTCCTCTGTATTTATGTCTGGTGTCTGGAAGCCATTATTCGCCGGCCAACAGAGATGAATAGTTTGTTTTTGTGCGGTGGCAGAGCTGCGCTAAGTAGTAAGCATGGAGGAAAGACATGTTAGTGCACCTGGGAAAGGGGGTGTGTGTCTGCTTGAAAAACGTCGACTTCCAACGGAATGATCATGTCTGGTGCTAATACATGCATTTACCTAGGTGTCACGTAGGTGAAGTCACGTGATTTATAGTTCAAGGGAAAAGCTGGACTGCTGATGACGCACACTCGGATCGACCGTAACGAAATACAACAGGAGACGATATCACAAGCACAGTTTTATTTACAATTAACAATCTACATTACAAACGACTTTCCCACAACAAAACCTGTTTCCCAGGTAGGTTCGTTTTTTTTCTTTAAAAAAAAAACAACAAAAAACTAAGTCCCAATTTAAACAATGAACTCCCTAAAAATCGACCAGGGGAAAACAAATGAAGGGAGAGAAGAAATATCCCTCCAAAGGATTCAATAACCAAGGCTAATAAAAAGCTAGGTGTCACTCATGCAGACTAAGTAATAAAATCTGCCCAAGAGAAAACAGACAAACTTTATGTTAAGTTGTCAAAGGGCCATCACTTTTCCCAAACCCTAACTTGGGAGGCAAAAATGAACATTCTCCGATACAAATGGAGAAATCTCTACATCTTTCATCAATTAATGAAACCAAATAAGTTGCTTCATGAACACAAATGAAAAAAAAATCCACAATACTCTTTTCTGCCTGAAATAATAATAAAAAACCGAATCCTCAACAATCTCTTTTCTACAACAATATCAATTCAACACCCTTACACATGTCTCCCCAAACGGGGAACACACACCGAGAAAAAAAAACAAACAAACTAGAACGCTCTGAAAAAGGGAGGGGAAAAAAAAAAACTTTATGAATGAAAAACAGGCCTGACCCTATTATTGTCTGAAACATCACCCACATTACTCACTGCACCGGACACAGGATTATGAAGAGGTGAGAACAGTCAATCCCACGATCGAAGAAGGCAGAGCATGGAGCCGCTCAGGTCCACACTGTTGATCGCAGTCACTCAAGAGCAAAGATGAGTAGATGACAAGGCGGGCACATCTGGGCCAGCCCACACGTTCCAGCCCCCTCCTCAGGCAAGCGCAGGCCCTCCCAGACATGGCTACAGGCGAGGCGGTCAGCGGCGACAATGGAGTCTAGAACATGTCAGACCGGTAAGTACGGGTCAGGTCAGGTAAAGTAAGCTCAGGTAAGGTAATATCAGTCCAAAAAGACCTGTGATACGAAACATTTAGTCGAACACATAGGCAAATGAAGCTTCATGAAGTCCTTCCGACTCTTGTTTGACAAGACAAAGACAAAAAAATAAAAAAAACCCAGTCTCAGGTCTTCCAACGACCTCTAGGTGCAGAAATATAGGTTATTCTTTTTCAAAATCTTTTTTTTTTCACATCAATGGAGCCCAACGGCAACCATTATCATCTAACTTGAGTTCTCAGGAACGAGGTCCCACTCCACAAAACCCAGTTTATCCCAAAGAATAAACTTTTCTATGAGCTCAAGTGGGAATGCGGTCCCATCACATACAGCAAACTAGCTACATACGTCTGTCCCCAAACACTGCTCCAAGTCGTCTGCTTCTCTCTCCTATTCACAATAAGGGGAAGATCACTTTACTCACTACAGAGTCGACATGTAACGGAAAACACGGGACACACGTGCTGCACCTGTGAGACGAGACAAACCTGGACCGAACTGAATGATAATTAAAAAAAAAAAACTATGAAAAGAGAACATTAAGCCATGCACACACTTTCGCACTCTAGATTTCTCCGAGCAGAGACAGCTGGAAACACACACACACACGTCACACTGTGACACTGGGAATTTACTTTTAGTTAAGTTTCGCGGCACCGTTCATTAACCTTACAACTTAAAGGTGCTTTGTTGCGCATTGATGTTGTTCTTTCCAGCACAAGAAAGAATTCTTTGAATGCTTTTGAAAAAATCAGCTCAGATGACTCACATATAACTGGCTCTTATGGCGCCGATTTAAGAAGATTAGATTATGCAATGTTGTATTTCAGAAAGGCACGCTTATTTGTACTCAAAAGATGACCAGGAATTGAATTACAAATACCTTATTTTTGGGTATGTGTAGAAACGAATTGATACTCCGTTTAGGTACATTAAATCATGAAATATGTTACATCTGGATTAAAATTGAAAAGAAAAATTAAGAAGAATGCATTAATATGCAGATTACATTATTAAGCCTGTCTGTTATTTGATTAAAGTGAATATGACAAAAATGTTTGCTGTAAATGGTATATGTATAACCTATCACTGGCTGTATCAAAGTGTTAATACAGACGATGAGTTTCTTCGAGTCTTTAGAAGTACACTAATTTTGAACAGATGGCATAAACAATCAAAGATTTGATGCTTTCAGGAACTGCGCACCGTAAACTATTTCAAAACTTGTTTGATGCTGAATGAGCGCATGCATTTGAAAGAGATAACGACAAGATTCAGACGAAATATTTCAGAAATGGTATAGCACCATAACCATCTTAGACTACCACATAAAAAAAAAGAAAAAAGATTCAATATGACCGCTTTGCAGAAGTTAAGATGAAGATGAAAGTTCCATATCCCAATGGCCGTACGGTCAGTGATCTGTCAGATGTTGACAGAGTCAGAGGGGCGGTATCAGGAAAGGCAGTGTCATCCCTCTCCCTCCGCCGCCTGAACCTAATGTCACCTGAACGAGATACCTATTTACCGCTAGATGGTGGATAGAGAGGGTTCTCAAGCCTTGAAAATCTGACTCCAGTGAGTGGTTCGAACTCATGACCTAATTGTTCTAACCATTTGTTTGAGGGCCCCCTCACACACACACACACACACACACACACACACACACACACACACACACACACACACACACACACACAGAGGCGCAGAGCAAACATGCATAAAGCATAACGTTGTCTGCATTTCAACACATATATCCCCACCCACACCCCCTCTCTTTCCGCTTCTCTGAATCGCTTGCTTCCATTTCGCGCACACACACACACATACACACACGCGCGTGCGCGCGCACACACGCACACATGCACGCAAGCACGAAAGTACACACACACACGCACGTGCACACACGCACGCATGCACGCACGCATGCACACATATTCCTTTGTCTGTCTGTCTCTGTCTTTTTCGCAGCCTCTCTCTCTCTCTCTCTCTCTGTGTCTCTGTCACTCTGTCTCTGTCTGTCTGTCTGTCTGTCTCTGTCTCTCTCTCTCTCTCTCACCGCACACACACATACACTGTCTGTCTGTCTGTCTCTCTCTCTCTCACCGCACACACACATACACTGTCTGTCTGTCTGTCTGTCTGTCTCTTTCTCTCTGCCCTTCACCCTCTTCCCACCCTCTTTCTTCAATCGCTGTCCAGTGGCAAACACAAGATCGCTTTCTGCTTTCCCGCCCCCCCCCCCCCCCCCCCCCCTTCTTCCTTCCTCTTCCTCCTCTTCTGCCCATTCTACCCTTTCAACTTCCCCACCTTCCCCTTCCATTCACCTTCCGTCCCTTGAATCCCCAGAAATCAAACACATTTCAGCCGAAATTTAAACATCCCTAGACCGTCTGCGAAAAGTTAAAGAAAAGTTCTTTTTATTTTTTTTTTTTTTTTAATGCGGAAAAGTTTCACACACAAACACAGATAGTTCTCCTCGCTATCTGAAAGTTTCCTGTTAATAAAGAAACTTTCTTTGTCGTGCACCCTCTTCGATTCTGCAACCCTCCCCCCCCCCTCCCCCCCCCCATCACCTCTTTTTTGTCTTTCTTTCATGTCTTCCACTGCTGTTCTACCTTTGTGGATCATTCGCCTGTCTGTGTTCTGGAAGGTCTTTCATACATCTTTTCTGGCAGAATTAGCGAGAGGCAGCCCCCCCCCCTCCCCCCAGCCCCCCCCCCCCCCCCTCCTGCATGAATCTTGCGACTGAGTAATGAACATGAATTGTACGCACCGTCTGAGACGCACTGCCTTCCTGTCCGTTCTGCAATGTGTAGTTGTTCACATGACCCCCTCTCTCTCTCTATATATATACATATATATATAATTATCATATATTATATATATATATATATATATATACAGTATATTAAAAAAGCCTAAAGCAATTCTATAAGTGCTGAACCCCTTGGGGAGCAACATTAGTTAAAACAAGTATAAGAGGAATCTTAAAACTATCTACAAATTTGTTTCTAGCGGCTTGGCTATCGTCAGGATGAAGTTTGGGTTGCCCACCGCCGGTGTTGTATAGCGTGTGGGGCCCGGTTGCAGCTGTTTTTGCGTGCGTGTTGGTTGCACGTGTTTTTGGGGGGTTTTCAGGTTGTTGTACGGGGTGTGTTCACTAACAACGATTTCCATTTATGCCTGCAGTTATTTACTATTTCAGTTTTAGTATTAAGAGTTGCTAAGTGTGGTTTACATAGTATTAGCCATTTTTCAGTTAGGAATAGGTTGCATCTTTTTAAAATATTGCTGTATGGTGATGCCCTTTTTTATGATTTTCCAGGATATATTATAGTTTATTTTGCGTCTTTAAGTTTCCAAATGTATTTGCTCAATCCAGTTTGGTTTTTGTATTTTTCTTTGTTGAATGACTGTTTGTGGTTTGCATATCTGGTTTTGAAGTGGTTTTCAGTGATCCCTATGTATGTTTCTTTTTCATTTTCTGATGTCACAGTAGCCTGGTATACAATGTTGTTGTGAAGACATTTATTGTTTAGTGGACACTGCTCTTTTTTTGGTGCAATTGCAAGATTTCCTTTCTTCACCCTTCTTTGCTGTGTTGGTTTTCATGGATGGATAATGAGGAGAAAAGTACAGGAAGAATAAAATCAGAAGAAGGGGGAAAAAGAGAACACAAAAAAGGAGGACGAGGAGGAGGAGGAGGAGGAGAGGAAGAGGAGAAGGAGGAAGAGGAGGAGGAGGAGAAGAGAAGGAGGAGGAGGAGGAAGAGAAGGAAGAGAAGGAGGAGTAGAAGACGAAGAAGGAGGAGGAGGAAGGAAATAAAGAAATAGAAAGAGAAAGTTGAAGGAGTTGAGCGAATTAGTGAATCTTTCATGGATTAAAGAATAAGGCTAACTGAAGATCATTACAACAACAACAATAACTACTACTACTATTGCTACTACTACTGCTTCTGCTGCTGCTGCTGCTCCTCCTCCTACTACTACTGGTGCTGCTGCTGCTGCTGCTACAACTACTACTACTACAAACACACGAACAAAGAAAGTTTATAAGAATAACATTAATATAATGTAAGTAGCAGCATCGGCTACATATACAACTAAAACAGTAACAAATTCACCAGCTAACACACACACACACACACACACACACACACACACACACACACACACACACACACACAACACACGCACACACATGACAATGTTATCAGGCAACAATAACAAACTCGACAAAAGCAAGAACAAAGGCAGCGACAACAGCAAAACTGATGACACCAATAACAACAACAATAACAACAAGAACAGCAACGTTGAAATGAAAAAGGAAAGATACAACTACTACCACCACCATAACCAGCAAATGACAACTTCTACAACATAAGAAACTTTCACAAACATTTTGCGACCTCTGTCAAAAAAAAAAAAAAAAAAAAGGTGGAATGTGAAGATTGCATCACGCAACTTTAATTCCAGAACAGCCCAAGAAAGGCTGTAATCTGTGTGAAGTCTGAGAGATAGAGTCTTTGATCTTCAATATCCCAGAGGATTACAGCCTTTTGGCATCTTCGTGACAGCAGACGCAAAAACACGCCAGTTATGACAAAAACAACGCAGTATGACAAAAACGCCAGTTATGACAAAAACAACGCCAGTTATGACAAAAAAGGCACGACACATGAGAACAACGATATCAGAAACATCATCAATATTGGCAATAGCCACAACAACGACAAAAACATCGCAGAAACACTGAAGCGATTTGAAAAAAAGATCAACTGAGTACTGTAAAAAAAAAAAAAAAAAGGTCTGAATCAAATTAATAATAAGATAAAACAAAATGAAAAATTGAAAGATTAACCAAAATTATGAAGTACAGAACAAGTAGATAAAATAACAATTATTTAATGTTTAACTTTGTAACCGGATGGTTTCTTTTTATACGTCTTATTAATAAAAGTCACATCGAGACAAATAGGTGTATGAAAAAGAAAAAAAAAAAGTTGAAATAGAAAACAGGACAACAAAATATATGAAAGAAAGGAACACGAAAATGAGGAAAGACTTAAACCTGTTCAATGCACAATGAAACAGCTGAAAGCTGTGAGTACGTTCAATACGACGAGCCAGATTCCTAGCAGAGACACTAAAATCATTAAGTTACTTTCGTAACATGGAGAAACGACTTTTTATGCGAAAAAGCATGACAAGGCTTCCTGACAAAATGAAGAAGACTTTTCAAAGGGAGTTTGGGCGGTTACAAGCAATTGCACAAAAGTCAAATGTCCGGGACTGAGAAACTGATGAGTGAATGAGGAGTGTTCTATATCTTACTGTCAGCATAAGAATATTGATACCTCTGCAAACAGGATCGAAAAATGTCAGAG
>CM065732.1:38929281-38931781 GCA_033310375.1 Conus canariensis | reverse complement strand
TCTTTTCCAGTCGTCGCTATTGCCCCCCCCCCCTCACCCCTACTGCCACGCCCACCTCTTTCCCCCTACCCCCCCCCCCCCTTGCCTGCTCCTGCAGACAATATCAATTGAAACAACCTCAGTGACACTAGCAGAAGACACAATGATTACAATAACAAAACAGCGTTTCTGATGACCGCTCTACCAACAGCAGCACACTCACACAAACAAACAGACAGACAGACAGACAGACAGACACACACACACACACACACACACACACACACACACACACACACACACACACACACACACACACACGCACACACACGCATGCACGCAAGCACGCAAAAACAATATGAATAATAATAGCAAAAACAGCAGATGCAATTAGAACAACAACAACGTTAAAAGCGAAAACGACAGCTGAAGCTAAAAATATGATAAAGAAAAAAAAAAAAACACCCTGTCAACTCAATCAGTGACTGCACGAATGATCATCACTTCCAATGCATGCTAATTCAAAACTATGTTCTCTCATTCTCATCGAAAGTGTGAGGTCTAAAAACGCATCACAGAAGAAACGAACTTCCTGGTTGTTTCTGACAATATTGTAGGGTCGAATTTCATGAACATACTTGGGAATCACAATGTTTTAAATCTGCACTTTCCACCTGTCGATCACAATCCTGACACGTAGTCTCTGAACAATATTCAATGCAGAGTATTATACTACTGAAAGAAAGAAACAGATACACCCGAAGATGCGGGTTGGACCCACAGAAGTACTGTCCTCAACTGCCGAACAAACCAGCTGGGAGCAATCTTGCACCACCCTTGGAAACCTGCGCAGTGTTCACATAGGGTGCAGGCACACACAGGACATTCCATTAACATCATACTGTTATTTCAATTTCTCATTGATCATCATTAAAAAAAAAAGGGACACGTCTTCATGCCTTCCTCTCTGGATGACTTCAGTTTACATTCTTTCCCTTCGTCTTCACTGTCGACAAGTTAACGGTGAGTTTCAAGGTGAGGCAGCAATTGAATGAAACTTTAAAGGAAAATATTTCTGTTCCGCCGAACGAAAGAGACAAACTTGTCTTGAAACTTGTTTGTCTCTTTCGTTCGACGGGATGGTAGTTTTTCTGTTGAGCTTATGATGATTAGCGTGTGTTGAACATGGCGACATTTTCCCTTCGGTGGTAGAGGCGCAGTGACATTGGTCTTCCACTATGAAATCATTGTCTTCAGCATGGGCCTAATTGCGTGATGTTCTGGATAGTTAGGATCCCTAGAGGCATCACTGCACACTGTAGAAGTGACTCAGCAGCAGTGCACGGTCTTCTCTGTCGGTTTGCCTCATTAACGATGATGTAGTAAGACCTCTGTCTGAACTGCTGAAATCTGAAATGACATATACAGATCCTAGAAGTACAGAGCCACAGTAGTGTGGTGGCTAAGGTTGTGCATTTGCACACTGGGAGATCTGCGGTTCGAACATCATCAGAACTATTGACGTGTGAGATTTGTCGGCCCCGGAATGGTCCTATCCGGAGTTGAGTGTGTTATGGGCTCAGATGGTGAGACGTAAACCACATACTTGTTTTATCTACTTAATGAATACGTCTCTGACAGTGCTGCTTTGTGTCGCTGACCAACACTGCAGGTGTCTGTGTCTTTCGGGCCTGGTTGCAGCTGTCATATATCTTAAAAGGAAGCGTAGGGGTCAGCCCTGTCAGGTGTGTAGAATCATCTCCATTACCCTTATTCCCAGTGATCTTCAAATAAAAATGTTCCTGAGACTGTATCAGGTGAGCCATAATGAGAGATGCGGAAGCAGTGCAAGTGGCAAAGCAGGGAAAACATGAGAGAAAGTACTGGAGCGACAAAGGAAATGACAACCAGAAGAACAACAAGGAAGAAGAAGAAGAAGAAGGAGAAGAAGAAGAAGGAGGAGGAGGAGGAGGAGGAGGAAAAGGAGGAAGAAGAGCAGAAGAAGAAGAAGAAGAAGAAGGAGGAGGAGGAGGAGGAGGAGGAGGAGGGGGAGGAGGAGGAGGAGGAGGCGGAAGAGCAGAAGAAGAAGAAGAAGAAGAAGAAGAAGAAGAAACGGAAATACAGCTGATCACCTCCATCGCTTTTCTCGCTTTAAATTTCTAACTATCTTGCATCCAGATCTCAATATGATTTTGGAAAGGTTTCGATGATAGTTGATATTTTTCGTTTATTTTTTGTGGCAAAATAACAAGATTTGAGAGCACGCAAGACGGATCATAGCATGGAGAAGGATGAGCAAATTTGACAATCATTTTCAACTCCGATGACTGGCGTGCTTTACCTCTCCTCGACATTTAATGATGTCTTGACAGATTGGATGAGGAACAAAAATGTATGCATATCCGTGACTCACTCCCAAAGGGAAAAACACTGAGAGGGGGAAAAAGCAATGAGAGGGGAAAAAAATAATGAGAGGGGAAAAAACCATGAGAGGGAAAGAAGTTCCAGTGGCGTTTTATCT
>CM065732.1:38919281-38926781 GCA_033310375.1 Conus canariensis | reverse complement strand
AACGGCCGGCTACAGAAACTTTGAACGGGGTAGTGAACTGGGGGTGGGGGTGAGGGGAGCGGAGAATGAATAAATATAAGGGGAAAAAAAACCCATACGGACCACTTTCTATCAGTTGCTGTGTAGTACAATGGTTAGGATTGCTGATTTGCAAGCTGGGTGGCGTTAAGTTCGCGATCCATTAAAGGCAATTATTAGTGTGCTTTTTTTTTTCCCGCGTCGATCAGAATCTTTGCTCAAATTCCCTTCTAACGCTGCAGGCGTCTGTATCTCTCGAGCCTGGTTAATGGCTGGCTATGTTATGAAAGGAAGCGTAGAGGGAAAGCTCTGTCTTTCATTTCAGACCAGAATGAAACTGTATAGCATCGTTTTCATTTTCCTCAGAGAGAGAGAGAGAGAGAGAGAGAGAGAGAGAGAGAGAGAGAGAGAGAGAAGAGAGAGAGAGAGAGAGAGAGAGAGAGAGAGAGAGGGGAGGTGGGGCGGAGTGGGGATGGGGGTTGGGGGTGGCGGAATGGAATTGAAGGTTGACATTGGGGTTAGAGGATGGTTTCTGAGTTCCAAATGAAGCTAACTACGTGGAGGGGTCCTAGTTTTAAATGAAAAAAAATTGAAACTAACAAGAGAGAGAGAGAGAGAGAGAGAGGAGAGAGAGAGAGAGAGAGAGAGAGAGAGAGAGAGAGAGAGTGTGTCCAGACTTCAAACGAAGCTTGGCTAACCGTTGTGCCGTTTGAAGTGAGGCAGGCTTCGGATAATTGTTCAAACATTGACAGAGGAAATACGTTTGATTTCTGTTAGACTTCTTTTTTATTTGCTTCCCGTAACAATACTTTTTTTTTGTTTTATAAATAAACTGGTGTGCAATTAAATCAAATTCTTTCTTTTCAACACGATATATGATCACGTTTGCAGTAAAGGAGTGTGTGTGTGTGTGTGTGTGTGTGTGTGTGTGTGTGTGTGTGTGTGTGTGTGTGTGTGTGTGTGTGAGTGGATAAGTTGGAGAGGAGAGAGAAGTTGAGAGAGAGAGAGAGAGAGAGAGAGAGAGAGAGAGAGAGAGAGAGAGAGAGAGGATACTGTATTCTTTAACCGATGATAATTTGAACGGTGTAGAAAGGTAATGTTTAGTCTTTTCTTTGCAGTCCCATGCGAACATATTGGAACGGGGTAGTGAAAGACAATTAATCTCTTCAGCTATCGTGTCACATTCCTTACTGAGTCTGTCTTCTAGAAGAGCTATCTTTCCTAACTAATTCAGAATCTTGTATATGAGTACTGTAACGACTTCTAGAGAGGGAATACGTATATTTAGTGGACAAGACAGCATTGTGTATACTGTTCATCACCAAAAGATAGATTTTGAGATTTGGAATACTTATCACACTTTTCTGAATAATCCTTCCAATGCGCTGAAGATTGAAAATTCCTATGCACATATCTGCACAGAAAGTCTGCGCTTGATGACTGAAACTTATTCATGCAGTCATTCCCAGTTTCAGTGTTTTTCGAACACAATTCAGCCATGCAGATGTACCCATAAAACGAACATTTAAATACTTACCTTTGTAACATCGGATTTTGCTTTCGCTCTGGTATAAAAGGGAACTCGCACCTTACTGTTACCACCAGCAAGGAAGGCATCTTTTCACCCGCATTTGCTGGCTTGCTTGTCAGCTAGCAAAATTTTGCTAAAAAAAAACCCTACGCATTCTAACTTAACGAAACTTGGCGAGAGGATTGACTCTAGCCCTAAGATGGATTCACTTACATTTCTGAAGCGGATCCGTATATCGGATACGGTTCAAAGGGCAGATCCTTGATCCGTTTGACTTTGGTGGAGGTCTGCTGTCTCCCAAGACCACCCTCCCTCCACCCCACCCCACTTTTTATGGAGGTGGACGATGGGGTGAGTTTGGAGGACGGATCACAGAAATAAAACTAGCATTTTGACGCCTGGAATCTCCCATACCTCTTTTCTGTGGCCACCTGTCTTGTCGAGTAGAATGGTTCGTGGCACAAATCCCAATGCTGTCGTTTGTTTCCGGTCTGTAATCTCTCAGCCCTGACAATAATTCCTGCTAGATACCAGAATGTGCACGAACATCGGTCAGCTTCTATAAAATAGAGCTGCAAACTTTTTTTTTTTCTGTCTTTTCTTTTGTGGTTCCCCTCGCCCTCCCTACGTCCCTGTGCCCGTCCCCTCTTCCTCGGCGGCATTGCTTCGGCACTGCTGCGATGCCGCTCATCCTGGCTCCTTCAGCCATAGCCACACCCATGCTCATAGTATCACAGTCCCAGCACCGAGAGTCTGCTGATATACTGAGTGATCAGTATAAGGTGGTCGAATGTTAACCCTGCGTAGGAGACACTGCGCAGCTTGCTGTGAGAGTCACGTTGGTAGTAAAGAACAAACAAGTACGGTAACTCTCGCTTCCATGATGAAATGAATACACGTCCATCACTCTAAACGAATGCTGCTTGCGACACCAAATCGCCTAGTAGAAATGACAACACAGAGCATACATCCATGTGATTGTTTGACTATATTGAAGATCGAAAGGGTGCTGCCAGCCTTGAATGAATGTTAATTTGTATTTGTTCATTTCTCCAGGTGTTGTTGCTGTTTAGATGTGTCAGGCACAGGGTATATGGGTAAGCTTGGAACAAGCTTTCTGGAGGATGTCTCTTTGTTTGTTTGGTGTGCTCTGTCTTGTCATTTCTGCTAGGCGATTCTGTGTCGGAAGCAATATTCATGTGGAGAGATGGGCGTGTATTTCCCTCATCATAGGAGCAACAGGATAACCCATCACTCCAAGTTACCCTACAAATAGTTACCCTACAAATAGTTACCCTACTTGTTTGTTATCTACTGCATACTGTTCCCTGCCTCATTTATGAATTCCAGGTACTTTAGTAGTGTTCTTCTGTGATACCAACTCTGAGCAGGCTGTAAGTGACTCTATTCGCACATACTTTGGTTTGTTTTGGTTCGTTTGTTTATCAAACTGGTGATTTTTTTTTTAAATTAATGTACTTATTTGAGTCATTCTAACTATTTCACTGACGTTGTCTCGATGCTATTTGAGTAATTCTAACTATTTCACTGACGTTGTCTCTATGTTCCTATCTCCTTCTCTATTTGTCTATCTATGTGTCTCTTTGCATGCCTGCCTGCCTGTCTGTTTGTCTGTCTGTCTCTCTCTTGTGTGCTTCTTGTGTGTGCGTGCGCGCGTTTCTCTCTCTCTCTCTCTCTCTGTGTGTGTGTGTGTGTGTGTGTGTGTGTGTGTGTGTGTGTGTGTGTGTGTGTGTGTGTGTGTGTGTGTGTGTGTGGTGCGTGTGTGCGTGCGTGCGCGCGCGTTTGTGTAAATAAATACACCTCAGCCTCTCTGCCTCTGTCTTCAACTATTTTAGGCTGTCTGCTTGTTTGCTCATCGCTCTGTTTCTCTCTACCTAATTTCTAAGCCATACCCCTATTTCTATGCCTGTCTGCTTCTATGCTCCCCCCCCCCCACACACACACACTCAGCCCTCACTCACTCTCCCTTTCTCTCGCCCTCTCTACTTCCTCTTTTTCGTTTGACGCGAGATTCAAGAATGCTTGTAGTCTAAGCCGCCTGTTAATACATGTCTTGATATGCGTTACCCAAACATACAGACGGGACCCATAAGAATTTGTTCCATATTGCAGAGTGTAAAGACCAGAAAATCAGTCAAAGCACTCAGTCAGTGAGTGTGGTACAAAGCTAAGTGTCACCCTCAAAAAGTATGAGCAGCAAAAATGTAGTCGAGACTCCCCCCTCCCCCCTCCCCTCCCCTCATCCCCCCAGTCTTTGAAAGTGCCCGAACAGTTCCAAAATCAACACTGCACATGTCTGTCTCCCTCAGACGTTGGTGACGCTGAAACAGGTTTTCACTGAAATCAAAGAACACTGCTCTCTTAGACACTTCCAACCCAAACGAAAGAGTCACAGAAAGTCCACAGCAGCACTGTCATCTCCCCCCCCCCCCCATCCTGATAGATTATTTGTGAACGTTAGAAGCACGGTTCCAGAGTCCCAAGTCTTTCATGTCTGGCTGATCTGGGTTTGATGTGTCAGTTCACACCCCTGGCTATGATGACTGCGGTTCAAAGTGGTCTGTGTCAACGTGTTCACAGGGACAGTCGTTGGAGGAACGTGGAGACTAGATACTCCTCAGGGGCGACGTTCATTCATCTGTCCTGCAATACGCTGTAGTAGGATCTGAGAGAGAGAGAGAGAGAGAGAGAGAGAGAGAGAGAGAGAGAGAGAGGGTTTTTCATATAACTGCGACGTTGTAAGCCTCTAAGGCACTGTCGAAGAGGCTTAGCGAGGGTTTCAAGGGTGATGTTTCTCCAGTGATTGTTACGTTCGACATAATTAAGGTACACCTCTCTTTAATGTCTTGTATTGGTGACTTTATAGGATACCTGTTTTTCTTTAAAATTTATGAATATTTCTGATCTGTCCTATACACACACACACACACACACACACACACACACACACACACACACACACACACACACACACATATATATGTACATATATATTCCTGGCAGCTGCTGGCTCCAGAGAGAGAGAGAGAGAGAGAGAGAGAGAGAGAGAGAGAGAGAGAGAGAGAGAGACAGACAGACAGACAGACAGACAGACAGACAGACAGACAGACAGACAGACTGAGAGAAAACGACGATAAACGTTGGCTCTAATGTCTCCCATATCCATAGAGGGACCAAAAGAAAAGCCAGAGGGCATCCCAGCAGTCATACATCATGTTAAAGGCTAGACCTGCACTGAAAGGGAGGGGGGCATAAAGGGGAACACTTCTCTCGCGCGTGCTCTGTAAGCTTGTGGGAACTTCCCAAGGGAAGGGCAGCACGGCCAGCAAGCCACAGCTCTGTCTGTCTATCTATCTATCTATCTATCTATCGATCTATCTGTCTGTCTGTCTGTCTGTTTGTCTATCTATCTATCTATCTATCTATCTGTCTATCTATCTGTCTATCTGTCTAATTATCTGTCTGTCTATCTATCTGTCTATCTATCTATCTATCTATCTATCTATCTATCTATCTACCTATCTATCTGTCTATCTGTCTGTCTATCTGTCTATCTATCTATCTATCTTCTATCTATCTATCTATCTATCTATCTATCTATCATCTATCTATCACTATCTATCCTTCTACCTATCTATCTATCTATCTATCTCAATTAGTAGATCACAAAGACAGATATGTTTGCATATCATCACATTTCGTGTGCCCCTGTGTGTGTGTGTGTGTGTGTGTGTGTGTGTGTGTGTGTGTGTGTGTGTGTGTGTGTGTGTGTGTGTGTGTGTGTGTGTATCTAAGTTAATGTTTTGTACATGCTGACCAATAAATCACAAAGATAGATATGTTCGCAAAATCATCACGTTGCGTGTGTGCTTAGTCTGTCCTTCTATCCGTCTGTCTGTCTGTATGTCTATCGGTCTATTTAGCTGTCTGTCTGTCTATCTATCCATCTGTCTGTCTACCTACTATCTATCTGTCTATCTCAATTCATATTTTGCAAATGCTAACTAGTAATCACAAAGATAGATATGTTTGCGTTTCATCATGTCTCGTTTGTCTCTTCTTGGTTTTCATAATGTGTGTCATTGCGCTGAAGGCACAACGTAAGAAGAAAGGGTGATGGGAAAAAAGCAGAGTCCGCCAAGGTAGACGGAGCAGCATCATGTTAATCCAGATCCGCGCAAAACTGTAAAGTTTCCACACCTCCTTGCCCTCTCCCCCTAAAAACCTTCCGTCAAAGAGTCAATTCATGAGTGGAAACAGTTTTTTTTCCACGTTCTCAAATATTTTGTTTTCAAATGGACAGTTTTTAACAGGCGTTTAAGACCATGCAATCCCACTGTTGATTTTATTACTAAGTTTGACTATTTCACAAAAAGTTATTATAATAGTGATCAGTGTGTATAGAACAACTTCATAGTGTTTACATTCAGTGGACAGTTTTGCTGTTACCCTATCGAATAGTCACGGACATTTTATTCAAGGTGGATCCGCAGCATGATTCGCACCAAAATGGATTCGTTCTCGGACCACATTCTCTGTTTTCATGAAAAAATTATGGTTTCGCTTTAAGCTGTCTATTCTCCTAAGATGTCAGTATCATTGCTACGTATCCGACGTGAACAGATGACGATTCTGACGTTGAAATGCTCAGCGTTTTCCTTGCATATCATGACATGTAATGAATGATGGCTGTAAAATACAGTAAATGTGTCAAACCATAAATGTCGCAATCTTTACCGAGTCTCTGATCTTAATGAGACCCATCTCTTCTCAGTTCAGTCCGTAATATTCGTCTAGAGCATCATATTTTGAGTAAAGAATGGAAGTTAGTACTAAGTATACTTTTCTCCACAAAAATGGTAAAAATGGGATTAAGCAAACACTGATTACACTCTTCAAACGGGTCTCACCAGTATCTACAACTCTTGTTTAGAGACATTCAGACGCACATCAACACAGAAAGTCTACGAATAAAACTGAGTGAGAATCTTTCATTCTATCATAATCCGTCCCTCTGACGATTTTTGTTTCGAAGATTATCCAGTTATTGAGAATGCGTGCATATAACATATATATTTATAATTATGTCTTTGGATTTTGCTTTTGCTGTTGCACAACATCACCCAAGGCTTAGTTTTGCTTGGCCATGGAGGTTATGTTTTTAGCCGTTCCTACTGATTGTTCGTTTGTCAGAAAACGTGGCGTTTCTATTGAAAAAGAAGGCCAAAGTACAATGAAGCACACAAAACAGAATGCTAAGTCATGCTGTTAAATGTTGATACAAAAAAGTAGGTTTTTTTTATTTGAAAATGATCATTCTTCAGATGTCACAAATACAGATACGAAAAAATGAATAGAATAATACTTGCCTGATCGTAGCCAGCATTAGAATACTGCCTGTCAATATCACCACACGAAACAAACAAAGAAACAAACACCTACCAAAATCTCTCTCTCTCTCTCTCTCTCTCTCCTCATCTCTCCTCACACACACACACACACACACACACACACACACACACACACACACACACACACACACACACACACGCTTGCGTGCGCTTGCGCGCCCGCGCTGGAACGCGCAAATGCAAAAGATGGAATGTAGAACAAGGACTACTTTATTGCATTCATGTCTGGATCCGTGATACAGACATGGATCAAACGTGGATTCGGGATCTGTTCGATCGTGCAGAGGTTTACTATCTTCTGAGTATGTCTAAAATTCATATTTCTCTGGTCACAGTTTACCGCAGGTATAGAACCAAAACAGTTTAATCCCCTTTTTTTTTTGACGCATGCAGTCTCCCGTACTGTACTGCCATAGACTTTTCACTCGTCGAGCAAAACGATTTCCAGCACAAATCCCGCTTGTGCTGTTTGTTTTCCATTCGGTATTCTCTCTGACCTGACAACGACTCCCACGTGAT
>CM065732.1:38889281-38916781 GCA_033310375.1 Conus canariensis | reverse complement strand
ATATGATTGAGCCATACATTAAAATGAAAATGGACAGGTATATTAAGAGTGCATTGACTAAATTTAGATTTGGTATCTCTGACATAGCTTGCCATCGATTCAGATACAGTGTTTTGAATGAAAATAGACTGATATGTCGGCTATGTTACCAGGCCAAGGAAGATGAAATACTTTTTATTTTGCTGTCCTGCTCTCAATGACCTTCGAGTAAAATTTATTAAGTCAAAGTATTATTTTGATCCTTGTAGTTTTAGAGTCAGCTTACTATTAACATCAAGAAATGAGTGTGTCCTCTTTGATCTTGCCAGGTACATATACGAAGCACAAAAGCGACTACGGGCGATGTATTCATAATAGGTTTGCATAGTATGTGTGTGTAACTGCTTTTTTCCATTTCTTTTTGTGAGAATTCTTCTTTATTCGTGTATTACGGGTGTCACCCCTTCAGTATGGGCTATGGCCTAATCTGAATAAATCATTCATTCATTCAATCATTCATTCATTCATTCATTCATTCATTCATACTCCCTCCATCTCGTTTGACATGAGATTTTAGAAGGTTTGTACCGTGCGCCTCCTTTCAATACATGTCTTGCTGTGAGTTACCAAGACACACAGACGGGACTCTCACAAGATTTTGTTCCATGTTGCAGAATAGACAGACCAGAAGATCAGTCAAGGTACACAGTCAGTGAGTGTGGTACAAAGCTAAGTGTTACTCTCTAAAAAAAAAACACCAAACAAACAAAAAGGATGTTGAGCACAACTGTAGTCGAGACTCACCCAACCCTTTCTCCTGTATTTGAAAGTGCCTCTACAATTCCAAAATCAACACTGCACGTGTCTGTCTCCTTCGGGCATGGGTGACGCTAAGAGAGATTATCATCGAAATCAAAGGATACTGCCCGTTCAGACATTTTCAAACCAAACGAAAAAGTCACAGAAACTCCACAGCCGCAGCTGTCATCTTTCCCCCCCCCCCCCCCCCATCCTGATCGATCATCAGTGAACGTTTCATGTCTGGCTGATCTGGGTTTGATGTGTCAGTTCACACCCCTGGCTATGATGGCTGCGGTTCAAAGCGGTCTGTGTCAACGTGTTCAGAGGGACTGTCGTTGGAGGAAAGTGGTGGCCAGATACTCCATAGGGGTGACGTTCATTCATCTCTCTTGCAATAGGTCCTACGAGAATCTGGCGGAGAGAGAGAGAGAGAGGAGAGAGAGAGAGAGAGAGAGAGAGAGAGAGAGAGAGAGAGAGAGAGAGAGAGAGAGAGAGAGATTTGAGTTTTGTCAAAGAGGCTTAGCGAGAGTTTCAAAGGTTATGTTTCTCATGTGATCGCTACTTTCAACATGATTATGGTACACCTCTCTTTAATGTGTCGCATTTAACATTTTTTATGAGTGCATGTTCACCTTCGTATGAATGTTTCTGATGCGTCTTTTTTTGTTAAGGTTATTTCTTTCGACAAAGATCTCTGTCTTCTGTCTGTCTGTCTGTCTGTCTCTGTCTCTCTACCTAGTTATATATATTTTACTACCCTTCGATGGCTGCTTTGAGGGTGCTGTTGGATTCTTTTCTGAACCCTTGGTGGTGAGAACAGAATTATGGACTGTGGTGTGTCTCTATTTGACACCAAGAGCACAGACACAACCAGCCGTGTCTCCCTGATGAGTCCGATCCAGCGCACGAAAGGCCTAGGAGCAGGCAATACAGATAGATGTGCCTTATAGAGCGATTACGATGGTTCCCTCAGGCAGCTAGTGAAGGGTTTCTCATATTTATAATATATTCCCCATTTTCTTCGTGTTCAATTTTTTTTTGTTTTTTTTCTTTCTTTCTAAAAGTTTAAATCTTTGCCAAGTCATTACTATAATGACTGAAGAATTGTTAGCCTGCACTTGTTTTCCCCCACTACTTAATTGTTCAGCATTATATATATATATATATATATATATATATAACTAGATAGAGAGACAGAGAGAGAGAGAGAGAGAGAGAGAGAGAGAGAGAGAGAGAGAGAGAGAGAGACAGACAGACATATATATATATATGTATGTATATATATATATATATATATATATATTTGTGTGTGTGTGTGTGTGTGTGTGTGTGTGTGTGTGTGTGTGTGTGTGTGTGTGTGGACAGAAGAAGAAGAAAGAAGAAGAAGAAGAAGAAGAAGAAGAAGAAGAAGAAGAAGAAGAAGAAGAAACAGACAGACAGACAGAGAAAAACGACGGTCAAACTTGGCTATAAAATCCCCCATACCCACACTAGGGGCAAGGGAAACGTCAAAGGCCATCCCAGCAGTCATACATCATTTTACCGGCTAGACCTGCATTTACCGGCTAGACCGCATTTACCGGCTAGACCCGCATTTACCGGCTAGGCCCGCATTTACCGGCTAGACCTGCATTTACCGGCTAGACCCGCATTTACCGGCTAGACCTGCATTTACCGGCTAGACCTGCATTTACCGGCTAGACCGCTTACGCTGACCTGCATTTACCGGCTAGACCCGCATTTACCGGCTAGACCTGCACTCAACGGGAAGGGGCCACGATGAGGAACACTTCTCTGCTTCGTGCTCTGTAGGCTTCCAGGAACTTCCCAAGGGGAGGGCAGTACGGCCAGCAAACGACAGCTCTGTCTTGCCATTTCTCTCTCTCTCTCTCTCTCTCTCTCTCCTCTCTCTGTCTCTCTCTCTGTCTCTCTCTCTCTCTCTCTCTCTCTCTCTCTCTCTCTCTCTCTGTTAATATTTCTATATATTGACCAAGAAATCATAAAGATAAATATGTTTGCATTTTATCACGTCTCGTGTGTCTCTGTCTGTCTGTCCATCTATCTGTCTATGTATCTGTCTATCTAACTTGCTATATATCAATCTACCTACATCAGTTAATGTTCTGCATATGCACACCAATAAAACACAAAGATAGATATGTTTGCATATCAACACCTCGCGCGTGTCTCTTCCGGTCTAATTCCCCCCCCCCCCCACCCCCTCTCTCTCTCTCTCCCAGTTAATCTGTTCATTTATCTAGTAGTCATCTGTATGTATGTTTGGATGTATGTATGGATGTATGGATGTATGTATGTATGGATGTATGCATGTATGTATGTATCTATTCTGTATCAATCTATCTATCTCAGTCAATATTTTACGTGTGCTAACCAATAAATCATAAAGGTAGATCTGTTGGCATATGATCACGTCTCATGTGTGTCTTCTCGGCATTCATAATTTGTTTCATTGCACACAAAAGAAAACAACAGTCACGAGACAGGGTACTGGAAGGGCAGCTAAACTGCTCCCAAGGCAGAAGGGAGAGCAGCATTTCCATGTAGATCCGCTCAAAACTGTCAGCTTCCCCCGCCCCCCTTCCTCCATCTCCCCTAAACACTCGTCTAAAAAATTTACTGTATGAGTGAAAACATATTTTTTTATATGCCTGGGAGAGTATTAATTGTTACGGTCTAAATAGAAAAAAAAACTTCCCATAGTTTTTTTTTTCCATATGCCAGGGAGAGTATTGATTGTTACGGTCTAAGATAAAAAAAAAAACGTTCCATAGTTTTTTTTTCCATATGCCAGGGAGAGTATTACTTGTTATGGTCTAAAATTTAAAAAAAAATCACCACAGTTTTTTTCCAGATGCCAGGGAGAGTATTAACTGTTGGTCTAAAATAACAACTTCCCATGGACTGGGTTTTTTTTAAGAGGAGCTGGAAAACCATAAAATCTCACAGTTGATATCATTGCGAAGTTTAGTTATTCCATAAAAATACTATTATTTTATCATAGTGATCAGTTTGTATAGAATAACTTCATAGTGTTCACATTCAGTAGACAGTTTTGCTGTTGTAACCTTGCCGAACAGACCCTGGACACTTTATTCAAGATGTATCCGCGCTGTGATCCGCACCAAAATGGATTCGTCCTCGGACCACATTCCCTAATTCCATCGAAAACTACACTTTCGTTTCAAGCTGTCTGGCTTACCTTTGTATTCTGATTCTCCAAAGATGTCAGTGTCGTTGCTACGTATTGAGCCTGAACCGATGCTGATTTTGACGTTGAAATGGACAGCGTTTTCCTTGCCGGTCATGACCTGTAATAAATGTTGATTGTAAAATACAGGTTATCTTCCATAACATATACGTTGCAGTTTGTACCAAGTCTGTGATTTTAACGAGTTCCATCTCTTCTGCATTCAGGCTGTAACTTTCGACTATAGCAACACATTTTGGGAAGGGAATGAAAGTTAGTACTGAGCAAGAGATTTTGTTTATTTTTCTCCACAAAAAGGCTGAAAATTGGATCAAACAAATACTTATGACATTCCTTGAACAGGTCCATCCAGTATTGAAAATTCTTGCGTAGAGATCCTCAGGCACACATCGACACAGAAAGTCTGCGCATAAACATGAGTGATATTCCTTAATTCTATCACAATCAGTTCCATTGACGTTTTTTTTTTTTCCTGGAAGATAACCAAGTTATTGAGAAGTCTGCAGAGAACATACAGGTACTCTACGATATAACTTGCACGTGCACACACCTACACTGATACACACACACACACACACACACACACACACACACACACACACACACACACACACACACACACACACACACAAAACACACACGAAAGATGGAATATGGAACAAGGACTACTTTATTACATTCAAATGTGGATCCGTGATGCAGATATGGATTAAAGGTGGCTCCAGGATCTGTTTGGTCGTGGCGGACGTTTGCGATCTCCTGAGTAGGTTTCAAATTTACTTTTGTCTTGTCACGGTTTACCGCTGCCATAAAACCAAAGCAATGTAATGACTTTTTTTTTCATTTGACGCATGCGATTCCCCATACTGTTCTCCAGTGGATTCTTCACTCGCCGAGCAAACCGATTTCCAGCACAAATCCCACAGGTGCTGTTTGTTTCCATTCGTTATTCTCTCTGATCTGACAACGACTCCCACGTGATTCCGGATGTGCACAGACCTCATTTCCTGTGTAGAAGCTACATGTACAAACTTTTTTCTTTTATTTCTCCTTCCCCCCTCCCCCCTCCCTCCTCTCCTCCCCCGACCCCTCATCCCCACCCCCCGTCCTTCATCCTGTCACGTCTTCTGTGTCTATTTAGTGGCACTTCTCCCACGGTGCTCATCCCCCCCCCCCCCCCCCCCAGGGACAGGTACATCCTCAATCAACTTGTTACATTGTAATTATATTGAACAATCAATACTTGGTTGTCGAAGATCACCCTTCCACCACCAACCACCTTTTTCCCCCGTGGAGAGACATTCCTGTGCGAGTCACTTCGGTGATTTCTTCCCAGTGCCTGATCTGAGCCGGGTGGAATCGTCTCAAACAGCAAATTGGTTTGTTTGATTCGTTTGCTTGCAGAATCGTTGGCGTGTGTGTGCTTGCGTGCGTGTGTGCGTGCGTGCGTGCGTACATGCGTACGTTCGTGCGCGCGTGCGTGTGTGTGTTTGTTTGTGTGTTGTGTGTGTGTGTGTGTGTGTGTGTGTGTGTGTGTGTGTGTGTGTGTGTGTGTGTGTGTGTGTGTGTGTGCGCTGCGTACGAGCGTGCATGCGTGCGTGAGTGAGTGCGTCCGTACATGTGTGTATGTGTGCGTGTGTGTGTGTGTGTGTCTATGCGTGCGTGTGTATATGTGCATACAGTGCATGTGTGCAATCGCACGTGGGTTATGTTCTCAAGCTAGGTAACAACCATAATTATGAGCTAATTCGCGAGGCTTTTATGTGTGTATGCGAGACGTTCGCGTCTTTGGACTTCTTCTTCTTCTTCCGTATACACCCACAGTCAACATTTTGACCATTATTGGCGTTTTTTTTGGAGTGCGCAGAAGGAAGGAAAAAAAAAAAGGGGGGGGGGGGAGGGAGGGGCTTGGCGGTCTAGTGTGGACTTGACACCTTTGAAGAAAAGGTGCCAAGGCTGGGGGACAGGACGGCGTCTGCTGGCAGGCTGTTCCAGTCCCTGACTGTACGGGGGAAGAAGGCCATATTGTGGTAGTCATTTTTGGCGGGGATCCTCTTCAGCTGTTTGCTGTGGCATCTTCTGGAGCGGGTCACAGCGGGGGCCAGTTGGTTGCAGTACACGCACACCAGTTTGTTGATGATTTTGTACATCATGCAGAGGCGTGCTGTGCGTCGGCGTTGTACCGGGGGGTGGGGGGGGGGGGGCATTTTCAACTCATGCAGCATCTGTTCCACACTGGAAGTTTTCCTGTGGCGGTTGAGGACAAAGCGGGCTGCGCGTCGTTGGACCTTCTCCAGAGAGTCACAGTCATTCTTATCGTGGGGATCCCAGACACAGGCTGGACTCGCGCGAGTGTTATGCCCTGGAATCAGCCAACCTGTGAACAGCTATGCTGTATGTTAACAGACAACGAAAACGTAGTGACGATCCATCCATGCCAGAATGTTCTGCACTGATACACCCTTTGATGGACGTCGCACGAGTCATATAGAAGCATGGTACACCCTGGCTGCCTTCGTTTTCCACCAGAAGCCGACCAGAAGAAGAAGTCCTTGATGGAGAACGTGCACGAGTGGACTGGTTTAAAACGCCTTCACCCTGTTGCTAATGGCTGGGGGTGGGAATGGTGGATAAGGGATGGAGGTGGAGAGGGGGTGGGGAGTGGGAATGGCTGAATGTTCAAAGCGTCTGGCAGTGTTATGACCTATCATCATTGGGCGATGATGACGAACTATTTTACCAGGTTGTAGACTTCTCTATAATCTGATCACTTAGAACAGAAAAAACTTTCAAATATATTTGAGCGTAGCGAAACGGACTGAATCGTTTCTGAAAGGAAGCCAAAGCAGAAATAAACAAACGAAACAAAAGAGAAAATAAAATTGACTCTATATGTAATACAAAACAGCGCTGTGAAATTCTGACAAATGTCTCTTTCTGAAGTCACAAGGAACGGACACAAGAAATGTACAAAACAGCACTATCTAGAATGGTGTCATGCATCTGGGGAATATGTTTTGTTGGAAATTGATGGAGACAATAAAAAAAAAACCCAGAACACGCACACACACACACACACACACACACACACACACACACACACACACACACACACACACGCACGCACGCACGCACGCACGTACGCACGCACACGCACGCACGCACGCACGCACGCACACACACAAACACACACAAACACACACAACTCAGGGCCCTTAAGTGCTTTTGTTTAATCAAGCGAATGTATGGCGAGATGCGTGGACAGCGGTGGACAGCGGTGGGAGTGGTAATGGTTGAGGGGTTCGTTCATGTTTCATAAGATGGAAGAAAGCGGGAGCCATGCTTACTGGCATGGAGATTAACTGTGCTTGTTGATCTCTGCAGTGCTTTTCATCAACATCGTCGTCATTGTCATCACCATCATCATCATCATCATCATCATCATCATCATCACCGATGACCTTTTTCTCTTCAAATTTTAATGCAGGCAAAGTTTTGAAAACAATACTTTTGAAACTGGCTGTACGGCAAGATGTAGTCTGATTTTCGAAAGATATCTTTAATACGTTTGTCTTGAAAGATGTTTAAAAAAAAGCATCCTTTACATTATGCTTGTTGAAAATTGTCTATTCGCTTTAAACACGAATCCCTCATCCTCATGGATATGAATCAAACATGATCAACAGTGCTGTCATTCGTTAGAACCTACGTGTACATTGAACAGGAAATTGTAGCGGGATAACATCAGCGAATGGACTCAATACAGGTCAACTGACCTAACATTGACTGAGGCAGGAAGCGGTGTTGCCACCCCCCCCCCTCCCCTGGCTGAAGGTCATAAAGTCCAACGGACGTTTCCAACACCTTTGGGATGATGACGACAATGGTGACGCTGATCTACAGGAAGAGGAGCTCAAGGCCATTTTTTTAATTTTTATCTATTTATTTTTGTTGCGTACGCAGGCTGACACTCCCGCGGGCACTCCCTGTAGAGACAGGCAAGGATCAATCCCATCTACCCAACAAAGGGAGTGGAGTTTTGTGTGTATGACTGTTTTTTAATCCCACCATTAAGGCAGCCATACTCCATCTTCGGGGAAAGAGCATGCTAATTGTAACGTGTCATCCATACCAACGGCCAAACTGATCTTCTCTTCCGAAAGTTGGTGATGGGATTTTACGTGTGTGCAAGATGTTATGCGTGCGTTCACACACGGAACCTCGGTTTATAGTCTCATTCGATGGACTGGATGGGAAATGGAATCAGAACCAATGTTAACTCCGAGGGGGAAATCCCCTGCACCGAAACGGCCCGGCGGAGATTCGAACCCGCAACCTCAAGATTACGAGTCCGGCGCTCTACCACTGAGCTATTCCGGCCCCCGGAGCTCAAGGGCATTTTCTCCCCTTTCTCCCTGTGTCTGATCTATTTCTGACCTGTCCTCACTCTCCCCTCTCTCCTTCATCTGATTAACATTACCATTCTGCCACTATCAGCCATCTTGGAAACATCATTCTGTGCATTTTCATGTCTGTTCTGCGTTACTTTCAAACAATGTTCCTCTGGTGGAAAAATCCTTCTCTGTCTTTTAATGCGTATTGATCAAGCATTGCTTTGCACTACGTTTTGTGTACTGATTGTATTTTGGACTGTTTTTATTGGGGTAAATGAAAATGAAATTTTTCGACTAGAAGCAAAAACAATAATTCAAGCAAAATGCTACAAGATCAATGGTTAAAGCAAAAGCAACAAAATATGTTCGAAAACAGCGTGCGAATTTCATGAAGAATAATTTAAGATATAAGGAACCAGAATCAGGGAAATAGGATAGTTAAACGAGTAGGACTCTGTCCAAAGTACAGTATTAATGAAACTGGTAATGAATTTCAGTGGCTGTTCAATCGCTTACAGCATTGTTAAAAGAAAAACTTAAATTACGTAAAAATTACTCAAGCCCAATATTTTCAGTACCATCCAAGTGTGATCAAAATGGATGAATTTTTCCATATCACATGTAAATACATACCTTTAGAGGTCACACGCTTGTTAGGTATACTATTTTGGTTATTCCAATCCAGTGTATGTCAATTTGCCTTTCAGAAAATAGATATCAGGTAAGGTATGGAATGTGTTATATCTTTGAGATATGTTACACACACACACACACACACACACACACACACACACACACACACACACACACACACACACACACACACACACATTTATATATATATATTATTGTTTAATTTAGAAAGAGAGGGTGTTAGTTACCGCCAATGACATTGACAAATAAAGCACATGACAAGACACGTGTTGTTGTCGTCGTTGTTTGTTTACTTTTGTTATTGATATACGATTGCAACGTGTTTTATTTGTTTAACGTTTGCATTTCGTCGCCCAAGTATTCTTGTGACGTTTTGTTAAAGCTTGAAGGGCCCTGGTCTGAAGCCCTATTACAGTCTGGTAAAAATCTTACCCTTGGGGGAGCAGGAGATTTAGAGACCCGACTTCATAATCCTCTTCTTTTAAAGAAGAAAAATTCCGAGATCAGAATTATACAAGCATAGTTGGCAATGATGAATGGGGGCTAGAGGATCATAGTGAGCGACGATTTGCAGAGACATGGGTAACTGATGCGTTGAAACGTTCACTGTTGCTCCTGATTACACATCTTCGTGCCATCTTTGTGGAGAAGTTGACAAAGACAGCCGTTGATTTCAGTCAGCTTTGAGACAAAACAAATCCCAAAATCATCATTGAGTATATGATGCCCGGCCTGTTTCCAATCAAAGCAGGCCTTTCTGAAAATACTTTAAAGTTGTCCTCTCGAACCGGGGGGGGGGGGGGGGGGGGTAAAAAATAATGCTGCTGACGGTGATACTGTACATACAAAATCCTGAATACCAGACACTGTTTTCAAGATGAATGTTTTCATTCTCTTAACAATTGAAAGATCTATACAATTGGCCAGTGTCTTGGTGAGGTAAGGGAAGTAATCTGCCTAAAAAACGGCCTGACATTGATCGTTTCCTGTACACTGCCGGCACTAACGGCGTTAGGGTAAGTCTAGATGTGGCTTTCTACGGAGTCAGGAGGGAAGACGGCGGGTAGGGTAGAAGAAGGGGGAAGTGGGTATGTTGGAGAAGCTAAGGAGATAAGAAGATAAGGAGAATAATGCTGCTGACGGTGATGCTGTACATACAAAATCCTGAATACCAGACACTGTTTTCAAGACGAATGTTTTCATTCTCTTAACGATTGAAAGATCTATACAATTGGCCGTGTCTTGGTGAGGTAAGGGAAGTAATCTGCCGGAAGAGAATGGGACAGTCAAGCGTATGGAGGAGTAGTTACCCTGTAGAGAATGGAACGGTCAAAGGTATGGAGGAGCAATCAGCCAGTAAAGAATGGGACGGTCAAGGCTATGGAGGAGCAATTAGCCAGTAAAGAATGATTTTAGGTATGAGAGCATCAGCATAAGAAGGCTAAGGTGGGGAGGAGCAATCAGCCAGTAAGAATGGGACGGTCAAGGCTATGGAGGAGCAATCAGCCAGTAAAGAATGGGACGGTCAAGGCTATGGAGAGCAATCAGCCAGTAAAGAATGGGACGGTCAAGGCTATGGAGGAGCAATCAGCCAGTAAAGAATGGGACGGTCAAGACTATGGAGGAGCAATTAGCCAGTAAAGAATGGGACGGTCAAGGGATATGGAGCAGTCAGCCAGTAAAGAATGGGACGGTCAAGGCTACGGAAGAGCAATCAGCCAGTAAAAATGGGATGGTCAAGGCTACGGAAGAGCAATCAGCCAGTAAAGAATGGGACGGTCAAGGCTACGGAAGAGCAATCAGCCAGTAAAAATGGGATGGTCAAGGCTATGGAGGAGCAATCGACCAGTAAAGAATGGGACGGCCAAGGCTACGGAAGAGCAATCAGCCAGTAAAGACTGGGACGGTCAAGGCTACGGAAGAGCAATCAACCAGTAAAAATGGGATGGTCAAGGCTACGGAAGAGCAATCAGCCAGTAAAGAATGGGATAGTCAAGGCTATAGAAGAGCAATCAGCCAGTAAAGACTGGGACGGTCAAGGCTACGGAAGAGCAATCAGCCAGTAAAAATGGGATGGTCAAGGCTACGGAAGAGCAATCAGCCAGTAAAAATGGGACGGTCAAGGCTACGGAAGAGCAATCAGCCAGAAAAATGGGATGGTCAAGGCTATGGAGGAGCAATCAACCAGTAAAGAATGGGACGGTCAAGGGGTATGGAGGAGCAATCAGCCAGCAAAGAATGGGACTGTCAAAGGTGTGGAGGAGCAATCAGCCAGTCAAGAATGGGACGGTCAAGGAGGAAGGAGGAACACTCAGCCAGCAATGAATGGGACGGTCAAAGGTATGGAGGAGCAATCAGCCAGTCAAGAATGGGACGGTCAAGTCTATGGGGGGAGTAATCAGCCAGTAAAGAATGGGACGGTCAAGGCTATAGGGGAGTAATCAGCCAGTAAAGAATGGGACGGTCAAGTCTATGGGGGGAGTAATCAGCCAGTAAAGAATGGGACGGTCAAGGCTATAGGGGAGTAATCAGCCAGTAAAGAATGGGACGGTCAAGGCTATAGGGGAGTAATCAGCCAGTAAAGAATGGGACGGTCAAGGCTATAGGGGAGTAATCAGCCAGTAAAGAATGGGACGGTCAAGGCTATAGGGGAGCAATCAGCCAGTAAAGAATGGGACGGTCAAGGCTATAGGGGAGCAATCAGCCAGTAAAGCATGGGACGGTCAAGGCTATAGGGGAGCAATCAGCCAGTAAAGCATGGGACGGTGAAGGCTATAGGGGAGCAATCAGCCAGTAAAGAATGGGACGGTCAAGGCTATAGGGGAGTAATCAGCCAGTAAAGAATGGGACGGTCAAGGCTATAGGGGAGTAATCAGCCAGTAAAGAATGGGACGGTCAAGGCTATAGGGGAGCAATCAGCCAGTAAAGAATGGGACGGTCAAGGCTATAGGGGAGCAATCAGCCAGTAAAGAATGGGACGGTCAAGGCTATAGGGGAGCAATCAGCCAGTAAAGAATGGGACGGTCAAGGCTATAGGGGAGCAATCAGCCAGTAAAGCATGGGACAGAAAGGAGAGTAAGGAGGACTGCACAAGGGCCCAGTAGGGTAATGAACATGAAGCTTCCCATGCTGCCTTCACCGAAGGATCTGCAGAGGCATTCAGCACAAAGGCGTCCCGTGCTGTGACCCTGCCTGTGTGCTGACAGATTCGCTTTGCTGAGAGTATTTGGGCGAAAGACTATTTTGCGACTGTCTCATGATGGCAATGCTTCCAAGTATTGTAGAGATGAAGGGTCAGGGAAAAACGGGTCTATACTGTTTGAGATTACTTAGACCTGTTCCAATTTTTCCTTTTGTATATATATCATCTTCAATTTTTGTTTTTCTTTTTTTTCTAAAAGTTGAAATCTTTGCCAAGTCATTACTATAATGACTGAAGAATTGTTAGCCTGCACTTGTTTTCCCCCACTACTTAATTGTTCAGCATTATATATATATATATATATATATATATATATATATATATATATATATATATATATATATATATATATATATATATATATATATAAACGGGTCTATACTGTTTGAGATTACTTAGACCTGTTCCAATTTTTCCTTTTGTTTATATATATATATATATATATATATATATATATAATTGGAATCTTGCCAAAGAGAAAAGATATCTTTAACTATTGTGGTTACGTTTAACTATTGTCATTATCTGTAACTATTGTCATTTCAAAGGTGGATAAAACTAGACTGTTCTGAGTGCGCCGGCTTTTATCTTTCACGTTTATCAAAATCAGACTACAAAAAAAAAAAAATAATAATAATAAGAGAGAAGAGAGAGAGAGAGAGAGAGAGAGAGAGAGAGAGAGAGAGAGAGAGAGTGAGAGAGAGCAGACGGATAGACAGACAGACTGACAGACGGACAGACAGATAGGCAGTCAGGCAGGCAGACAGACAGACAAACTGATGGATAAACGGAGAGAAAGATTCAACTTCACATTCAAATAATGTATTGATACAATAGACCATAGCCCCCATTGCGGGTGCGTGCGGATAGAGACCAGTCATCCATTGACATATTGAATTACAGAGTAAAATGCAAATCACTGTAAACATTCTTAAGAAGCGACAATTTCTGCACATTTGAAGATCATGTAAGAAAAGCAACAACAACAGCGTCGTTGTCATCGTCATCATCATCATCATCGTTACTGTTATCGTCGTAATCGTCGTCGTCATTATGATCATCGTAATCATCGTCATCATCATAATCATCGTCATCATCATCATGAATAAGAACAACAACATAAAGGAACTGTTTTTTGTTGTTGTTTTTTTTTCAAACAACGTCAGCTTACGTCAACGGTGTTACTAGTCTTGGCGGGTAGCTTTCCCTAATATTTGGGCTTGATAAACTTTTCTCAAATTTACACGAGACAAAGAGCAAAAAATGTGTGTGTGTGTGTGTGTGTGTGTGTGTGTGTGTGTGTGTGTGTGTGTGTGTGTGTGTGTGTGTGTGTGTGTGGAGAGGAGAGAGAGAGAGAGAGAGAGAGAGAGAGAGAGAGAGAGAGAGAGAGAGAAGAACACTGTGAATTGATTCCAGACAAATGTGATGTGAATGCGTTCATCATCTCAACATAGGACTTTTAAAGGACCAAATGTGAAAAGAAAAGAAACGCACGAGACAATTTTCTGGCCAACCGTAAGCACAATGCTCCCACTACAAAACCCACCCAATAAACCACTCGCATTTATTCAGCTGTTCAGGTAGGTGTGTGTGTGTGTGTGTGTGTGTGTGTGTGTGTGTGTGTGTGTGTGTGTTGTGTGTGTGTGTGTGTGTGACAACAGAGAGAGAGAGAGAGAGAGAGAGAGAGAGAGAGAGAGAGAGAAACAACAATGAACTGGATGCCAAATAATACGAATAATAAATAATAATTTGATCCTATTATCAGACACAGCAGTGAAGCAGTCAAAATAGAAGACAATTGTTTTCACTTTACCTCACGTGCACAGCTTACTCCCAGACGACAAACTGTGAACAAGCTTATCTCTTACATCCTCTTTAATACTGGATTTTCAGGTTTGACTGCATATTAATCAAAATTTGGAAAGAGAGGGGGTTAGTTACCGCCAAGGACACAGACAGAGTACAGGACTAGACACAATGCATTTCGACCTCTTGGGTCTTCTTCAGGCGAAAACAAATAACATTTAGGACAGTGACAAGAAGAACATGTAGCCACTTAGCTGCGCTTCTCCTGTTCGCCTCCAAATCAAAAATCATTTTCCGCCTTCAGTCACTCCGTTTTGAAACTGCATATCAATCGCCAGACTTCACGTTTTACAACACAACAACGCCATTTGCATTTATTCTTTTTATCTTCATACTTTTCACACATCTGCAAACTGTGTTTATTTAAAAAAATGCGATGTGCTTGAAATTTATTTTATTTTATGTCGACACAAAGTCTATAAATATTCTTTTAATTATTAGACTTCATGTTCTACACCAGTTTAAAACACCGGTCAAATTTAAAATAAAAAGAAACAAAAATTTTTACTTCATGATAATGTGTGAGCCAAATGTTTTCAAACTGAACATGGAGTTAATGTTTTCAAACAGGTCATCGGTTAAATCTAAAGCATGTAACACGTTCTACATCAATTGGGCACAGAGGCCTGCTTTTTTTCTTTTCAGGTAAATAACGTTTTCTTATCATGTCAAGATAGACAACAAACATATGTTTCCATACGCGTTGTCATATCAGCAGACAATGGGAGCGTTTTCATGTAGGTCACATGTTTTACATCATCAGAACATATCACCCTAAATTTCAAACAAGCCACGAGTGCAACATCCTTTTAATGATAACAAGAAAGGCTGTTGCCCATGTAAGTCACATGTATAACTAATCACGGCACACTGATGAAGGGTAAAGTGTGGAATGTGGGTGAGGTATACGGGGAGGGCCAGTCCTATGTAGATCTTGTGTTCTTGGTCTGATCATCTCCTTACTGGGTAAATTTTACCATTCTCTCAGATCCGTCTGTTACCTTTAGTGTAACAGCTGTAACACTTAATGCCTAAATAACGATAAAAATGTCACAAACTCAGGCTTACTTAAACTGCTCATGATAACGAAACACCCCCATCCCCATCCATCTCTGGAGATTCCATTTGTTCCCTGATAACGAAACACCCCCTTCCCCATCCATCTCTGGAAATTTCATTTGTTCCCTGATAACAAAACACTCCCTTCCTCATCCATCTCTGGAGATTCCACTTGTTCCCTGATAACAAAACACTCCCTTCCTCATCCATCTCTATTCCACCTCTTCCCTGATAACGAAACACCCCCTTCCCCTTCCATCTCCGGAGACTTCACCTCTTCCCTGATAACAAAACACTCCCTTCCTCATCCATCTCTATTCCACCTCTTCCCTGATAACGAAACACCCCCTTCCCCATCCATCTCCGGAGACTTCACCTCTTCCCTGATAACAAAACACTCCCTTCCTCATCCATCTCTATTCCACCTCTTCCCTGATAACGAAACACCCCCTTCCCCTTCCATCTCTGGAGATTTCACCTCTTCCCTGATAACGAAACACCCCTTCCCCATCCATCTCTGGAGATTCCACTTGTTCCCTGATAACAAAACACTCCCTCATCCATCTCTGGAGACTTCACCTCTTCCCTGATAACGAAACACCCCCTTCCCCATCCATCTCTGGAGATTCCACTTGTTCCCTGATAACAAAACACCCCCTTCCCCATCCATCTCTGGAGATTTCACCTCTTCCCTGATAACGAAACACCCCTTTCCCCTTCCATCTCTGGAGATTTCACCTCTTCCCTGAAAACGAAACACCCCCTTCCCCATCCAGCGCGGCCGGTCGTGACAGCGTCACAGCCCCAGAGACAGAACGGAGAAACACTCTAGAAGGGAAGCCTCGCGCTCGGTAAGTCCTGTACTTACAAAGGACGACCATGCTGCAGAGTCTGTGCCTGCCTGTCAAAAACAGTAGGTAGGCTGTTTCATTCGGATATCTTTGGATAACGACCCAGCTTTCGTTCAACGGACTGTGAGAATGCCTTGTGATGGCATATTACATGTTTGTATTTTGTGATCAAATAATATACATGTTTAAGTGCTATTACTTTTTGTTATGGACAAAATTCGCATTATTTCTCTGAATGCAAGAGGATTAAAAAACAAACTTAAAAGGAATTCACTCTTTAGATTTTTCAAAAGTAGTAAGTATGACGTAATCTGTTTGCAAGAGAGTCACGTAACTAAAACTGAAATTGAATTATGGAAAAAAGAATGGGGTGGTAAGATATTCTACAATGAAGGTACAAACAGAAGTAGAGGTGAGCTCATCTTGATCTCACGTTTCTTTCTGGGTGAGGTTAAGTTAATCATGTCACAAGAAAGAATATTGGTTATTTCTGTATGTAATGAAAAACGAAAAATTATAGTTGCAAATGTATATGCCCCGAATGAATCAAGAGATAAATTGTCATTTTTTTTTTCGAAATACCACACTTATGTTGATGGGTTATATCTAGTCTTCTATTCTACTCGTTCACGCAGTGACTCAATCACGGCTCCCCTGCCCCACCCATTGCCCCATCTCTGGTGTTCCCCATTTCAAACGTGCCTTCTTTCCCGTCTCAATCTACCGCTATGGCATCGCAATACCCTGACCTTGACACTGTCCACTACATCACACAAATGTCACGTGCAGTAGCCTCATTGCCCTGCATGCTCCCCCGCCCCCCCCCCCACCCCCCCCTCTCCTGCCACCTTCCCCATGCACACACAACTCACTCACATACTCTTCCTCTTTCTTTCTTCTTCCTCTCACCCATCCTCCCTTTCGCCCATCTGCGCTCCTCCTCATCCTTCGTGTGATGTCTTTGGAAGCCCACGTTTTAATGCTGATATATTCTGAACATGTACTGCCAACCATATCGAACACGGTGACTTTTTCTTTGACATGATATAGATGACGTCTTATCCGCAGTTGACAGATTCATTTCATTTCATTTTCCTACCGTTTTTCTACCGTTTCAGCAAACACATAAAAATGCACTATGCTTGCAAAGATTTTTCTGTAAAAAAATCACGTTTGTTGAAACCAGTAAGGTTGTTTAAATTATGTATTCAATGTGGCTTACTCGCCTGGTTCACCAGAAATAATGTAATCATGCTGTCTGAGCTTTAGTTGGCCAAATAATCTATAAGAGATGTACGTAGTTCCTACATTTAATATTACGGTTTTTTTTTTTTTTTAAATCTGAACTACTGCCTGGCAGAAATCACATTAAGTGGTCCAATCATCATAAAACGAAACTTAACATTCGGTGTCAGACTTGAATATTATATCCATCAATATGCATTTCATCCGAGTGTAGAACAGTCATTGTAAGTGGCACAAATGTCAAAGAAAAGGACAATTTTGCTTTTATGCAACAATGGCTGAAAACATTAATCACATATTCACGGCCATTTCAATTCACTGCCATCTCCAGTACACACACACACACACACACACACACACACACACACACACACACACACACACACACAGAGGCATACACACACACACACACACACGCACACGCACACACACACATGCACGCACGCACGCACACACACACACAACACACACACACACACATACACGCACCACGCACGCACGCACACACATACACGCACGCACACACATACACACATACACACACACACACACACAGACACACACACACACACGCACACACACAGACACACACCACACACACATACACACACACACACACACACACACACACACACCACACACACACACACACACACACACACACATCCACGCATGCATACAGGCATGCACACATTCACAACCAAAATTGCGTTATTACATAGACTCGCTTGCTTACATATCTGAATCAATAAGTGTAATGATTATGTTACAAGTAGTAATGCCGTTGGTGATGCTGACGAGAAGAAGAAGAAGAAGAAGAAAGAAGAAGAAGAAAGAAGAAGAAGAAGAAGGAGCAAAAAGAGGAGGAGGAGAATAATAACACTAATGATAATAATAATAATAACAATAACAATAATGATAACGGTATTATGGTTAATAATAATATTGATAGTAGTAGTAGAAAAAGTGCCATAAAGCGTACGTCATACAAGCAGGTAATAAAGCATTTCATGTAGCGACACAAAACTGGAAAAAAAAAACCGAGAAAAGACAAAATACGACAGTGACACTATACTTGCGTATTATACACTAAATATACATAAGCATGATCACCCATTATTGTAGAAAAACTCTAAGACTACAAGTACACGCATGAATTTCTTGCACAGACCTGAAAAAACGAAGCACCAGCAATCAGTGTGCCCATCAGGGGGAATTATCAGAATAGTGATTGGATGTATGGAGAAAAAAAGTTTTAATGCTGGCTCTCTAAGCAAGACGACAGCGATTCCAAGATAAAAAGGAATGCTATTCGAGTTTTTGTCAGCAGGAGAAGAATACCTCCATTGGCAATATTAATTATGATGTAAAGGGAGGAAGAGGCATAGGGAGGGGGGGGGGGGACGAGGGGGAGGGGGAGAGCTTGAATCAGGGGAAGCTAAGGAAGGAGCTGGAGGTATGTGTGAGGACGACCCAACTATTTTTCAGCTCCGTACATGTTGCCATTTATCATTTATAAAAGTTCAGGTCACGATGATTATTCCTCCCTCGCCCCCCCGCCCCCCCCCCCCCCCCCTCTGTCTTAACCCTCGCAGCCCATAAATATCATCATTTCTGCTAAAATGACACGACTGTTTGAAAGGTTTCATTTATCCCACAAAGCTAGTCTCCATATTGGGACAACACATTATCGTTTGAAAAGTTATATACAATCCATAAAAAAGTTTTTGTCATTCCTATCAAGACGACAAGACTCCAAAGGCTCCCTACGATCCATGTAGCCAGTCGTCAATCCTACCAAAGGCTCCCTACGATCCATGTAGCCAGTCGTCAATCCTACCAAAGGCTCCCTACGATCCATGTAGCCAGTCGTCAATCCTACCAAAGGCTCCCTACGATCCATGTAGCCAGTCGTCAATCCTACCAAAGGATTCCTACGATCCCTATAGCCAGTCGTCAGTCCTACCAAAGGCTCCCTACGATCCCTATAGCCGGTCGTCAATCCTACCAAAGGCTCCCTACGATCCATGTAGCCAGTCGTCAATCCTACCAAAGGCTCCCTACGATCCCTATAGCCGGTCGTCAATCCTACCAAAGGCTCCCTACGATCCATGTAGCCAGTCGTCAATCCTACCAAAGGCTCCCTACGATCCATGTAGGCAGTCGTCAATCCTACCAAAGGCTCCCTACGATCCATATAGCCAGTCGTCAATCCTACCAATGCTAGCGTAATCATCTGTGAGCTCCACGCCACCTACAGATCCTGGTACCGTTTCTATCGAAATGACATGACTGTTCTGCTCCAAACAACACATGTTGTCTTCACCATTCACACCAAGATAACGGCAGTATTCTTGAGGCCTATATAACCCATATAGTCTGTCATCATTTCCACGTAGATGACATGAATACTCTTAAAATCCTTCTAATCCAAAGCCCTGTCATCATTTCTGTAAAACTGATACGTAAAATCAGTACGTATAACCGTCATTCTTTACAAAAGGTACATCATGACCCCAATGCAGGTCATGGAGAAATCAAAGATCTATTTGTCATTCTTTAAATGTTTCGAAGAATGTTTTTACATCTGTCATCTTCACAGGGATATTAAGGATTAATCCAGGATTAATTAGCGACAGTTAAGGCACTCGGGAGAAAGGTGACTTCCGTGTAGGTCGAACGAGTACTGAATCCGCCCTTTGAGTCATTTAATGAGTGGAAACAAATCTTCATTTTGTCCGTCGTATAAACTGATTTCGTCATAGACAGTGACACAAACAGAACATCGGCGTGGAGAGACCGAAAGTAGCAGCCATTTAGCGCCCAATTTGAGGAGAGAAGTAATTGTTCGTTCTTCGTTATTATTGTCTTTGATATTGTTTGTCTTGCCTGAACAAGACCAAAGAGGTCGAAACGCGTGTGTTTTGTCTTGCAGTTTGTTTGTCTCTTTCGTTCGGCGGAACAGTAAATCTTCTTTTAAGTTCGAAAATATCAGCTTTAATCTACTTTCAGATCCACGAACTACGGCAATTAAAGCTATTTCTAAAATGAAGTAAATATTTTGCATCATTAGTTACGTCATATCTATAAAAAAAAAAAAGAAGAACTTTGTTATGTTTTTCTTTTAAAGCAGGTTTAAAAAATATATGATAAAAAGAAAATCCCAGATGGGCTGTTCGATTCGTACCCGCGCCATGAATCCACTCTAAAATTCAATTGATTTATCTCCATGCCACATTCCATCATTTAACGACGTTCGTTGAAAAATATATTCAGTATATATTCCTCATCCAACGCCTTCTTCCTTGCGCTGAACTCTGGAGCGATCTGAAGCGATCAAAGCTAAGTGAATTTTCGTTATTTTATTCGTTTGTATCTCACCTGAAGAAGACCTAAGAGGTCGAAACGCGTTGTGTTTTGTATTGTGACTCGTTTGTCCACGTTTCTCTGGGCGGTTCGCTAACATTTATTTAAGATTTGTTTAGATTTCCGCCTGCAGTTGTCTCACTTTGCAACTAGATCAGTAGTTTTGCTTTTCGAAATGTATCGAAGAGACATTTGACGACGCGTGTTTGTATACATTCAGTTTTTTCCTTGCAAAATCTATCTACGGGGCAAACAAATACAGGAGTAGACGTGTGTACAAAACGTACCTTACTGGATGGAGGTGATTAAGGACTGAATGAAGACAAAAGCAAAATAAATAATAAACAGCATAAGCTGTTACAAAATCGGTTAATTCTTATTCTGACTCCAGGATGCGTGATTTTTCCAACTGACATCATGAATAGACTGAATAATATCTAACTGAGTTTTTGTAATTAATTGATGAAAATGTCTGTTTATTACATAATACTGGTGGTTCTAATATGATTGTGTGGTAATATTCAACGGAGGTTGAAAGAAAAGTATAGACATGTGAAGAGATAATGCATACATATTATTTATCCATTATAAAACCCCAAATCTTTTCATTTCCAGGGATCTCATTAACATGTTGATGAATTATCTACAGATCGTTCACGGTTTTGCAAAACTGCACAAGATAAACTGAAATATTTGAAGGCAAAAAAGAAAGGCATTTCTCATTTGAGATATTTGTTTTAAGTATTCGACAATTTTTCTAAGCCCCTGTTTCTTCTTCTTTGTGCTACTTATAAATATAACATCTCTTTGACGAAGTCGAGAGAAAAATACACAAAAGCACAAGCAACGTTTTCCTATTTCAACCGGATATGGTTCCAACCATATTTTTTCTTCAAAATTTTAAACATGCAAACAAGATATTCGGAATGATATCTGGACACTGTACACCTTCTATACAAGAACTTGTAAACTGAATCGATTGATTAGTTACATTCCAGTTGAACGTCTACACACACCAAAGGTAATGTCCGAGATATATACAACCACCCAAAGAAAAGAATTAGGAGGCCTATCTTCAATACATTGATACTAGGTAGAGAACAACGACGCATTAAGGCAGACCGCAAGCATGACAATATCTATAGTTGGCGCCAGAGAATTTCGAATTCTCAGCGTCTGGACGTGAATTCGGCACTGTAGGCGACTTTTAATCCAGCCAAGACTCTACTGGACTGGATAACTCGTTGGCAAGTTTTCGAGGAGGAACATAAAGCATGCGCAGCATACCATGCACAAACGCAATCTGTGTCCCCGCACAGACAGTGCTTTTACTTGCTCGTGAACGTTCCTTTTCGTATCCCAGCGTTTTTTTTCTTTTCACTAAGCTAGAATCTAGAGGCCCCATTATGTAATTTCTTGTAGATGTTGCCTCTGTAAACATCCCTGTCAGGGCAGAACAGTCGCCCAACAGACTGGATTTATCATGAGCACGAAAAGGCAGACTTTACACAGGTAAAGCTACAAAAAACATCCTATTCCAAAGGTGCGCCATCTGCGCGCAGGATAAGGTTAGTACTTCTAATGCTTGGTCTGCATCTTTCTCCTGTTCCAAAGGTGCGCCATCTGCGCGCAGGATAAGGTTAGTACTTCTGATGTTTAGTATGTATCTTTCTCCTCCAGTCCTCATCTCCGTATCGCTGACTGTAGAAACACGCCGGGATATGTAAGACGTAAACGTTCTTGGTTCCCTTGACAAGGACAGTGTGTAGCTGTCTGAGACTCAGCAGAAAAAAAAAAACCTCAGGGCACGGATTTCGCAAGACAATACACATCTAGTACATCTTGTCACAGAATTGTCATGACATATGAATCCTCACTGCCATGTTGCTACATTCTTATGATGAAAGTATTCCATATACCGCATATGAAGACATTTTCTGACACACGAGTCTTGAAAAATCGCTACAGACCGTTAATGAGATATAAATCAACCGGACAATATCACAGAATGTTCATGACATATGAATAAATCACACCAAGTTACAGAATTTTCTTGACGCATCCATCAAACAGACCATGTCATAAAAAGTTCAGGGATATGATTCCCTACACAGTTTCACGGAATAAACATGACATGATGTACATATACCATGTCACGGCTTTCTCATGATATGTGAATCCCACACAGTTTGTTAACAAAAATTCCCAAATACATGAATCCCCCATAAAATGTCAGGCATTTCTCACCATACACAGATCCTCCACAGTGTAGAATTCTTGAGACCTATTCTTTTATCTATCACATATCAACACGAATTTTAATGACATAGTTCCCCAATCCTCCCAATAACACATATAACTACTTTTCATGATGTTACAGAATTATCATGACACGGCAATATCTACATGTTGTCGCAGGATTTTTGTGACATGTAAACACCTATCATCTTGTCACAGAAATCTTCGAACGTGAAAAATAATTCATGATATTCTATAACATATTTTTGGCAAGAAAAACTCCTGCACAGTATCCGCAGAGCATATGAAAGTCATATATTTTGTCATGAAGTATTGTTGTTCATGATTTTAGGACATACCTACTTACATCTTATCACAGAAGAGTCATGACGAATTATCACCCATAACATGTCATAAAAATATCATGACAGTCATTTACTGAGAGAGAGGTAAAGTAACACGCCGGTAAAAACATAAGGTTCTTGGAGGACGTAACTGATGTTGTGCACCAGCCGGGTAACCAACGGTGCAGTATGATTTAATCCTGTGGCATCTAGCCGTGAACCTATTCATCGTGTGACATGACTCAAAACAAAACGTCGACGCGATGCTCATTGCTCTAAATCGATGCTGTGTCCGGAAACCTGCGATAGAAATTATCCGTGTTACAGCACGCATTCAACGAGAGTGACCCCCCGTGTTCACGGGACAGATGCCGCTGGCGGGAACGTCCGAAGCCATTTTGCCTCACCAGTAAGCTTAAGAGAGCAGTCTGAGAGGGAAAATGCCAAAACATGGGTGAGAAACTGTCCGTTTGAAATGCAGACAGCCAATATCCCGATCATTAACATGGCGTGCAGGTAAAATCAAATGGTTGTCTCTCTGCGTCTGTTTGTTCGACCCATTAATTGAGGAAATATAACTCTATTTGCAATGGAAAAACAAGCGTTATCATCCCTTTACTTTTTTCCCTCCACAACAGATTTATTGAATTCGTATTTTTGGAATCGTGTTTTACGTATAACCATTTTAGTGTGACATAAGTCAAAGTCAAGGCTAACATTTTGTCTCAGATCTCCCATGCCTACCCCCCCCCCCCCCTCCCCTCTCTGTCTCTCATTTCCCCCACCACCTCCCTTTAAACCCCTCTCTCCCGCGTAACAGAAAAAGATTGTGGAGAAATGTCGATGATTTTCTGCAATTTGCTCTCTATATACACATGAGTTTTTCACTCCATGGATATAAATCTTCAGACAAGGGAAGTAAAGCCTGCTGGCCTGAGAGATTCAACAATCAGCCTCGTGCACGGGCCACATTGTCAAACACCGGCATGTTCCTGGAACAGTTTCCGCCGACACCGACACAGCACACGATACAGTCCCTTAGACAGGTAGCAGAAGCGGTCACGGAAATTTTTGCCCCAGATGAGGAAGTAGACGAAATTGATGGAGAAGCTGAGAAAATACAACGTTTGCACGATGAAGACGACGATCATGTCTGTGGAGGGTGACGACCCTCCGTGGACCTCAACCACCTTTTCCAACAGATGACGTAGTTTGTTCAAATGACTCGGCGCCGTCAGCAGCACGTACGACACGATGATGACGCAGAGGAGACGAGTCACGCGCAACAGCGCGCGCTCTCGACGCGAGAGTCCGATGTTGCGCAGCGTAGCAGCGCGCGTGCGGCAGGACATGTTGCGCACGCAGGTTGGGATGACGAGGGCGAGGATGATGATGGTGGGGAGCACTAACGTCACACCGACGTCAATGAAGGTGAAGATCTCCACCACCGACTGGTACTTGTGGAAGGTCTGGCAGTAGAACTGCGACTGGGCGGTGCCGTTGGGCGACTGGGCGCCGACGATGCCGGTGGTCCAGATGGCGAAGTCGTAGAGCAGGAAGGCGGTGACGTTCAACAGCAGCACCAGATGGAGCGCCCTGCGGATGGTGCAGTGCCAAGAGGCTTTGTGCAGGAAGAAGTTGATGACGAAGTTCTCCACCGTGATGCACACCACCAGCCACACGGACACGAACCCGGAGCAGTAGGTCAGGTAGACCGTGGTCTGACAGAGGCCGTCGATGTGCATCAGCTTCCAGCCCACCATGTCCGTCCAGGACACGCCCACGGCCAACAGAAACACGCTGTTGCTGGCGGAGAGAGCCGCCAGGTAGACGTTCGTGGACACCCGCCTCATCTTCTCCGACATGAAGACCACGAAGGACACGGAGTTGCCCAAGATGCCGAAGATGAAGATGATGGGCAGGAAGTAGACCATCAGGAACATGGCCACTTTGTTGAGCCGACCCGGCGGAATGGCCAGAGAGGGGCCGCTGTCGTCACTGAGGTTAGCGGTGACGTCATTCGTGACGTCATCGAGATGATAGCTGCTGTTGCTTTCTGGGATTTCGATCAGGTTTAAAGTCTGGAACACCATTGTCACTGACATGTGAAAGCACAGTTGACTGGTTCCTATATGTCTATTGTACGATTCCCATCCTCGTTACTTGTTGGCGGATCCTGTGTTATGGTCTGCCATGGCTAACTTAGTGTAACAGTGATATATATTTGCAGTCTGCTTAAGTTTCAGCGTTATCATAACCCAGCCAACCACACAGAATCAATTCAAATTTGGGCCGCAATCATGATTTTCTGAAGTGACATATGATGCAAACTGTTGTGATATTTCAATCAACTCTACTAAGTTGTAATCTTCAATCAGTGTTTTTTTCCCTTTCGAATGTCACATTTTAAAACTCATCTGACGTTAAGCTTTTTTTTCTTCTTAAAGGCACGGTTCCTGCCAATCACTCAGGATGGCTGCTTGCAGTCTTCATATCTTCCTATTTCAATGAGCTCAGAAGATGAGCGCAGACAGAAACGGCTATGTCAAAAATAGAACACAGCCATTCACTCGTCTGCAGGTGAGCCGCACAGAAAATAGCCCCGCACAGAATACAGCCCCGCACAGAAAACAGCCCCGCACTGAAAGAGACAGCAACATGAGAACTGCGACGGCTGTGCTTATTTTTCTTTCTTTTTTTTGTGTGTGGAAAATCTGAAAAAAAAAATCTGAGAAATCAGAAGACCAAAACAATATTCATTTGTTTCAAGTTCCTCTGGATGTTTCAAGTAGATACAAGCTAAGAAAATAAAAGAAAACCGAGGACAAGAGAGAAGAACAAACACGTCAGTTATTAAAGACGAATCACACTGACGGAAAACTGGTTTCCGAACACTGAAAATGATACTGCAGAGATGGTGACTGCCCTCTTCTTCGTTTATGTTGTAGCGACAACACAGGCTGTTGTCCCTGCTCTTCACTGTTGTTCTCGATCCGTGTGTCTTTATTTCCCTGTGGTTTATAGAGCCTCTTTCTAGACCAGTTTAACCACGATTGTTGTCATCTTGGACCCGATTTTCTGGCTGAAAAAGCTGGCAGAGGTCAGGAAAATATAGCACCATCAAAATCACAGATACACAGAGGTCTGACGTGTTGCACGTGCGCCCAGGGTTGGTGTCAGTTCTTGGTAGGTGGAGTCTGTAACAGAAAGGTAAACAAAAAGCACGTCATGATAAAAGAAGGGCTGTTCGAGGTTGTTAATCTCAACTGACGTCTTCGGGAAAATGTGGAAATGGGACACACTCCCCCTTTTTTTTAAATCTTTAATATAAATGACTGTTACCCATTTACGAGTGTGTGATGTGTGTGTGTGTGTGTGTGTGTGTGTGTGTGTGTGTGTGTGTGTGTGTGTGCGTGCGTGCGTGTGTACGCGTGCGCGTACGTGAGAGAGAGAGAGAGAGAGAGAGAGAGAGAGAGAGAGAGAGAGAGGGGTGCATGTGTGCGTGCATACGCGCGTGTGTGTGGTGTGTGTTGTGTGCGCGCGCGCGCGCGCGCGCACGCGTGTGTGTGTGTGTGTGTGTGTGTGCGTGTATGTGTGTGTGCGTGCATGCATGCGTGCGTGCAGGCGTGTGTGTCTGTGTGTGTATGTGTGTGTAAGAAGTCCAATAAAACACTAGTAATGAATCCCTAGTCAAATGGTCAGAGCGTTTGCCTACGGAGCTAATGGTTTTGTGCTCGGACCACTCATGGGGTCAGATGTTTACGGCTTGAAAACTTTTTGTGCACGCAGCCGTCAATTGTCAATGGGCGTCTGATCAGTGAATGCTAGCCTACGTTGGCGGAAGTAGAAGGATGGGCTGCGTTTCCTATCATGCCATGCACCAGACATCAATTCACTGCCCTACGACCATGAGTCTAATGGACTTTCCTCTTGAGTATTCACTTGGATTCTTCGTGCAGCTCTTATCCCAGGGGCACATTCGTTTCTGAACATAGTCTATGGGTCTTCCGAGTTCCGTATCTCAGCTGCCAAACTGTGTGAAGACATGTACTGAACTGATGTTTTGATACATTTTAAAACAAAGGAAGAAACTCTTGACAGTCGTACGAGCAAATGGACAGACTTCTAGAAAAACATACAGTCTGACAGCGAGACCAGCAGACAGACAACCAAAGAGAGAGAGAGAGAGAGAGAGAGAGAGAGAGAGAGAGAGAGATTGTCTGCGGTAAAAAATACAAACATCAAGAGAGAGAGAGAGAGAGTCTCATAATG
>CM065732.1:38854281-38879281 GCA_033310375.1 Conus canariensis | reverse complement strand
GACATACAACATTGGGTTCACAAGAAAATCAGATGGTTCATCACCTTCAAATTGATAGTTGCCTTCTCTTGTACCAAATTTATAAGATCTGTCACTACTGTGGAAGTCCAAGATTTTAGCAAGTCCTTTAGGAAGAATGTATTCTCTTCTTTCTTCTAGTGGAAAATGCATAGTAATTCTGAGGTTTGCTTCGTTAATTTTTAGCAATATGCCAAATTCGTTAAGTACTTCTTTTAAAGAACAAAAGTTGTAATAACCTTCTGGAATTATTATCTGATTCATTTGATTGCCCCCTTCGTTACTAATATTGATCCAGTTATTCTGAGCTTCTTCAGATATGTTAAACCACTTAACTTTAAAACCAATTTCTCTAAGGGCAACCCTACTATCACCGCGCCTATTGTCAATTGGATACTTTAAGAACACACGCGTGTTTTGTTTGGTTATATAAATGTGCATCCTTTTTAAAAAAAACTATTTAAAAATGGAACCTTTTAAATATAATGAAAGTGCCACTTACAATGTAGGAGGGGTTTATGAGCCCAAATCTTTGAACTTCAGTGTCCTAACCATTGCAGTGGATGAATCATATGGCTTCCAAGTCAGACTTGTAAACCCACTAACTAGATATTTAAATCCTCCAATAAAGAGTGATAGTGTGCCATCAGCATGGTCAACCCACCCCATGGCTTTTTACCAGAATCAGTTAAATTTTGCAGTTTACTGCTCAACCACTGGCTGCGGTGTTTCATATGCAAACCATTTAAACCACCCCAATCTCTTAGTAAGGTCAGTATATAACTTTCATGTTTATTACCAGTATAGGCGCATACTAACTGAACTACAGGTTCACCTCCCCAACAACAACGCGTTTAGTTTAATCCATTTCTCAGCTCAATGGACAATAATGCATATGAAAGAATCTGCAACGAATTTAACATTAAACCTTCAATTGACTTTAGACAAAAGTTAGACCGCAATCACGGGTTAGGCACATTGTATTTGTGGGGTCAAGGTAGAGAATATGATTTTGACTACTGGCCTGGCCACACCTCTTCTAAGCCAAACAAGCAAGTTAGATTGGGATCAATAGAACAAAAACACCCCAATGCTTGGGCAACATTTATTTTAGATGAAAGTAAAGGCCTAACAATGCCAGGAGTGCAAAGACTTAATGACTCCATACGGACATACGTTTGGTGTCTATTAGGAGCACAAGCACAGACCAAGTCTAGCATAGTGGACGAATCTACAGGCTTTGACGCCAGAAAACAAGTTCTAGCCGAATTAGAAGATGCTATTAACTCTGCTGTTGATTTGCCTTCCAGCATACAAAGGTACCAAAACGTTCTTTCACATGCTAGGTCAAAGGCTGACTTTGTTGTGGGCCATGGATTACACATGCTGCCCTCTGACCTTAGACTACAGATTGGCATGATACAGAATTATAATAATGAAATCCTCATAGCTGGAGACGACCAAAACTTAGGGCATAATCAAGGTTTAAACACAAGGCCTGCACCAGCCATTTTAAAAAAAGCACCTAGCCCTGAACAACCAGAAAGCGACCCACCACCACCAGTTATAAGCACCCCACAGCCAGAAAGCAGCCCACCAACACCGCCTGTTAATATACTTCACCCCGACAGACACACTAGCGAAAAGACAGCCCTTGTTGTGTTTTTAACTTTTACTGGATTAGCTATACTTTATTTCACTAAAAATTAAACCAGAAGCCAGCACTCCTAACGTCCACAGATGGTCAGCCATATAACCAGCCACTTTGCCTATAGTAGACAAAACCCAACTAACAGCACTGCCTATTATGCCAGGCAGAGCATCAAGCGCTTTAGCAGCTAACTTCTTTAATAAGTTTGCTAGATGGTGTAATTGTTTTTTAATCCAACTTTTACCAGGCTGAGGCGTTGGAGGAGCTACTGGTCCTGTTGGCGCACCGCCAGTTAATGCATAAACGAGTGTAGAGAAAGCAAACCCAATGGCTGTTAATATACTAACTATTGTAATCCCCTGTTCTCTGAACAGAGTCCTTATTCTTTCTGCTAGCGTAGTATTTTCATAAAGTATTCTGTTTATAGTTTCTCTAATTCTGTTTGTTTGTGATGCTAGCTGTGTTCTGTTAGTAGACAGCACTTCTAACATGGCTGCCCTTTCTAGCATTAAATCCTGTATTTTCTGTTGTATTCTAGCTTTTTCTTCTCGCCCTAAATTGTTATCATCTGCATTAGCCAGTTTATTTTTTTCTTCTTCTATCTCTCTATCCAGTTCACCAAGTTTTGCCACATTGCTTGTTAGTTCACCCCTTATTGTCTTTAGAGCAGTACTAAGACCCATGATTTCACGCATAGGCAATGGAGAATCATCAATTGTTTTTAATTGTGTCTCCTCATTAAAACTCGTCTCAATTTCTGCTATTAGTTCATCTGCTGTTCGATTTAATTCTTGAAGAGGTATGTTTTGTATTTCAGATTGTGTTGGCAACCCTTGCTCCAAGTTCTGTAAAAGACTAACAGCCTCAGGCCTTAAATCTTCAATAAAGTTTAATCGTCTTTGGACAGCAGTAGGGAGATTTCTAGTAATTGTGCCCCTGCTTAAAAACTTGGTTGGGTCTGGTTTTGTAGTAAGTCGTATAAGCTTTCCTTTACTAGTTCTTACATACAGATGATTACTTTCATCTGTTGAAAAATTGGAAACCTTAAGTGCTTCTGGCTGCTCTCGCCCCATATGGCTATATAATGATTCAATTCTATCTAACAATCGTATTTGGCTTAATCCTACCCCTTGACCTGCCTCTGCTCCTTCAAGTTCTTCTTGCAATGAAGGACCCAGTTCTTCATCATCTTCTTCTTCAATAGGATCAATTGGGTCAAAATCTTCATCCATATTTATATATTTATTATTTTTTGTTTTATAAAAAATGAACTCATACGGTTGTGATCTTGATCCATACAGAAAAGCAAAGGAACCCCATGGCATAAAAGGTATAAGGCAGACTGTACTTGTTATAAATAATCCATCAGCAGTTGAACCCGGTCAAGGGGTAACAGTAAGATTTCCTGAACTTGGGGCTGACGATGTTATAATGCCAGGCACTGCTAAACTGTCATTCAAAATAGATATTAATTCAGCAGATCCTAATGCTACTGTTGTTGCTAACTTGGGTAGGGCCATTATTAAATCTATGTTAATTAAACTGGAGGGCAGAGAAGTTTTCTCACTACATTACGCAGACATTTTTACACTCTATTCTGACCTATGGCTGCCCAGAGCAGAAAGAAAAGACAAAGCTTATCAGGGAATACAAGGCCCAAACGGTCTTAAACACAGGCTTAATGCTGAGGATGCAAAGGATGATGTTAAAGACAAGGCAGTAGCTCTAGCATTTGGCAACAGATTTTGCATTCCTCTAGATTTTGAACTGTTAAAAACGCATCAACCATATTACCAAGGCACACTAAGAGATAAACTTACTTATGAACTGACATTTAATGACAGCGGGTCTGTTATTCTGTCTGAAGACCCTTTAGCCAAATACACAGTCAGTGACATCTCTCTTGAGTTTGATGTTGTTACTAACCCTGAACTAGCCAGAACAGTCTTAACCCAGTATAAAAATAAGACAGTTATTTATTTTGAAAGAGTTGTGCATCACATTACAGAAAATAAAAACAAGCAAGACGCTATTTGGAACATAGCTCTAAGTTATTCTCTTAGGTCGTTAAAGGGAATTTTGTTGCTGTTTACTGAAGTTACAACTCCTTTTCACAGAGAAACTGAGGTGTTTTATAATCCAAAAATTGAGCAGTTGTCTTGCACAATAGACGGCAAGCCTATTCAGCTGTATTCAACCGGACTTTTACCTCACCAACACTTTGACGAAGCAAGAAAATTGTTTGCTGGAGGCAGACAAACGAATCCTACAGCTGATCTTGTGTGTAAAAAACTTCACCTTCATGATGTAAGACTCGAAGATTACTTTACAAAACAATATGGACTATGGCTAGATTTTAGATCAACATATGACAACAAATTATTTGGAAGTGGAAGAAGGGTGGGGGCAGATGGCATAACCATACAGATTAACAAGAAAGCAGGTGGAAACGGTCAAATACAAATGCACTTTTTTGTGGTTTCTGACGCTCAGTTAAACATTGAAGAAAACAGGCTAAAAGAAATAACCTATTAAAATGCATGTTAAAAAGAAATAACCTATTAAAACAGATGGATAGTTTGAACTTTCTGCCCAAAGACCCACACTGTTCGCTTATTTGTGGGATTACTGGGTGTGGGAAAACTGTCTTCGTGCTTGATTTGTTACAAACAATCTACAGGTTTCATTACGAGTACATTGTTATATTCTGCACAACCATTAAGCATAACACGTCTTACAAAGAAAGGCAGTTTGTTTGGACAGACGAGAATATATTTTTAGTTGATCCTACTGACAAGCTAAGCGACTGTTTAGAACATTATTATAGGCTATTTGAGGGAACTGAAACGCTGTTTATTATTGATGACTGTTCAGCTGAACAAGACATTGTTAAAAAAAAGAAAAACTCTCTCAAAGCTGGCCTACAGTGGCCGCCACGCATTAGTTTCTGTGTGGCTTTTAACTCAGAAATACAATGCTGTCTTAAAAGACTTTAGATCGCAGTTAAAATCGGTTGTATTATTTTACACTAAGGACAAGGATAGTTTTGAAGAATGTTTAAGTGAAAATTATATAATAAGGGACAAGGATGAGCTAAAAAAAATAAAAGAGCAGTTAGAAAAATCTAAGCCCACTAAACTATGCTTGCGGACTGACCCACCAGTTCAATACGTTTGTTTATAACAATTTGTTTATTATAGATCGTTTATAACAATTTGTTTATTATAATTTTTATATTAAAAAGAATGTCTCGCGGGCCAGAATCAAAAGTACAGCTAGCTCCCAAATGCGTCGCAGTAGAGCTAAAAGACCTAGCAGACACATTTGAGTTTGATCTGATAGGAGTGCCAGGAAATGTTTATGGTTTTGAATACACAGAAGACGGGGTTTACAAACGAACAGAAATTGAAGATAAAAAACGACAGCAATATCCTAAACTAGAACAAATAAGAAATCAAACCTTAAACGATTACGGCAAATACGAATACAAACTTTATAGACAAGATAATTACTGGGCCTTGCGTCCTGAAATTGACTGGGATTTAAAATTTGACTTACGAAGCCCCAATGTATACTTTGATAAGAAAATTTTTTTTAGAAAAGCTTTGAACGCAGGGCCTTTTATTGCTAGTCTTGTCCCAGGAACACAACAGAAAAAGCAGATTGAGATAACTAAATATAACCGTGAATATGTGCTGCACAGAACGAGGTCCTTAGCTGAAGTGGGGGATGACACGGTTGGTTTAGAATTTATTACAAAAATCCCAATGACTAACACTGCTACTTTGATTTTTGTTTTATTAATCACTCCAGGGGAGTCTGCTCGTAGTTTGCCAGAACATGTGTTAATCAGGGGAGTATTAATAAAGGCTGAAAACTTGGATGGACCTCTTAGCTTGTTATTGCTATTACTAAAAACGGGGATGAAATAACCACTTTCTTATCATCTGACAAAGTTACTGTGATGATTGAGAAAGACAAAATAACAGTACTTGATTTTATTTTCATTAAGTATGTTGATTTTATTGGGTTTTGCTCTGTTGATGAAGTGCTGCCAGAAGAGTTAATAAGAACATTTTTACAAAATTACTCTTTATAAAATTAATCTTAATTAAAAAATTAATCTTAATTAAAAAATGGATGATCAGGCTCAACAGTTTAGATTAGAGCAGATAACTGAACTTCAAAAGGAAATAGAAAGTGACTTGAATAAGTATAGGGTTACTAGAAAGAAATATGCTAAAGCTTTGAATACTCTTTCTTATGTAATTACTGGCTCGTCAGCTGTAGCTAGCGTAAGTGCTGGGTCTAGTGTTGCTCTTTAGCTACTGGGGCTGGAGCACCAGTCTCTTTAGCTTTTGGGGGTGTTGGGTTAAGTTTAGGTGCTGTGTCTGCGATTATGAGCGCTGTTTTAAAAAAATTAACTCCTAAATTACAAAAGCACACTGCCATTGTAGCCCTAGCATCAGCAAAACTTTGTTCATTAAGATTGAGAATAAGCAAATCATTACAGGATGAAAACATTACAGATGAAGAATTTCAGCGTCTTATGGCTGATGGTGATGATTACAGACGACAAAAAATTGCACTTCAAAAAGAGTGGAGAAAGACTTTTATTTCACAACAGGTAGACACTGAGGCAATTAAACAGAACATTGAAAAACAAACAATCAGTTAAACCCAAAATAAGTTTTTAAAAAATATATGCTATGTTTAGGATAGGTTATAAATGTTTATGTTATGTTAAAAAAAAACTATAAATTAAAAGAAAAAATATGTTATAAACATTCATACTATTTTTTTTAACTAACAGGCACTGTGTTTGGTGGGACAACTTGCAGCTCTTCACGAACAAACGATCTTTTAGGGGCAGGCTTTTTAGAAGAAAGAGTTTCTCTTAAATAATACACAGGAGGGGCTGTTTTCATAATTCTTTCAACTTCATATACATCTACGCTCCATATGGGGTGTGTGGCTCTAATTCTAACATTACCTTCTGCCTCTCCAGGAGCAAACAAGTATCTTACTTTTATTCCAAACAGCAAGAGTTTTTGAGTACTCTGCACATCTTCAGTAATGCTAATTTTTTTTAATTTGATCGCGTTCACCGGTTTAAGGCCTGTTGCTTTAAATTCTTCATTGTTCATGGCACGTAAGACTGCTGGCAATCTTCTGACCCATTCTGTGTTACGTGCTCTGTCCATAATTTCTTTGTAATATTGATAGGTAAACAGACGCTCAGCTAGATTCTTATTAAAGTTTTCTACTAGGGCTTGTGAGCGGTGGTTGCCTGGAATCCCTCTCTTAACTGTAACCTGGTGTTTTAAAAGCAGTTGGTTTACAGCTCCTTTAAACTCTTTTCAATCATCAACCTGAATCATCCTAGGATACTTTAATGGGCCTCGCATGTACATTTGTTGTAAAGCTACAGCCACAGCAGTTGAGCTTTTATCTGTTAAAGGCTCAGCGTCTTTATACCTTGAAGCCATGTCAACAACTGTAAGAGCATACTTAAACTTTTTTCTTCTAACTTTGTCATGTGGAAGATACAACAAGTCCATCTGGTGGGTGTCATTAGGAACTGAGTTAACAAATCTAGGCCTTATTATTCTTTTTGGGGCAGGCAGATATATTTGCCAAATTGCTTGTTTTGAAAGCCAGTCTTTTGCTTCTGTCTTAGACACCCCAGCAGCTTTACTCAGTTTATCAATAGCAGTCTTTCCTTTCCAATACCCTCTAGGAGAATAATATATTTTGCACTTTGTATTGTCCATATTTTAAATGTATTTTATTTGTTTTTACACAAGAAAGTGAGCAACAAGATAGACTGAGGTCATCCCAACTGCAATAAAAACTATCTCTGCAGTCTTCTGTTCTTCTGATGGCTCATAAAAGTCAGACAGTTTTGGAGGTGGGGATGTTAGAAACTTATCTCCTGTCACTAAGTAATACTCATTCATTGCTTCATCAACGTCTGTAAATGTGTGCTCTGCATGTCCCTGTTCTCTTAACTTTTTATTAATAAAGTCTAAGTGAGCAATCCTCTTTTTCTCATAAGCAGCTTTTGCCTTAGCTAAATCTTCCATTGCCTTGTTATGGCGTTCTATTTCTTCATCAGACCGCAGTTTACTAAACATATAATTGCTCCCAGAGAAAGCCAATGCATTAACAATAGCTCCTCCCACCATCAGAACTAATCCAGACATCTTTTTATAAATGAATATTTTCTAGAATTAATCTTGAATATTTTCTAGAATGAATCTTTTTATAAATCAATCTGCCTATGTATTAATCTTTTTATAAATGAATTAATCTTTCTATGCATTGATGTTTTCTGGGATAATTCCCTGTGTAACAAGAAAGTCATTTGAGGCAATTCCTGCAGTTATTACAGCTATAACCTTAACAACATCCTCAATGTCCAACCTTCCTAGATCAGCTGGCCTCATTTTAAACATGTTTTTTGCTAACACACTGTACCCTATACTAAGACCGCTAATTACAGCAGAGTGGTAAATAGTATTGATGATCTTTGCAGTGCTCATGTTTTTTATTAACTAAAAAAATAATTAAAATAATCATAATATGAAAGACTGTCTATGTGCTTTTTAATCAGATAATCTTTAGTTGCTAGAGCTAAAAATAAGGTTGTAACTAGTTTTGGTGAATCTTCTATCTTTCCCATGTTGGGCGGTTTTATTCTTAACAAACATTTTGCTAGGGTTGAATAAACTATAATACCAGCAATAGGCACTGCATAATTAAGCAGCTTTAAGCTCATGGTTTTAAAAGGGTTTTATTATTTTTATTGCTTTTAAAAGGGTTTAAAAAATGGACTGTGACGAACTATTAAAGTGTGAGGAGCAAGCAGACTACTCAGCAGACCACTCCGTAGGCCTCTGCCATAAAGAAAGATTATACTCTCTGGCTGCGTGTGGGAAAACTAGACAGTATTTAGGCGTTGAACTAAGTATTGAACAGATTCAACAATTGTCTACTTCAGACGTTGAGAAGTATTACGCTAGGTACGAAGCACAGCTAGGGTCAAAAATGGTTAGATCAGTGGGGCAGACAATAATTAGTTTATATGCTAAGTTAGTAGGCAAGATGGCACCGATTGATTCAGAAGAAGATTTAAAATATGACTTATCACAAGATCCAGTTTTAAACAAGTCCCTAGAAACTCTTGCATGTGACATGTATTACAAATTTGGGACGTTATTATGTCCATTCATCATGGGATTAATTACTTTAATCATATTAATTTTAATCACATTAAAAAAATGAGCGATCAGGAGAAGAAGAATATGGCTCCACAGAGCAGAATATGGCTCCACAAGTGAATGCCCAGGAGAGTGTCCCACAAGGAAGTGTCCCACAAGTGAGTAGTGTTACTAAGCATAAAAATCCTGGGCGTGTTGCAGCTGTTATAGACTAGTTGAATGGCACAGACTAAAAAAAGCAAACCAAGCAGCAAAACAAAAATTATTAGATAGTAATACAACATCGTCACCAGCACCGCCAACAACAACAACACCACAATCACAGTCAAACTATAAGATGTATTATTATGTAATTGGGGGGCGTTGTTGTTGGTGGTTTTTTTTTAACATACAAGTGTCTAAAACCATACCTAACAACAAAGTCACAAAAGCCCACAAAAACAGTAAAAGAAGAAGAACCAGCTTCTGCAAAAAAAGTACAACCTCCTGCTGTAGACCCATTTGTAATGAATTAGTTTTTTTAATGAATTAGTTTTTTAATGAATTAGTTTGAAGTACAAGTAAAGTACTAGTTAAGTACTAGTTAAGTACAAGTAAAGTCAGTTATAGCAAGTAAATTACAAGTACAAGTAAAGTACATGTAAAGTACAAGTAAAGTACAAGTAAAGTACAAGTCATGTTAAGTACTGGTTAAGTTCTTTGGTTAAGTACATGTAAAGTACAAGTAAAGTACATGTAAAGTTCTTAACTTAAGTCAGTCAAGTTCTTAAGTCATGTTCTAGGCCAGGTTATGTTCTAGACCAAGTCAAGTTCTTAAGTTAAGTTCTGAACCAAGTCATGTTCTTCTACCACAAAGTACGTTCTTAAGCTTTTAAGTCAGTTCTCCAATGGCCTATAGCGTATGAAAACTTTGAATCAACGTAAGTTCGCTTGTTATTGTTAGAGACTAGTGATTTCTTATTAAAAGCAGTTGTGTTTACTTGATGAAGAGTAGAGCGCAGATTAACATTTGTGTGATGAAATACTTTGTTTTCAAAGAGAGCCTGCTTGTAGTTGTCGTGAGTTATATTTTTTTTTACAACTTCTTTACCTACACCCTTAGCTTTCTTTATTACAGAAGTCTGGCCAGCAACGCTATACATCTTTGACCTTAGACCAACATATTCTTGTATAACTGTCCCATTAACTTCGTCTTTAAACTTTCCAATTACTTTCTTGTTTACAGTTGAATGTAAAGGGCTGTCTTTAGGGTAGTCACATGTGTTGTACCATCCATCAGCTCCTTTAGCTACTTCTACTTCTAAGTCTTTGTAAAAATCTTCTGTGAGAATGTCTAGAATAAAAGAGTCAGTGTCTGTGTAAAGAACTCTAGAATCTGGGTACAGCGGTTTAAAGTAGTCATACAAAAATTCTAGCATTAACAGCTTAGACAACTCTAACACAGTAAACCCAAAAAACACCGGCTTGTCCAACTTCACATTCTGTTTCTTCATCATAATGCCAACCAGGTAGCCGTTAAATTGTCTAAAGTCTTGGTAGTTAGGTTTAGAGACTAGCTTAATTGCTCTTTGTTCATTTGTAACTAATCTTACATCTTTACACTTGTGTGGGTTTTCCATGGTTTTGCCAAAACAACTGTTGTTCATTAGTTTAAAAAAGTCTTTTTCTGAAACATCAGTGGCTTTAGTCCTAAGATCAGTATTCTTCATGATGTATGGCCTCATAAAGGGCTTTTGGTCAAAAGTAATTATTCTATGAACGGCAGTAAGTTTTAGTCCGTGTCTTAAGTAAAACTGTAGGAGTCTGTAATGACATACGTACTTAGTCTTGTGGCGAAGATTGGGCACAAGTTTAGGTGGTTCTGTAGGAGCCATCTTTAATCTTTCTGCTGCTAGGGGTAATCGTTATGAAGATCATGCAATTCTGTAGGATATTCTAAGTCTACCTCTAAGATTAGTCCTATTGGATAATCAGGTGTAAGAGTTGACAACATCTTTAACGCAAAATTAACATCAAAGGGTCCTTTGTACATTTTAAAGTTTTTTAGTGGGAGTGTTTGGCTCATAGCCCACCCATACAGATTGTTGGCGTCTAAGTACATTAGATAGTTAGATGGTTTATTTGGGTCATAGTCATCTAAGTACTTGTTGTTGGCTTTGCAGTAAGGATGTGAAGCCATGCTAATGCCTCCCCTTAGGCCGTCTTCAATCATCTGGAGTGTAGCCAGATCAGATATTAAGTCAATCTCAATGTTTGTAGACTTTAAGAAGGCGTCCCAAGAAAGGCCTGGGGCAGAAATGTAATGTGATGAATCTAGACCGTAATGTTTCATGCATGTAGATCTGTAATTCTGAAAGACGTCTGCCAATAAACACACGTCAGCCAATAAATATTGATCATGATAATCACCCATTGTTTGGCAGTGTAATTCTGTCCAGGCTTTCTGTGCGTATTCATAGTCACAGTCAGTTATGCCTTTGCCTGTAAGACGGCTGTAAAAATCGTCTTTATGTGGTAGGGCTGGCTCATCAACCTGTCCCACGAGTCCATGTATTCATAAGGGTAAACGCCTTTACGTACTAAAGATGGGTCAAAATATTGTTCAGTTATTGGGAAGTCATGTAGAGATCCTGCTAATTTATCCAAACTCCCCATCAGATGTTGGGCAGAGTCATAGAAGGACAGATTGTCAATAGTAAAGGTCATGTACTTTTCTGATGATTGTGCAATGCAGTCAACCCTCTTGCATTCAGAATTTATTGCTTGCATGATGAAATGAGAATCATAGCCTCGTAAGTTATGAAAGAAGATTGGTAGTTTCCAAGTCTTAGGGCCAACCTTAAGCTGAAGATTACAACTGTTGTGTACAGCTCCTCTGAATTTTCCAGTAATGTGATCGTGGTCTCTTACAGTGTCACCTAATAACTTGCATTTGCATATCCAACATTGTATAGATGATTCATAGCGCCTTTGGTCTTCAGGAGTCATAACAATGTCTGAAAGATTTAGTTTATTAGAGTAGTAATTACGAAGTTGTTTCATCTGATATAAAAATCTACAAGCTGCGTTGGGGCCTCTGTAAATCTCTGGTTTTGTGTGTTGGCCATCTGATCTAACAACAACAAAAGCATAAGAACAAATCTGATGGTGGGTTAATAAAGATGTTTTTTGTTCTTCTAGTTGTTGTGGTCCATAGTACTGTGGCAAGATTGCTTCAAAGTCAGCATAAACCACGTATGGGGATGTCTGCATTTTGTGTACGTTTTTAAACCTAACTTTAGACCCAGGTGGGGGTGTAAGAAGTTTAGTTTCACAGTCTACAATACTTTTACAATAATTCTTATGTTCGGCAGCTGCTTCTACAGTTGGGATTCTAACCAAACACCTTCTACAAAGCCCTTGTTTAGATGTGTCCTTTGTAGTATAAGCCATAAGTCTGCTTATTGATCTAATTAATACATAATGATTCTTAGAACCGTCTGTAAACAACAACAGGTCTACATGATTCTTAAGTGATTCACCAAAAGTGGGGGCTTTAGGAGAAATCCATAGAGGTTGTAAATTGTTTACTACAGACCATGTGTATACGCTTACAGTTATAGGCTTGTTTTGCTCTTCAAACTGGCTTATGCTTTTTATACTTACTGGAAAGTTTATGTTATTAAAGTTCAGCTCATTTATATTTTGTTCATACCTGGTGACTCTGTTTGCATGAATTTTAACAGGATGTAAATGCGCTAAAACGCACCACATAAAACACAAGTTGTCAGAATTATGTATGTTTAAGACTGCTCGTTTTAACTCTAACTCTCTTGGGAGAGGAAGGTAAGAATTGCCAACTATAGGATAAAACTTTGTTTGTTTTAATCTGATTTCAAGGACTGTTCCTTCAGACCATCCAGACCCCCTTAGCTTAGCCTCTTCACTTGCATGGTTAAACTGTGTAAGCATGTAATCAGCCCATTCAGAATTAAAGTCGTAATAGCTGATTACTTCTTTCTGTTTAGTTGAAACCCAGACTTGTATACTACTACCATCAGGCGTTATATAATCAATCAGAATGGCCAACAACACTTTTACTGGTGAGTCAATTTGAAGAGACTCTGGGATTTTAGAGATAGCATGTGCTACGCTTTCATGAACTTCTATGGGGTTAATAATGTCCATGTCTAATTCACTAAACATATTGTCTAATTGTTTGTCACTACCTTCCAACAGCACGTTGTTGGGCAGTTTTTCAAACTCAGACTCACTTGTGGGGTTCATTTTCTAAACCACAATATTTACGAAAATAAAAAAAAAAATGTAAATAAAACTAAGTAAAAATAAATGTAAATACAAGTAAATTCAGCTGTTATTTATTATTCATAGTTCATTTCTAATCGTAAAATCTGATCAGGTTTAAAAGTAACAGTTACTCCTTCAAGGTCATAAGACACATGCAGGTCAGCATCTTCGGGGGCAATATTATCAAGTAAAATGGCAAAAAGCTTTATAACTGGTTGAGGCCAAGACTCTTGGATTTTACTAACGGCTTTCAATACGCTTTCTCGTATATTTAAGCATTCAAAAAGTTCTGTTATAAATTCGTCAAACATGATCTTTAACTCTTCTTTATCAACTCCTGCATTAATCGCCCACCCAAACTCGTCAAATATTTCTGTAAGCTTTATAACTATGCGGGGGTTCATTTTTTAAACCCAAATAAAAAAACAGCAATTAAAAAAAATTAAGTAAGTAAGCCGCTCCTCGCAAGAATCAGAAGAGAAAAAAGTTTATGTAATATAAAAATAGAGGGATTCAGTGAGCATTTGTTGTTGTTAGTTGTAAAAATTGATCTTGATTAAAGTGAATAGTTACTCCTTCAGGGTCAGTAGAAACAGTCAGATTAGCATCTTCAGGAGCCATATAATCAACTAAAATGGGAAACAACTTTATAGCTGGTTGGGGCCAAGAATCTGGTATTTTACTGATGGCATGCTTTACGCTTTCCCGCATTTTTATGCGCTCAAAAAGATCAGTAATTAATTCTTTAAACCTGCTCTTTAACTGTTCTTTATCAGCCCCCCGCCCCCTCTCCAACTCCCAAAGTCTAAATATATTACTAAGCTCTGTAACTACTTCGGTCTTCATTTTTTAAACCAGATTAAAAACACCAATTAAAAAAAATAAGTAAGCCGTTCCTCTTGTTTGCACAAGAATCAGAAGAGAATAAGAGTAAATAACACAATAACAGCACTTATAGTGCACTCTGTAACGCACCCTACAATGCACTCGGCCAAACAATCAATAATCCACCGCCAACAACAGCCAGTGTGCGTTGGCAAAGTATTATTGATTTCAGGCAATCAATCACCGCTCAGCGCGTGGGGCACATCCTGTTCAGTCACAAAGCAACTGGCTGAAATAGCAGATGTCAAGTGGTCCTACCAGTTCCACTTGACATTTCCTGACACCTCCTTCCACTTTGAGACACTTGACACCTTCACCCCAAGTCACCCCAAGTCACCCCGAAGAGAATATCAATATCTGTGTTCACGATCACCCCATTTTTATTCTGCACGCAAGCCCCCACTTTGAAGTAACGAATCCTTCGATTTTTGGGTTTTTTGCATGTTAATTTGGGGTTTTGCTTGTTAATTGGGTTTTTTGCATGTTAAATTTTTTTGTAAAAAATGTGTTAGTTTTTTGTAAAAAACAGCAATAAAATGAAGAATTTTTTTAAAAAGAGGGGGTTTGCGTGCAAAATAAAATGGGGTGGTCTTGAACACAGATATTGACATTCTCTACTATCGATTAGATTGATTGGAAAGGGTAAATAATTATGGCGTACAGTTAACCCAACAACAATTCAGCTATCCCAGTTATCGTTAGACGATGTGACCTATTCATCAGCCACGGTCAGTGGGCTGCAAATTTAGATCAATGATCTTCACAGCTTTGCTGAATCACTTCACATGACAACGTGAGTAAAAGCACTTCACGTGGCAGTAAACCTGAGTAAAAGCACATCACATGACAGTAAACCTGAGTAAATTCACTTCACACGAAGTAAACCTGAGTAAAAACACATCACATGACAACGTGAGTAAAAGCACTTCAGGTGACAGTAAACCTGAGTAAAATCACTTCACACGACAGTAAACGTCAGTAGAACTGGCATAATCGTTTTCAGAAAAGGTGACTTTTGGTCAAGTGGATATTTGACGGCAGCATGACAGATGACCAAAGCACCGAGATATTTTGGGTCACTTCTCTACACAGAATGATACACAAGATTAGCGAGTGCTGAGCTTGTATTGAAGGCACGGTTTAAGGTTGCGTCCATCCTCAAAGTTGGAACTGGAAGCTTGAGCATGTCCTATTTTTCTATCTTTGCACGAATTTTAGACGAACATTTCGTGCCTTTTTCTTAATACGGAGGGGAAATATAGCGTCTTGCATGAGGTCGAGGAGATTGAATGAGACCATACATACGCCCCTGCATGATATTTACATGTGGCTGGATTGAATGAATCCACATATACGCCCCTCAAAGATATTCAGATATAATGGCTTGGTAAACCTTAAATGCCTCGGTATATGAGCGAACAGGATGTCATCCATTACTGGGAAATATGGCTTTGAAAACATCTTAAGTCTGGAATCGATCAGTTAGGATATGAAAAAACAGATATCACAAAAAAAACATGTAATGTGTCGGTATGGAAATGGAAAGGACACACAGGCCGCCTCACTTAGACAGTTCGCTGTGAACACATCTTAAAGGATGCTTGGCTGCTATAGGCAGTTGGTGATAAACTAACTCTCTCTCTCTCTCTCTCTCTCTCTCTCTCTCTCTCTCTCTCTCTCTCTCTCTCTCCTCTCTCTCATCATAATCTTCTCTGAAGAAAACTCATGACATATGGGTTATCTACAGAATCATCAAAACTTATTCAGATCTGTCCATTAGTTTGCAACAGAAGTCATATGGTTTACTGACACACTGCACCGTCCTTTGTGATGCATATCAAACGTGGTTTCCCACAGGGATTAGTGTTAGGCTACATTTTATTCACAATCTACATAAATGGGCTTTTTCTGCATGTTGTGTCTCTATGCCGACTTTTCCAACTTTTCCCTATGACATTGCTCTACATAACATGGCAAAATGCAGATCTAGTATGCAGTATGCACTGAAATTCAAATGTTATTGACAAGCTTGGCACATAAAACACTCCTCTAAATTCGTATTTGTTAAAACAAGGCAAAAGCGTCAAATATCATGGGCAAGGGAGATGAAATGAAAGTTCAAAATAAGGTTTTAGAAGTTAGTTTTCATAGTTAATTCATCTTACCATTGATGATAATTTGCCACGAGCAAATTCCTGTTTTTATCTACTATAGTATTATCAATAAAAGTAAGATGAATATACTGAGGAATGTTCATGACCAGCGCACTTTAAAATAACGTTTTCATGCATTCTCATGTGTAGATTGTGATTAACATTAACTTGCTGGTCTCACCTCGTAATAACCACTTGAATGTTTACGAAAATAATTTCTTGAAATGATAACTCTCACGTTGTCATAGCTATAAGTAAATGATAGCAGGAAATTTATTTCGCTCTAATCTGATATGTCAATGTAGCAAGCTGTCCCCAAGAATAAACTCATTTAACATCACTTATCAATCTCCTTTGTTCAAAAGCCTTTACTAAAACGGTATAAAGAAAAAAACACCACCATCCCCAAACTGATCACTTTATATTATCCCTAACATATTCTGATGGGAAATTATGGAATGAATCCCATGATTCTCAAAAACAAATGAAAATGGTCATCTTTCCGGGAAAGGCTGTCATAAGCTTTCAATCAAATACATGTAAAGAAGTAATTATGCTGATCTCTCCCTCCCCTCCCTCACCCCTCCCTCTCCCCCCCCCTCTCTCTCTCTCTCCTCTCTCTCTCTCTCTCTCTCTCTCTCTCTCTCCCAGTGCTGTGTCCCTTGTTCTCCTACAATGTTTCTATTGCTGACTGTGTATCTCTATTTATTTTCGTTCACAGTTTTTAAAGCATTGTGTCAGAAAGAAAAGGAAGCTTACAGCGTATTGATTTCATTCTCAATAAAACGTTCATTTCCTATTGTCTGTCTCTCTCTCTCTCTGGTTATGTGTATGCGTTCGTTCGTGTGTGCGTCCCGCGCGCGCGTGTGTGTGTGTCTTTGCCTCCACTCACCCCACCACCGCCACACACACGCACGAAGAAAACGTGTGTCTAGTGTATGTGGAGGTGTGGATTTTTTGTTTACATGGTAGTTTCTTGATTTTTATGGCTAACTGAAAGCCGTTGATCGATGATTGATCTAGAATATTCGAATTTGTTTACAGTTTGATAGAAATAAACACACTTTCAACAGATCACGAAAAAAAAGAACCAGCGTTTTTACTTGTGTACGTCCAGCGTAAAACAACATTCTCCTATAGTTCTCAGAACACCTCTACAAACACTGGCCGACTCTGAGCTCTAAAGGCATTACCGGCGGCTGTACAAACTCTCATTGGATTGGGCAGTGCTTTCAGACATTCATCCACTCCAACCTCCCCGCCTCTGGAATCAGTACCAGACATGCGGAACGACCACGCCGGTGGTCGTACTAAAATCAGACGCGAAATGCTAAGAGAGTTACGACCAAAGGGAACGATCACGTTATCTGTCAGGACCATCTGGCTGACGTCTGACATTGACTGCTTGCCTGAGACAACCAGAAACAGCACTGCGAAAAACTCCTCGACATTACCCCCACCCACCCCCACCCCCACCTCCACCACCACTTCCTCTTTCCCTCCATCTCTCCCTCCCCTCATCCCATCACTCCCCACTTTTCAGCCTCTTCCAATCTTTGGTCACATCAGTAAAACAAATGATGGAATTACGAAGAGGATGAGTCATTGCCATGCGCCATTCCATTCAAGAACATGGCAGAAGAGAATGGGGGACATCCACAAACACAGCATGTACGTGGAAATCCATGCAACACTTGAAGCTAAGTGGGAGGGAGGGGGTGTAGGTAGAGGGCGGGAGGAGGGGAGGGGGAGGGAGGACAGAAGAGCGCGGGGAGGGGGGGGGGTAGGTGGGGGGGCAAAGAGCGGAAGGGAAGTGTCAGAGATGCTGAGAAGCAGAGAAGCTGAGCTGGCCACAACAAAGGTCAACGGACACAGGAGGCAGCAGCAGCAGTATTTACAGGCGCCATCATCACCATGTAATAGTCTGCAGTACTCTTGTCCTTTATGCCAGATCTCCTCACGACAGCTAACAGCAGAAGAGCCTGGAGAGAAACGGCGGCTGCCTCATCACGTCCCCCCAACGACCCTAGCGGTCAGGGGAATAACTGACTGACTGACTCTTGTCCTCAAAGGCCTCAGGCCGATAGGTCGTTAATCTCACCCTCAACGGTCAACGGTCAACCATGTTCTCCTCATGCACGTTATTATTCCGAGCTATCTGCAATTACGTGCGTCGAGTTTCTTCTCTTGGTTATAGTTTTGAGGTGTCCGGGTTTACGGTAATGTGATAGGAAGGAGAGAACAGTACAGGCGTGTAGAGTGACATTTGTTTTTATTGCTACGTGTTTGTGTTGTTTCCCCTGGGTTTTTCCCCTTGCAGCAGCCAACGAGTGCAAGAAACACATGTTTAGCTTGATCGAAATATCAAACATGATTTTGTTTACTTGTTGCTGTTTTAAAAAAAAAAAAAAATGGAGAAAAACACATTCTTGGATATTCGTGTTTTATTCAGTTATGACAATGTGTGCAGTAGATCTCAAACTGAGGTGACTGCAGGCGGAAACTGACACAAACGTAAAGGTAGGTTTACCGTTCCGCCGAACGAAAGCGATGAGGCATCCATTTTGCGCCCAATATGAGGAGACACATGATTGTTCGTTCTTCGTTTTCATTGTCTTGAATGTTGTTTGTCTTGCCTGAAGAAGACCACAGAGGTCAAAACGCGTCGTGTTTTGTCTCATAATTTGTTTGTCTCTTTCGTTCGGCAGAACAGTCGATCTTCTTTTAAGATTGCGTGCAGTTGTCACGGGCTACACACTGACTTAACACGAGCCCCTGGCCTCCATGGTGGGTTAACTCTGAGCTGTTCTTTCCGTCTCCGTCCAGTCCGTTCTCTCCCTTGACTCTGCCTTGGTGCCTCTTCCCGAGCAGTCTCCCGGGTCGTCCCTCCCCCCCCCCCCCCCTCCCTTTCCCCCTCTGCCGGTTCAAAGCTGGAACCTGATAAGCGATGCTGGATGCTGATTTTCTCAGGGTGCGTCCTATCCGGTTCCATTTCCCTGCGCATTGACTGGGTCCTGCTTCACCTTTTGCCGCGAGTCCTCATTGCTGATGTCTTGTGGCCACTGAATGTTAACGATGCACCTCACCTAGGTGTCGATCACTGTTCATTGCATCTTCCATTGCGTTGTTTGGGGTCTTCCTCTACGTCTCAGAGGCGAACAAGTCTGATTTGACGCTCGAATTGAAAAAGTGCGGATGTACTGATTTCTCTTGATACCCTAGTGTTCTGCACCGTGACAGTGTTCATACTTTATCTGTCCTGGCAGTGAATGACATCTTGGTCAATGCCCTCTGACTATCAATCACACTGACAAAGTGAGCAAATGGCTCGAGCCGCTTCACTGCCAGCTGCAAATTGAATTAGCAGGAACAGATGGTACTACCGCTTAAGAGACACTGTTCAGCTTCAGTATGAACGTTAAACAGGAATAAATATATCAGCTTTCGCACGGAATGTTCCGAATATGATAATGTATGGCAGAAAAAGATTTTACACAATGTTCAACGCAAACCGCTCTTTTGCAAAAAAAGTTATTTCTTTTGTAAAGAAAAGAATAGATATTGTTTGATGGATATTGAAAACAACAACAACAAACAAACAAACGTGCAAGCAGGAAAATCATGTCCAACTATACATATTTCAACTGTACACGTGACGAGTGCGTTTACTTTCTCAACAGCTGTTCACTGATTAAGGTTAAGTAGCATGAATAGTCTGCTGACTTTATAACAACTACCTCACGGTATCATCCACGCCCCAAACAGGAACGGAACAAAGCCTGTGGGTGCTGTTGATATATAAAGGACGCGTAGGTTTGCCAATAAACTTTAGCCTCGGCCAGCATGGTGCACGTGGCACCTGTCAGACATTAGGAAACACCAGAAGAAACCAGATCCCACTAGGAACCATGACGACTGGAAACTAAATCACACAGCCTGTAAAGTATTCACGGTGTGTGTGTGTGTGTGTGTGTGTGTGTGTGTGTGTGTGTGTGTGTGTGTGTGTGTGTGTGTGTTTATATACATTCTCTCAAGTACATATTTGTTGAACAATATCTATCTATCTACATCCATTTTTATAACCATTTCTATTCATTACTATTATTGTTATTTGATATTTAATTTCCATTTCATTTCGATTTCAGTTCATTATTGTTGCTGCTTTTAATATCATTTCAATTATTATCTTTACTATTTCTTTATTTCTTTCCATTCTCGTTTTATTTGTTTATTTTTGTTTTCTTTCTATTCAGTTATATTATCACACACACACACACACACACACACACACACACACACACACACACACACACACACACACACACAGAGTCCAGTCTGGGGAAGTCTCCTCGGATTCGAGGACTTCAGGGAAAACAGGAAGAACGAACTTCCGAGAAAAAGTAAGCTAACACACACACACACACACACACACACACACACACACACACACACACACACACACACACACGCACGCACGCACGCACGCACGTACGCTGCGTGTAAGACAATACCGCCCGCGGCTGTTAGTGTATGTCGCGACACTTCCGTATGCATTGATCAGACTACATTTGCGGCAGGCAAATATGTAAGTGAACGCGATTTGTTCAACCTTTTTTTTTCTGGTTGTGCATCATGCTAAGGCTTCGTCTATTGGAGAAAAAAAAAAAAAAGGGGGGGGGGGGGGGGGGGAGGGGGGGACTACGGGGGAAAGACACTGTCTTGCATGTCATGAATCGTAAATCGAGGCAAGAGGTTTGTGGAAGCTGCAATTGTCAACTGTTGGAGAAGGAAGGGGAGTAAACACAATACAAAACTGGGCGGGTTTTTTTTTTGTAACTTGTTTTCAGAGAGTAATGAAGCCGGAAGTGGCAAGTTGTTACCTCCAATACTTGGTCGCCATGTTAAGAAGAGTTCAACTCGCCGGTCATGGTTTTTAACATAGCTCGTTGAACATGCGCACTGCAGGAAGCCTTTTGATGCTGCAAGAGGTATTGCTGATTGCTATCAGAGCAGAAGGAATTTTATCTTTTTTTTCTTGTCTTTTTTTTCACACGAACATGCATGGATTTTATTCGGACAGTGTGACAGCCCCGATAAGTGATATGTAACATGCACCCCTTGTGGACAGTTTGGTTGTAAACAACAAGAAATGAAATGCAAAGTGATTGTTCCCACAATAACGGATGTTTCTCTTCCATTGCCAAGTGATATGCGTGACCATTGACCAACATGTTTAATGATTGTTGCTTTGTGTTTGTTCGTTTGTATGTTTTAAAGAAGTTAACGAAATTTAAGTCTGCATGCCCCCCCCCCCTCTCTCTCTCTCTCTCTCTCTCTCTCCCCTCTCTCTCTCTCTCTCTCTCTCTCTCTGTCCGCGCGCGCGCGCGCGCGCGTGTGTGTGTGTGTGTGTGTGTGTGTGTGTGTGTGTGTGTGTGTGTGTGAGTGTGTGTGTGTGTGAGTGTGTGTGTGTGTGTGTGTGTGTGTGTGCGTGCGTGCGTGCGTGCGTGCGTGCGTTGTGTGTGTGTGTGTGTGTGTGTGTGTGTGTGTGTGTGTGTGTGTGAGAGAGTATGCGTGCGTGCGTGAGTGCGTGCGTGCGTGCGTGTGTGCGTGCGTGCGTGCGTGCGTGCGTGTGTGTGTGTGTGTGTGTGTGTGTGTGTGTGTGTGTGTGTCTGTGTGTGTGTGTACGCTACGCAGAGAAGAAAAGAAAGATAAAACCGAAAACAGTTAACATGTCGAAATATACAACACAGTGTTGTTTTTTTTTTCTCTCTTTTATTCTGGCACATTTTCATCAGTTTCGGCCCAAGTCGAAAACTGATCGGTCATATTCAGCGCTACCTTAAAAACTCTCGGTGAACCCCCCCCCAAAAAAAAAGAAATGATAGAACGAAGCAGTTCATAATAGGAGGGAGAGTGGATCGCATTGGCTTGCCCGGGCCATAAAAATCAATTATCTAACTGAAACCGACCTTGGCCCTGCTACACACTCTAACCTCCACATCTAAGACCCTCTCCGGAACTACTCTGCATACGGCTATTCCTTAGGGCTTCTAATTCTTCGCAGGCTTTCTCTGGCTGCGGTCTTTGATTTAAGCAAATTAGCTGTAAGACATGCTGAGATGAAGTAGAGGTGGGCAACCTGATGCCGGTGAACCATTTGGAAACCTGACACCCACGCAGCACTGATTAGCTCCCTTTTGTTGCTCTCTGGTGGGCATCCAAGCATCTTTATGGATGCCAGACCTTGGAATCGTTGGTGTAAGCTCCGCATGTCAACTGTGATAGGTCGGTGGAAAACACACACTCTCTCTCTCCCTCTCCCTCTCTCTCTCTCTCTCTCTCTCTCTCTCTCTCTCTCTCTCTCTCTCTCGCTCGCTCGCTCGCTCGCTTGCGCTTTCTGTCAGTCTGTCTGTCTGTTTGTCTGTATGTCTATGTATCTGTCTGTTTGTCTGTTTATCGATCTATCAGAAGAAAGATGTTAAAGTCTGATATATCGCCAAAAAAAAAAAAAAAAAAAAAAAAATCAATAGACCGGTGTATCTTAGATGCCTTAATCGTTAGATAGATAGATAGACGGGTAGGTAGGTACACAGACAGGCAGATAGGTAGACAGACACATAGATAGACACATAGGTAGATGGATGATAGATAAATAGATGGATGGATGATAGAGAGATGGATGATAGAGAGATGGATGGATAGGTAGATGGGATAAACAGCCAGCCAGCCAGCCAGCCAGGCAGACAGACAGATAGACTGATAGATAGGTGATAGAAAAACGGAGACAAGAGATTTTAAAAAAAAAGACAGATTGGCAGTGAGACACCTGAGTCGCAGAAGAAATAGAAAAAAAAAGCAAAAAACATCACACAAAGAGGGACAGAAGAGGTAATACAGCAGCACACAGACCAAAAGCGTTGAAATATCCACTTGTTTTGGATGTACAACGATCAATAGTTTTAAAGAAATATGGGTTCAAATTTTAAAGAAATTATCATATACTTGTAAATATTAAATTTTATACATTTCAAAGTCACAACCTAAGCAATTTCACTCGTATATTTCAGGTCCGAGACAACTTGTGACTTCCTCATATGAAACGGGATTCAATGCATGGGGAAATAAATATTATAAGCTTATATATGAAGTGCATTTGTGACGGAACTCTATCCTTGCAAAATATTCTAGCAAAATGTTTGGAGCTGTACATACTTTCTAAAGGTTATTGAAATAATAATTCCTGCGTTCCAGATAAACTGGTTGGTAGTCTTTTGTGTAAGAAGGAGTTAAATCTACATGATATTAGTCAAGTGCATTGCATCGTCCAGTTCCTTATCTCACGTGAAAACTGTGTTACTACTTTAATGTTTGATGTGTTCATTTGTAAACGATGGTACTTGGAACTTTTTATGTTGTTGTTTGATTGCTGCTGTTGATATTGTTTGTTAGTTCGTTTTGTTTTAGTGCGATATCACAACTGAATGAAAACACCTTGAAAGATATATTCATTATTTTACACATTAAAAAAAGATTTGTTTCAGTTTAAAGATCACGAAGGTTATGTTTCCATAGTCAACCTCCAAAGAAGGCAAAAACAGACTTGCTCAAAATAATCATTGTGAAAGAGGGGCTTATTTTACACATCAGAGAAGGAACAGCGTTACCATGGAATGAAAGAATCATTTACTGTTCTAGAATTTAGTGGAAGGTCGACTATCTGCCTAATAAGCGTCCACTACTGAGAATGATTTAAAAAAAAAAAAAAACGTTTCTTCATCACCTCTTTTTTCTAATGCTAATTTGGTTGTGAAAGCAAATCACTGCGACCTGAATCCCAAAGCATAGTGTGTATTAGTTTGAATATACGAGTGAGCACACACACACACACACACACACACACACACACACACACACACACACACACACACACACACACACGGAAGGAGTAGATAGATAGATAGATAGATAGAGAGAGAGAGAGAGAGAGAGAGAGAGAGAGAAATTTTGCGAGAGAACGAGAGAGAGAGAGAGAGAGAGAGAGAGAGAGAGAGAGAGACAGAGACAGAGACAGAGACAGAGACAGAGATGGACGGAGATTGCAGGCTCATAAAAGCAGCATGCTATTTACCCGTTCTTTTTGCCCTTTGAAAGTGTGTGTGTTGTGACGTCACGTCACGGCTCTCTCTCTCTCTCTCTCTCTCTCTAGCTCCAGGTCATAGAGAGAGAAAGAGAGAGAGAGAAAGAGAGAGAGAGAGACTGAGAGAGAGACTGAGAGAGAGACTGAGAGAGAGACGAGAGAGAGAGAGAGAGAGAGAGAGGGGCAGAGAGAGAGAGAGAGAGAGAGAGAGAGAGAGAGAGAGAGTTCTCAGACCGAATCAGAGAGAACCGACCAATAGTATGGCAAGGTATCCAATGTAGAGGGACGACAATTTCCGGGCGGTACCCCCAGTCGCGCTTCAAGCTTCAAGCAAACTATGCGGTCAGATCACGCGGCTCTGAGTGCTGATCGAGGTTTTATAGAGAACGTTTCATCGACAGAAGAAGTAGTCATCATTACGCTGAATGCAGTGGCACTACCCAACTTGAAAATAACAAGATGCAAAGCATATAAACGTACTCCCAGTTTATCCTGAATACGCGTGAGATATTCCATAAAGAGGAAAAACCGTCTTGGGCTGGTGTAACCGTTTGTAATGGCTGTTCTGGTAAACATCGGCCATCATCTGTGGCCTATAATGAACATACTCGCAAATTTTCAGAAGGATCGGCCAAGTACTTTCTGA
>CM065732.1:38839281-38841781 GCA_033310375.1 Conus canariensis | reverse complement strand
GCTCAGCCATCTTTTTATTTCTTTTTTAATTTTTCTTTTACTGAGAAAGACAAAGACAATTTTATTTAGCATCAGAACAGCCAAAATGGAATTAGTGGGGAACCAAAGGAAGGAACAAACAAGTTTCAAAACTCTGTGTGTGTGTGTGTGTGTGTGTGTGTGTTTTGTGTGTGTGTGTGTGTGTGTGTGTGTGCGTGTGTGTGTGTGTGTGTGCGTGCGTGTGTGTGTGTGTGTGTGTGTGTGTGTGTGTGTGTGTGTGTGTGTGTGCGTGTGTGTGTGCGTTGCGTGTACGTAGTATTCTCGTCTGTTTATCTTAAAGTCAAAATGGCGGTTTGGAAGGATACAGCATAGCCACTGTAAGATTCATTCTATCAGTCTTAGAATTTTCACGAATGTGACGAACTTGAACGTAGCAGTCCTCAGCTGCAAGAACAGGTTATCTTTAGACACAAAGATGTGTTGAAGTACCTCAGACACAAAAGGCTATCCCAAATTTGGTTTTGGCTGGACGTGCACACACTTTACCGGAAGACTGGAGCGGCAAATATGAGCAGAGCGTAAATAAGGGTTTGCGCCTACATCCGACGAGTCGGATTAAAGACCGAGAGAATTAGGTATAGGTGAGACAATACCAACCGGACAAGGCAGCTATGTAACTCCGGTTCTAATGAAAGACATTCAGCATATATTTCATGCTAATGAACATCTATGGGGAAAATAGAGACGATCCTGTATTTTTCAAAAAATAAAATCCAAGAAAACTTGAAAATTCCTAGTGTAATACTAGAAAGACTGGAATTTAGACATGAATTCAACTGTAGATTAACTATACATACATATATATTATGCGCACGAAACAAAAGCTAGATAAGTTACTCTTGATATTGTGCCTGATACATTACTGATTGATATTCGGAAATGCATTAATCCAGTATTCATTAGATAAACAAGGAGAAGACAAACACATATTCAGTAGAATCGACCCAGCTTTTTCTTAATGTCAGATTGAACTATTACTGAAAGCAAAGAAACTGGTATTCTCTATTGCTGTCAAAACAATCAATCAAAAGTAATCCTTTTTTTAAAAAAAACAACAGGAATAAAGCTTGTGCACATTCAGTTAATCATGGCTTACAAATCACAATTATGCTGAACTGGTAAAACAAACAACATGGGTCAAAGAACAGTACGCCATTTTGTCTTGTAGACGACAAAGTGCAAAAGAGAAGGTGAACAACACGAACGACAGACATCATAAATGGCACGCCATTTTTAACTTTTTTGTTTGTTTGTTTTTTGTGCTAAAATAGGGACAATGACAATTTCAATTAGCGTCAGAAAAGCAAAAATGGAATTACCGGGCCGTCAAACGAACAAACAAATTATAAATCTCTCCTCTCTTCTCTCTCTCTCTCTCTCTCTTCTCTCTCTCTCTCTCCTCTCTCTCTTTTTGAACTTGAATAACCCTCCCTAATTTGTGTCCATTTCCCTCTGTGTGTCTTTCTCTGTCACTTTCTGTCTCTGTCTGTCGGTCTATCGCTTTTTCCCTCCGTTCTACCCTCCACCCTCTGTGTGGTGTGTGTGTGTGTGTGTGTGTGTGTGTGTGTGTGTGTGTGTGTGTGTGTGTGTGTGTGTGTGTGTTATGTTTGAATAGGCCCTCCTTACTATGTGTCTATTTCCGTCTGTATGTCTTTCTTTGTCACTTTCTGTCTGTCTGTCTGTCTGTCTCCCTCCTTTCCTCCCTCCCTCCCTCCCTCCTCCTCCTCCTCCTATCTCCTCTCTCTCTCTCTCTCTCTCTCTCTCTCTCTCTCCCCTCTCTCTCTTTCTGTCTATCATATTCTCTTCTCGTCTGTCTGTGTAAAACAATGCCGTGGGGTGGGGGGTGGGGGGGGGGGGGTTGCATTTAGTATGTCTTTTTTGTGCGAGTGATGACAATACAATATACATGTTTCCATGATACTGTGCGGGTACTGTTTACAATTTGTTTTGATTTTACAGAAAACAAGTCGTTTTGTTTTGATCTTCCACGAATTAACTGGTGTCTTGTTTATCAGAATGCATAATTAGCTGGCAAGCACTGAAGAACGTTAATCTGTATTGATCATGCTGCGAGACGCCGTCAAGCTCAATTGAAAAGATGTTGTTTTAGTATTAAAGATAATTACCTTTTTTTTGTTCTTTGATATACCTGATCATAGTATGTTGCTACAGCAACAAACCGAAGATAAGTCTAGACACGTCATTCAAGGAAACAGTTAGCAATCCTGTCGTACAGTCTAGACTTTGACTAGATGAAATTACTCTCTCTTTCTCTCTCTCTCTCTCTCTCTCTCTCTCTCTCTTGTTGTGTGTGTGTGTGTGTGTGTGTGTGTGTGTGTGTGTGTGTGTGTGTGTGTGTGTGTGAAATGTTTTAACTTGTGTTCATATGGGAATATGGGATAAGAAGCCTATCAGTCACAATCTCTCTCTCTCTCTCTCTCTCTCTCTCTCTCTCTCTCTC
>CM065732.1:38826781-38836781 GCA_033310375.1 Conus canariensis | reverse complement strand
TTCTCTCTTTCCTTCCTTCTTCTTCTCTATCCGTTTCTCTCTTTCCTTCCTTCTTCTTCTCTATCCGTTTCTCTCTTTCCTTCCTTCTTCTCTATCCGTTTCTCTCTTTCCTTCCTTCTTCTTCTCTATCCGTTTCTCTCTTTCCTTCCTCTTTCCTTCTACTTTACTTTCCTTTTTTTCTCCTATTCCTTCCATTCTTCTTTATGTTTCTTCTTTGCTTACTTCTTTCCTTTTATTAGTGTTTTTTTTTTCTTCCATTATGTCTTCCTTTTTTGCTTTCCTTCTGTCTTTCCTTCCATCTTTTTAGCATTCTTTTCACCCCTCGATCGGTTAAGCGACAAAAGTTTTTTTTAACGTAGCGTCAAGTCTTTATCAACAATTTACTTCAGAGGCATGACACCCTTCTATTTGATTACAGTCAACGTCTATATTGTTTTCCCAATTTCGCCGCCTTTCCCATTAACATGAAAAAACAAAGAGAAAGAAACACCCGAAGGTGCGGATGGGACCCAGAGAAATGCTGTCTTCAACTGCCGGAACATGCCAGCAGGGAGCAATCCTGCACCACCCTTGGAAGCTTGTGCTGTATTTGACTTGTTGCTCCCCCCCCCCCCCCCGCCCCCCCCTCTCTCTCTCTCTCTCTCATTCTTTTCCTTTCTATCTTCACATTTTTCATTTGCTTAATTCTCTTCACAAGTCGAATACATTACATCAACAGAACAATAGGGTGCAGGCACGCACAGGGCATTCCATTAAGACGTCAAGGGATATAATTCCTTCCTGGCAGATGCCATTGTGTAATGGCCGCCGGATGTGACACGGCAGTTGCCTGACAGTTGCGTTTTTCGCCAGTGAGCTCTGCAATCATGACAGATGGGCTGGAACACCCATGGGAACGACAGATGGGCTGGTACACCCATGGGAACGACAGATGGGCTGGTACACCCATGGGAACGACAGATGGGCTGGTACACCCATGGGAACGACAGATGGCTGGTACACCCATGGAACGCTGCCATGGAATGTTGTGTCACATCGCAGGATTCTCTTCAGAGGGCATGTAAGACCTTGGCCGGGCCTGGAATTGTACTCTTTCACCTGTCGGCAGAACAGCAACGAGTGAGGCTGCGGGATGCACACGGCAGTTGCTTGACTTGCGTTTTTTGCCGGTGGGGTCTGTAGTAGTTAAATATGGGAACGCTCCCGTGGAGGTTCGGTCGCATCATATCCAGTGGCCATTACACAATGACATCTGCCAGGGAGCAGGTATGTCCCTTAACGCCTTGATGAAATGCCCTGTGCGTGTCTGCACCCTATATGAAACATAGCGCAGGCTTCTAAGAGATGGTGCGGGATTGCTCTCAGCTGGTTTGTTCAGCACTTGGAGACTGTACTTCTCTGGGTCTCACCCGCACCTACGGGTGTATCTTTTTCTTTCTTCTATTTGATTTATAGTCAAAGTCTACATTGTTTTACCAATTCCGCCATCTTCCCTATTCACATCGGGACTGGGATCAATATTATTTTAAAATCTGGTAGTTATCTGTTCTCTCCGTCAAAACTCAGGGAAGAACTTGTTCTGTTAAAAAAAAAATCCATATTTCATTGTCGTGTTGGTGGTTTTTATTTACTGTTGTTTCTTTTTTCTTTTATTTTTGTTCATGACCTTTTTTTCTTTCTTCTCTGTTGTCTTTCATACTTCGTTTAAAAAAAAAAAAAAAACTATTTCTTTCTTTCTTATTTCTTGGCTTTCTTTCGTGTGCTCCGTTCGTTCGTGTGTGTTTTTTTTTCATCCCTTTAATTTGTTTCTTCATTTGTTTGTCCTTCCATCATTCTTTTCTTTTTTTTTTTCTTTTTGCTTCTGTCTTTCCTTCTGTTTTATATCTCGCTGTGTTGTTCCCCTATATCTTCCTTCTTATTTTTCTTCCTTCCTTTCTTGTATTATAAATATTCGTCCCTTCTCCCTTTTTTTTCCCTCATCCATATTTCCCTTCCTTCCTTCCTGCCTTCCTTCTTTCCTGTCTTTCTATTTTTGTCTGTGTGAACTCCATTCCGTCTTTCTTATCTCTCTTTTCGCCTCTTGGAAAACCTGCGTGACATACGTCTTTACCGCCTGCTCTCAAGGACATGATCCCTTCACCACGCCTGACGGATCCGTTCACTGAACGAACCCTTACGACAGCACCTACCATGGCTAACTTGCCTTCTAGCCGCACATAGGGGTGGGGGATGGGGGTGGGGGAGTATGGGTGGGATGAGTTGGGGCTGGGGGTGTGAAAATGGTGGAGGTGTGGGAGGGACAGAGGAGGGGAAGAAAGAAGGGGGGGGGGAGAAATTAACAGTAGCTTGCAGGCAGGTGGGGGAATATTCGGTAGCTCTCCAAAGCCCCTATGCTGAACAACACGCAAGTAACCCTACCCAACCATGTTTTTTTTTCTTTTACAAGTTGGGTATATTGTTTTCTCAAATCTATCCAAAATACTGCAGGAACAGGAAAGAGTACAGCTTCTGTTCAGCGGTGAAAGTAACCAAAACATCAAAGCTTTTGTTTAGTGACTAAAACAAATCAAAAGCCTTTGTCCAGCGGTAACATGAAAAATGCATTCAAGATTTTTTTTTGATAAAGAGTAAAACGAAGGCATCAAAGCATTCGTACAGTAATAAGATAAACAAAAAACATGAAAGCATTTTTTCAGAGGTCAAGTACACAAAAGTCAAATCTTAAAGTAAAGAGAAAAATAAGCAAAACATCAAAGCCTCTTCTTAGAGTGGGTTTTTTTTTTTGTTTTGTTTTACATTTCCTATACATTTTAAAAGGTCTGCTTTTAGTTCTGACATTATACAGCACTGTGCACGGCACCCGCTTATCTGATGCAAGTTTCTGGGCATAAAGTATCGAAAAGGCACAAATCTGTCTCTTCCATCATAATTTTTTTTTAGTTTTCCGCAACGCTCATTTACATTGAAACTCTCTTCAGACAGATCTTTCCAATTAATTTACTAAAGAACCACTTTATGAAGCTTTATGAGTTTTCCCCAACACTCATTCATATCCAAACTATCTTCAGACAGATCTTTCCAACCACTATTGTTAAAGAACCGCTTTATGAGTTTTTCCAACACTCATTCACATCCAAATTATCTTCAGGCAGATCTTTCCAGTGAATATTATCAAAGAGCTAACTTATAAGTTTCCCCCAACACTCATTCACATCAAATTATCTTCAGGCAGATCTTTCAGTCAATATTATCACAGAAGCTCTATAAGTTTTCCCCCAACACTCATCACATCAAATATCTTCAGGCAGATCTTTCCAAATGAATATTGTCAAAGAACTGCTTATAAGTTTTCCCCAAACACTCATCACATCAAACTATCTTCAGGCAGAATCCTGATTTATCAAGACTATTTATATCCCCAACACTCAATCACATCCAAAACTTCTTCAGGCAGATCTTTCAGTTATATTATTTAAAGAACTAGCTTATAAATTTTCCCCCAACACTCAGTACATCCAAAATGTCTTCAGGCAGATCTTTCAGTTAACTGTTATTACAGAACTGCTTTATTGAGTTTCCCCCAACACTCGTCGCATCAAACTATCCTCAGGCAGATCTTTCAAATAATATGTTAAAGAACTGCTTTATGAATTTTCCCAACACTCATCACATTAAACTGTCTTCGGCAGACTTTACGATTCCAACACTCATCCAACTTCTTAGAATCTTCGAGTTAATACTGTTATAAAGAACTGCTTTATATTTTCTCCCAACACTCAGTTCACATCAAACTGTCTTCAGGCAGATCTTTCCAGTTAATACTGTTATCAAAGAACTGCTTTATGGTTTTCCCAATCATCGTTCACATCCAAACTGTCCCTTCAGGCAGATCTTTCCAAGTTATACTGTTACTAAAGAACTGCTTTATGAGTTTTCCCTAACACTCGTTCACATCCAAACTGTCTTCAGGCAGATCTTTCCAGTTAATACTGTTACTAAAGAACTGCTTTATGAGTTTTCCCTAACACTCGTTCACATCCAAACTGTCTTCGGCAGATCTTTCCAGTTAATACTGTTACTAAAGAACTGCTTTATGAGTGTTCCCTAACACTGTTCACATCCAAACTGTCTTCGGGCAGATCTTTCCAGTTAATACTGTTACCCAAAGAACTGCTTTATGAGTTGTTCCTAACACTGTTAACATGCAAACTGTCTTCGGCAAATCTTTCCAGTTTACTGTTACTAAAGAACTGCTTTATGAGTTGTTCCTAACACTCGTTAACATGAAAACTGTCTTCAGGCAAATCTTTCCAGTTTACTGTTACTAAAGAACTGCTTTATGAGTTTTCCCAACACTCGTTCACATCCAAACTGTCTTCAGGCAGATCTTTCCAGTCAATACTGTTAAAGAACTGTCTCGTTCCAGTGTAGTTACTCTTATTCAGAATTTTTGTCTTACTTTCTTCACATCCATGTGCTTGGTCAACCCAGAGGTATAATGGTGAGGAAGGTTAAAATTCCACATCACATGATGATTTTCACCCAGCGGTGGATCGACTATGTCGTTATTTCTCCGTAAAAATAGACCAAACTGTCGTTGACCTCTGAGGCGTGTTGGCTCTAAAACCATTTGAAGCATATAAAATTCACCCGCTGTCTCAAAAACATATATGGGTTGGATGTTCTGAATCTTTAGAGCACACTGCATTCTTCAAGTTGGTTTCGGAAAAACTGAATTTGCCGGGAAATCCGAAATCACCGGTTATACCCATTTTGTCGCTAAGAGATGACGAAATACAGAAGCATTTGATTATGTTGTTCACTGAAATATTGTTTAAGCATTTGGTGACCTGTAATTTAATGAAATAATACGTCGTTCCCTGCTTCCTAGAATTTTAAGCACTAAGGAAGATGAAAAAAAATCTAAATCTGGTATTCTTTGCATATTTAATGAGCTGTGGATGAATGTCATATCGCTCTACCAGTAGAATCTAACAGAGGTTCAAATTCATCAAGCACTGGGAGCCAATTATCGTTATTTCTGGACACTTTAAACTGGGTTTCACTGAGTAGAATGTGAGGTTTTGTTTTCACAATTAGAAATTTTAATTCACCTACTTTGATAAAAAAAATCAACATAGGTGGAAATAGGTTTCAAATGTTTATCTGTTGAATTACCACAGCACAACACTACACTACACCACACCACACCACACCACACCACACCACACCACGCCACACCACACCACACCACACCACACCACACTACACTACACACACCACACCACACCACACCACACCACACCACACCACACACACACACTACACTACACCACACCACACTACACCACACCACACCACACCACATCACACCACATCACGCCACGCCACGCTACTCCACGCCGCACTACACTATACTGCACTACACTACACTACACTACACTACACTACACTACACTACACTACACTACACTACATACACTACTGCACTACACTACACTACTAACTACACTACACTACACTGCACTGCACTACACTGCACGCACTGCACACTGCACTGCACTGCACTGCACTGCACTGCACTGCACTGCACTGCACTCTGCACTGCACTGCACTGCACTGCACTGCACATGCACTGCACTCACTGCACTGCACTGCACTACACTACACTACAACTACACTACACTACACTACACTACACTACACTACTATAAAAAAGTGCTTGTAGCTTGAAAGCAGTATTGGCACCACTCTTGGCGCTGTCATGACATTAGATAATAAAGATAACAAAACAATTTCCCCCCAAACAAAACAAAACAAGACAAAGACAACATGAACAAACAAAACAAAGCCATCCACACTCAGACTTCTATGACCCAAGTAAGCACTGGGCATAGAAAACAGTTAATCATGATCATTATTTCCACAATACGGTGGGTCTGAAGGAGGAAAACACCAACACCGAATGAACAAATAAAACCTTTCATTTTCAATCTGCGACAGATTTTTCTTTGTTTTTTTTCGAACCATTGTGCCCAAGGCTGTTAGTGGCACACCAGCAAATCATCCTTTCCATCCCCATCCCCCCCCCCCCCCCCCCCCGCCTCTTCTTCGTACTCTGTTTCATTACCTTTAAAAGTATAAGACCCTCGAGTCAGCATCACCAGAGAACTTGATTACAGGAAACAGGCCGTAAGAACTAAAATCATTGGTGAAACAGGTTCGAATAGCAAGGGAGATAAAACACATCCTTGGGGAACGCTGGTGTTTAGTTCACATGGCCTTTCAAGAAGACTGGGTCGCTGTGCTTCGTGTCTGACGTACACAGGTAAGGATGGGTGTTCTACAATTCAGAGGCACTGTGATGCCTGAGCTCCAATAACCATCGTTGCCTGTCATTAGTCATCCCTTACCTATGTCTCCGGGGAGTCAGAATTGCTGTGTTGATGGCAATAACACCTGACAATCACATCAGACCGAAAGGCAGAAAAACAAATAATTCTGCTATATCTTTGAAAAATAAAACCACCCTGATCGCTCACTGCTAACTAGCAATGATTGGTGTCTAGCTTTCGGTCTTTAGGCGTTCTTCAGGGATAAGAGAGACACTGTCATAGCGCGCGTTGAAGCTGAGCAGAAGGTACATAGAAGCAAGGACGCGCACGCGCGCACGCGCGCGCGCACACACACACACACAGAGACACACACACACGCGCGCGCGCGCGCGCACACACACACACACACACACACACACACACACATGCATACATGTGCTTACGCTTGGAATTTGGTGTTCCACAGGGATCAGTATTAGGACCTCTCCTATTCTCTGTTTACATAAATGATTTGCCTTTATACATAGACTGTGATTGTGAAATGTTTGCTGATGACACTTCATTACAGTTTAGCAGTGATAATCCTATGATTCTAGTAAATAACCTTCAGAACAACATCGACAGATTGATTAAATGGACAGAAATGAACCACATGTCCCTGAATGTAATTAAAACGAAATGTATGTATGTGACTACACGGCAAAAAAGGCAGAAAATGAGGTCCCCGTTCACAGCGCTATATGTCAATGACCAAAGGATTGAGGAGGGAACATCTCATAAAGTACTAGGGGCTATCATCGATAATGATTTAACGTGGTACGACCACATTACTGACCTTGGAAAACGTCTTTCTAAAAGGATTTATCAATTATCAAAAATAAAACATTTTCTGAATCTCCAGTCAGGAAATTATTTTTTTTCATGCACATATTTTATCTCTCATTGATTATGCGTCTACGTTATGGGATAATTCTAGTGAAACAAATTTGAAACAAATCAATCGTTTACATAAGAGAGCTATAAAGGTGGTGCAATTAAAATCTAATTCCTTGACAGGTGATGACTATAAAAAGTTAGATATTCTTCCATTCAAAGACAGGCTCTTCTTCAATAAATGCTTATGCATGTATAAAGTAGTTAAGGGAATAGCTCCAAAGAAAATTATCCGAAACTTTGCAAATAATGAAAATAGACATGTTCACAAACTTTCGTTTCCTAGACCCCGTAACAATCTTTACAAGTCTAGCTTCATATATTCTGGAGGAACGGCATGGAACAATTTATCTTCTACTTTAAAAACATGTCCTTCTAAACTACTGTTTAAAAAAGCACTGAAAAAAATATTTGATGGACAAATTATAAAGTAATTTATGATTATCTATATTGTTGCAGATCCTCTCCTCTCTCTCTCTCTCTCTCTCTCTCTCTCTCTCTCCTCGCTCTCTCTCTCTGTCTGTCTGTCTGTCTGTCTGTCTGTCTGTCTCTCTCTCTCTCTCTCTCTCTCTCTGTCTCTCTCTCTCTGTCTCTCCTTCTCTCTGACTGTCTGTCTATTGGATTCTTTGTCAATGCTATCTGTCTCTCTGCTTATCTGTCAGCCCCCCCCCCCCCTCTCTCTCTCTCTCTCTCTCAAATGTCTTCATTGCCATTTTTGACACGTTGTCCATTGTCCGTCACAATATTGATTAATGGTTGTTAATTGTTTTATTGTTTTCATTACATTGTATACTTCTGATTTATACGTATGTATTGCTTCGCGTTTCTGGTTTTTCACTATTGTGATTGATATTTATGCTTTTTTTGTGAGGGCAGGATGAAAAAAGCTGTAAAGCTTATTCTTTTAACCCTCAATAAAGATAATTTTGACTTGACTTGACTTACGTGCGTGCACATCCGCCAAGACTCGCTCGCAAGCGCGCTCGCAAATACACACATATCTATCTGTCTGTCTATCTGTCTATCTGTTCATCCATCAATCGATCAATCTATCTATCTATCTATAAACACGATGCCATGCACATAAGTGTCATTCATAATACGCCATGTACAACTCTCTCTCTCTCTCTCTCTCTCTTTCTCTCTCTCTCTCTCACACACACACACACACACACACACACACACACACACGCGCGCGCGCGCGCACGCACGCACGCACGCACGCACACACACTCACGCACATACACACACATACATACACACACACACGCGCGCGCGCGCGCGCCACACACACACACACACACACACACACACACACACACACACACACACACACACACACACGCAACGAGACAGTACAAAATACTTTAACACGCAACGACAACAAGAAGAACAAAACTACATACTATTAGTCAGAAAAAAAATCAAATGATAATGATACGCAGCACACTTGAACCAAAGACAACATAATTCGACACAACCTCGACAGCACAACAAAAGCCTCCACAAGATTAAAACCCATACAGAATGGGACACAACGGACCACATCACGGAACCTAAACGGAGCGAACAGGGCGAAGAGGAGGAAGGGGGGGGGGGGGGGGGGGGGGGGGGGGTGATACGGTGTAGCCAACCTGTGTTCGTTGAAAACTGGAGTCTTGATGGCCGGCACTGGCATCGACGAGTCTTCAAAGACTTTAGGCCGCTGCGCTCTGGGCGATTTTTCGTGGTCTGACAGGGAAAAAGACATAATTATTAATTCGCAATTCTGCCAAAAAATACACGAAGCGAACATATCAGTAAATTACAGATAATAAAAGCATAAAATAGACAAATGAATGAAAAAAAAAACTAATAGGCTCATTGAAAAATACAAAAAAGAAAAATTAAAACGTTATCGTTATCATCATCATCATCATCATCATCATCATCATCATCATCATCATTGGCAGCAGCAGCAGCACATTTTGCACACACAAAAACAATCTACTACAGTTGTACAAGATTCCCTGCACAGTGATACTAGCATACCATGTAGCCAATCAATGACCCGCAGGCAAACGATCGATCTCTACTTTCGTTTCAACCGCGATACATGGTGTACTAATGCTAAGTAAACAAAACATTCTCCTTATAACCGACCACAGCCTCCCCCTCCCCTCTCCTTACACAAAACGCACGCTTGCGTGCATGTAAACCATGCACAGGTTCAAAGTCCCACTCCATTTTCTCTCCAATAAAAAAAAAGAATACATGGATGTGAACGGGCATCTAAAACCAGTGCTTGGAAAGCTGGTGTTCTCAAGTTTCTGAGATATCAGTTGGTCTCTCTGTCTCCTTCCCCCAGCTCTCCCCCCCCCCCCTCACCTTCCCCATTCAAAAAAGAAAGGGGGGGGGGGATGAGCAGAGAAAGAGAGACTAAATATCTTCACACACACACACACACACACACACACACACACACACACACACCTCTCTCTCTCTCTCTCTCTCTCTCTCTCTCTCTCTCTCTCTCTCTCTCTCTTCTAATATCACATAATTTTGTGAAAAGACGTAAATTGAAAGAACTACGACTTCAATACCAATAATGTAACGTTTTGGTAATTCAGATGAGCGGAGTTCTTCAGATTCCAAAGACGAATTAGCGAGATAAGGGAAGAAGAAAAAGAAAAAGAAAAAAAAAGAGGAGGAGGAGGAGGAGGACGAAGAGGAGGAAGAGGAGAAGGAGGAGG
>CM065732.1:38821781-38824281 GCA_033310375.1 Conus canariensis | reverse complement strand
CCTGTACAGAGTTGACTTTCGTCTACTGGTTGACTCATTCATAGACCTGGGACACACAAACACGCGCGCGTACACACACACACACACACACAGACACACACACACACACACACACACACACACAGACACACACACACACACACACACACACACACACACACGCGTGCGCGCGCGCGCGCACATGTATGTATATCTCTCTATCGAGCTCGCTAGCTAGCTAGCTAGGTAGTTAGTTACACATAGATATGTGTCTAACACACATACATACATACATATATACATACATACACACATACATACGGATATTACAACATCACTCTTATAACCCTAAAGTGTAATCATGTTAACGTGGGTATTTTTTGTTTTGTCTTGTCTTTTTTGTTTATTTGTTTACCAGTAATGAGAGTGTACGGAAGTACTTAAGTCCGATGCATGTATATAAATTACACACATTTAAAATGTGCCAGTTACTGAGTTATTAATTCCCTCTAGCTGAAGGAAACACATGCATATTAACCGTACTCTTCAGGACAAGAAATGGGCATGAATTATTTGACTTTTTTTCTTTTAATTGGTGCAGTTTGCTTTAGTACAATCTCTGTCTCACCAAAACAAAAATTGTACAGTTGCTTGGATGAACATTCAGTTTTTGGGGGATGGGACTCGACACAAACGTTCTAATGACATACCCCAACCCAACCTGAAGCGACCTTCAACTCACCTGATGGTAAGTATTTGCATGCTCCAGGCAATTTAATCCAGCCGACATGTTTGGAACGCTTACGTCAAGGAATCTTTCGAGATAGTAGAGTATATGACCAACACAGCACACACATTCATATCACACAAGGTACTTCCTGTCTATTGCACCAAAAATATGATCTCTTAGTGATCTAATTGATATGACTGTGAACGGATGAATCCACTGAAGTAACTGTAGGTTGATCCCACGTTGCATCTTTTCGACGCGAATGGTATACCATAGTAACACTGCCACGGACCATCCCCGAGTGCCCTGGCGCAATTTGCTCTTCCCCCTCACAGTTCGATCGATGGTACGGGCCAGTAATTTTGCTCAATTATTCAAACTTGACCAATCGATTGATTCTCATTGTTTCATACTTTTAGTTTAGGGTTTGTAAGGTACAGATTTAAATTTCTTTCTTTTCTCTCTGAGTTCCGAAGTTGCTTGTTACAGTTTTGAAGGAAACGTCATATACTTTCAATATGCTGTGAGTTCTGAAATTGGTTGGTTGATGTATTGTTTTCAATTATGAAAAGCACATGTTCAAGGAAATTAAGAGGATGTTTGTTTAATCATTCATTTGTATTTCTCCAGAGCATTCGGTGGTCTAACCAGATATTTTTTAACAGCAAGTTATGTGGTGGTGTTTAAGTTTTAGTTTCATTGTTCCTGAACATGAAGAACTGATCTATGATGTAAGCTTGGTGGTAGCTAGAGGATTTTTATGTAACTTATGAAGACAGCAAGTAGTGAATAAAAAGATTAAAGATCTTTGAAGGCTTTATCGATGTCAAATGAGTATTAAGAGTCGGGTTGTTAATATACAAGTTTCGTCATCTGCCAGATTTACGCTATGGTGTTTGTGCGTCGGCGCTCGTGTTGCTTGCCGCATGGTTTCCCACTTCCGCCATTATCCTCCTTTGTCCTTTCCGCGGTATTCGTTCTGTTAACTTTTGTCTTGTTTGTTTCGTTCAGTTCTGATGTTTTTGAAGTGTCGCGTTTTGTATTGTGTGACAATCATTGGTTATGACAGTTTTCATTTGAATAATGTGGTGTGTTTTGTGTTGACTTGCATAAGATTACAGTGCGCGTTCGGTGATAATTCTGATAAGCTGTTCTAGAACGGCTGTGGGAAGAAACATCTCTTAAAAATCGCAGTGAATGCACAGGTATTTTGAGTAGTTAATGAATTAAGATAATTGTAAATCCATAGGTTCTTGCATAGAGCTTTCCATGTGTTGAGAGTGAGCATGTCGCACACATCTCTTGGTATGTTGGATTTCCATGTGTGGAGATTTGAAATTTAACACACATCCCTCGGTATGTATAAAGTCATGAAGATGAAAGGCTAGACAAACATAGTATATTTTCCTTTCGTGTAGTGAAAGGAAGAAAGGTGGCAGAGTGGTTAAGACGTTCGCCTGCCAATCCAACGTGTGAGAAGTGCGTGGGTTCGAGCCCTGCCTTTCTCGCCCTTTCTTTCCCAGTTTGAATGACAAATCGAACTGAACGTCAAGTCCATCGGATGGGGACTATAAGCAAGTCAGACCCGTGTGCCTTCCTGGTCCCCTGCATACTTTAAAGAACCCACGGCACTTGAAAATCGAAAAGAGCAGGGGGGTTCCCCGCTGCCCTGGCAAAATTGATGTAGATTGAAGATAGCCGCCTGGTATTTCTTACCAAGCCACAAAAATTGTCACTTACTGCTATCGTGTGCCATCGTGTACTGGTAGAAATGGAGGACACGTATAAACA
>CM065732.1:38784281-38816781 GCA_033310375.1 Conus canariensis | reverse complement strand
TCAGGTGAGACATTAATGAATGCAGTTGTTTCAGGGTCCAAACACACACACACACACACACACACACACACACACACACACACACACACGCACACACACACACTGTCACGCTCTCTCCACATACACGCACACTTGCTTGCACGTCCAGAGAGAGAGAGAGAGAGAGAGAGAGAGAGAGAGAGACAAGGGGGGGGGGGGAGGGGGCGGGAAAGGCAGAGACCAACTGACAGACAGTTTGATGGACAGAGTGAAACTAAAGAGAGTCAAACAGATAGAGGGAGGGCGATACATAGAGAGAATGAGCGAGAAAAACCAAGCGAGACAGAAAGATAGACCGACAGTCAAGCAGACACAAATAAAATCATAGACAGAAAGACAATGGGACAACTGATACGTAAAACCATGAGAGAGGGAGGTGGGGGCAGAGTTGGAGCAGAGACCGAACATGTCTTCGACGTCTTATTTTTACGGAAAATACTGTCTCAGAGCGACAACTTTTCTACGGCAGCAATTTTTTTTTTACATGAAATGCTGTCGCTGCGACATGATTTTATTTTTAGGCAGCGACACGATTTTATGGACATTTCTCGTGAAATCCTGTCGCGCTACCAATTTTTATGAAATTATGTCGCTCAGCGATAATTTTTCATGAACCAGCTGCAGTATTTCCCGGGAAATACTGTCGCTGCGACACGATTTTATGAGCGACAGTATTATATACGACACCAGCTCTACCTGGGTAGGCAGCCCGTTGAGTGAGTGAGGTAGTGTGTTTATTGTAAAGCGCTTAGCGCTTGGTCTGTGACCGAGGATAGGCGCTATATAAATACCCAATATAATAATAATAATAAAAGAGAACACTAGCTTATGATAACTGTCATTGATTGCCAGCATGTGAATTACTACTTGGATTGTGTGGTTTTATACTAGAGTGTAAGTTAAGGTAATGTTACTTATAGCCCAGCCGACCGCAAAGGGCCTTATCAGGACTGTCACCACGTTGAAGTCAACCCACAAGTCATTCATTCACACAGCCCTTTACAATACACTTCTAAAAACACACCGGTAATTTTGTTTAAAATGTTTCTATTGTAAAATCTCAGATCAGATGAAAAATGTTATAATCTCCCTCAGAAATTCAAACATCTGGTGGAACATCTCTGAATAAAGTTTTAAAGGAGCCTGCTGTAAAATGTTTATGTTTCACACCATGCAAGTCCCAACACTCTAAAAGAATATATTTCATTGTGAGTGGAACATGACATGGAAAGCACCACGGAACTTCTTCACTCTTTAAAAGGTACGAATAAGTTAAAAAAAAAACAAACGAGTGGCCAGTTTGCAGCCGGCACAGAACCGTTTCGTCTTTGCGACCACCAGAGGTAGATGAGAGGAACTCTTTTAGGTTTGGACGGATCTAGAAAAAGTTTGTTATCCGTCTGTGTATTCCAGTCCTTCTGCCAGAGGCCTCTGACATAATCATTATACCAGAGTGTGGTCACTAGCTCAAGGGGCCTGATCAAGTGCAATCGTGTGTAGTGATTCGCTGACTGATCTCTTTAGTGGTGTCATGAAAAGTTATGTACCCCTGGTTACTGCCCCTGCTCTCTCTCTCTCTTTCTCTCTCTGTATGTGTGTGTGTCGGTCTCTCTCTCTCTCTCTCTCTCTCTCTCTCTCTCTCTCTCTCTCTCTCTCTCTTGTTCTCTCTCTCTCTCTCTGTGCCTCTGTCGGTCTCTCTCTGTCTCTGTCCCCCTCTCTCTCTCTCTCTGTCGGTCTCTGTCTCTCTCCTTGTCTCTGTCAGTCTCTGTCTGTCTGTCTATCTGTTTGCCTGTCTGTCTGTCTCTGTCTCTTTCTCTCTCTCTGCAACCGTAATATGGATGTATTGATTCAGCGTCGAGGCATCACAGCACTTAAGCGTGCCCGTTGTACTATTATCCGGAAGTTCTGGTCGATTGTTATTTTTATAGTAAATTCTGTTATTAACACGTCATGCGGCGACCAGCCGTGAGGTCTGGATGCTACCCCCATTCCCTTGGTTGAGGAATAAGAAAATAAAACGTGACACGACAACACGTGGACTGACGAGGAGAGGCTAGTCACGCCATCTACCACACCACTCCAGCACTGCAGTTACCATGTCCCGTCTTTGCACTAAAATACTTCCTTGTGAGAGCTACAGATACATTTTTCTTTCTAAAGTGACTTAAAAACGCATACTCCAAATGACGTCAATGTGCACGTGTTCTCTCTATTCCTTGATGTAAACATTCCTGACATGTTCCGGTTACAGTGAAATGCAGAGGTATGGGAAATACATGCAAATAGAAACAGAAAAAAAGCTTCCCGTTCTATACGAATGTACAGTACAGTACGATACTAACAACTGGCGATAAGAAAAGGTCAACTGTGCGTAACCAGGAAATATCACCAAGGATGATCCTATTCAGGGCTTTGACGCTGTGATAATTTCATCAACACTTGTCACTTCCTGTGCTCCCCTAGACAGCAATCAATTATCAAGCCACAGAGCCAACACAGGATCCCCTTCCGGGAGGATTGGGAGGAAAAAACAGACCACCTCCTGCGTGATGCCAAATTCCACACGATATTTCTAATACCACACACTGACATTGACGTGAAGAGGAAGTCAAATTAAGATCACTACGAGAGCATGACATACAGAGCCAGCTATGGATCAGCAGTGTTGGTCAGGAAATCTAATGAACACTGTCAAAGACATCTTTTCCGGGGTTGAAACTCGACTGTGTGGTTCCAGTCTTCTCATATCAAGACCATAAAACGCTCAGCTGAAGGGACCGGTCGGGATAAAAAAAAAAAAGAAAAAGATTCACTGATAAATGTTTCTTACAGGAATCAAACTCACGACCTTCCAGCAGCCTGTATGCTACGCTAACAATCGAACCACGGCTCCTGGTAGAATGGACGGAACCTTGAAGACTGACAAAGCCGATAACAGCACATAATGTATAATCAACCCTAATGATTAATCTCTGTGCGGACTTTTCTTTTCGTTTGGCTGCAAAAGATAAAACACACATTTGTAAATAAAATTCCACAAACAGGAATTCATAACTTTAAAAGAAAAAAGGAAACTGGATTGATGAACAAATCCCCTTTTCCTGGAGAAGTATTCTAGTTTTTTTTATATCAACAAAAAATAACAATAACACCCCCCCCCCCCCCCCCCCCACACACACACACACACACACTTTTTTTTTTTATACGAGTCATCTTAGACAAGAAAAAGACACATCCGAAGGTGCGAGTGGGACTCAGAGAAGTACTGTCCTCAACCATTCAACAAACCAGCTGGGAGCAATCCTGCTCCACCCTTGGAAGCCTGCGCTGTGTTCACATAGGGTGCAAACACGCACAGGGCATTCCATCAAGACGTTAAGGAACATAAACTGCCCCCCAGCAGACGCATTGTGCAATGGCCACTGGATGTTACACGACTGAAACCTCCAAGGGGGCGTTCCATTGGGTGTACCAGGCCATATTTATTGACTACAGAGCCCACCGGCAAAGAACGCCGTCAAGCAACTGCTGTGTGTATCCTGCAGCCTCACTCGTTGCTGTTCCGCTGACAGGTGCAAAAAGTACAACTTCAAACACGGTCAAGATCTTTCATGCCCTCTGAAGAGAATTCTGGGCTACTGTCTTTCCCGCTAGCAATAGGACTTTCCCTGCGATCAGTGGGTCTTTCCTCAACGTCACTGGGTCTTTCTCCAGAATCCATCCTGAGCAGAAAGAAAAAGACAGACCCCAAGCTAGGGTGGGACCCAGAGAAGTTCTGTCTTCAGCCGTCGAACAAACCTGCCAGGAGCAATCCTGCACCACCCTTGGAAGCCTGCATTGTGTTGACGTAGGATGCAGGCACACACAGGACATTTCATTGAGACGTGAACACTGCAGAGTCCACCAAGGAAAAGATAAATTCCACATACAGGAATTCATTAGGAAAAGAAAAATGGATCTGTTAATAAATCTCTTTTATCCTCGAGAAAAATTCTAGTTTTTGTATACAAAATCAAAAATACTTTTGGCACCTCCCCCTTTTTTTGTATGAGTCATCTTGGAAGCTATATTTTTCAATGTGCATAAATTACTTGATGTTTTGCATTTTTCTGTTGAAACTTCAAGGCAGAAAATAAACTTTATTCCAAAACTAAAATGTTCCTTTGGAAGGAAACTCTCTCTCTCTCTCTCTCTCTCTCTCTCTCTCTCTCCACAAGACATTCAAATATACATTCAAACTGGGCAAAGTCTATAAAAAAAATTGTCTTGATTCACATGGTTTTTCTTTTGTCTGGCTTAACGGTGGAGTTGGTCACGAAAAGCTGTTTCTACAGGAACTAAAACAACGAATGATTGATTGCTATCAGCAAGAGTGGAACACCAAACTGTCAAATAGTGACAGGTATTCTACTTATCGTTTGTTTAAATCATTACTACAGCCTGAAAAGTATCTTGCAGATATCACAATCCCAAAGTTTCGAAAAGTTCTTGTAAGGTTTCGACTAGGAATCAGTGATATAAAAGTCCACGACAGACACAAAAGTAACTCAAAAAGCTGCCCTTTTGTGTCAAAACTGGAGATGAAATACACTTTTTGCTGGAATGTCCATCATATCAAGATTTAAGAAATAAGTATATCATGAAATATGTAACAAATGTACACGGACCATTGTTGAAGTTTTTGCTGCAAAACGAGAAAAGGGACGTAATTCGCTCTGTTGCGATGTATATCTTCTATGCCTTGAAGAAAAGAGAAGAATTGTTACTGGGGAGAGAACATTAGGAGTACCATATGTTTTCATAAATGTATCTGTTTTACCTTGTTTCGTGGTCGATACGTCTTGTGTATACTTAGGGATCATGATGAAAATGTGTATGTGTGTGTGTGTGTGTGTGTGTGTGTGTGTGTGTGTGTGTGTGGTATGCTTGTGTACGTGTGTGTGTGTGTGTGTGTGTGTGTGTGTGTGTGTGTGTGTGTGTGTGTGTGTGTGTGTGTGGTTTGCGCGCGCGCAATTGTAAGTGCGAGCGAAATTGTATGTGCGAGCTGTGCGAGTCTGGGACAGTGCTACATACGGGTGTGATTTTGTAAGTATCTTTCGGTATTCTCAATTTACGATTATTCAATTGGTGTGAGCAAGTTTTGTAAATGAGCGTGATCAGTAGAAATGTTACAGCGTCAGTGTGTGTGATTTCAGTTTTGTTTCTTGACCTCATTGCAGATAGGTCGGTGGCCTTTGCAATTAAAATTTTCCGAGTTCCGAGTTCCGAGTTCTCTCTCTCTCTCTCTCTCTCTCTCTGCGTGGGGCGCGCGCGCGGCGCGCGCGCGCGCGTGTGTGTATATAATATTGTTTTCTCTTTAGGAAACGCTTGATGTTTCAGTGATTTGAACGCCGCACACTGACGATGCTTTCTGTAACTACATGAACCTGAACTATTATTAAAAAGAATCGTGACACTTTATTCCACGTGGAAATTACCAGGCTTGTGCTTGATGCCGAGAAATGTTACGACAGAGCAAACACCTTAAACAAATTCCACGTCACATGTAATAAATAGTACGGTCTGCGAAATGATGAGCGTGATGGGAGTACCAGTTCAGGCTAATACAGTACGCATACGCACACTTCTCCTCTCCCTCCCCGCATACATCATTCTATATGAACCTGTTTTGTAAACGATGATTTGAAATGCTAAAGTCACATTTGACACCCCATACGTTATTCTTCGGTACAGATTGCCTTTCACGTCATGTCACAGAGCAAATCCCTTGGCGGACGAGACAACAAATGGCAGACGTTTCGAGTCCAAAACTGCTTCGCTTCAAATCGCAGCTCTCTCTCTCTCTCTCTCTCTCTGCCGCGCGCGCGCGTGCGTACGTGTGTGTGTGTGTGTGTGTGGTGTGTGTGTGTGTGTGTGTGTGTGTGTGTGTGTGTGTGCTTATATGGCTGCGTGTGTTTTGTGATCCAATATATGAGAGGTACATTTTTCATCATCATAGCCCAGCCGGCCACACTAAGCCTTTTGAGGGCTGTCAAACTCGCGTCGGATATAAGGTCACATCCTAAAGACGTCACATCCTGAAGAAGTCACATGCTGAAGAGATCACATCATGAAGACATCACATACTGAAGAAGATTAAATCCTGAAAATAAACAACTGACGATAAATAATGAATAATATCGTGGGTGAACTATAGACACTCATACGATGGATAAGACTGGGAATGGGGTTCTTCATTCTAGAAAGGATTAACAATTTGACTGTGTTAGTATATTTTGAAAAGGAACAAGCTAAATGTTATATATTCGGTTTAGAATTTATATTAAAAGCTCCCAGTTTACTTGCGTGCTTAGTTACGCGCCATTTGGAAATGCAAATCACCTTGTCGTTAGCTTATGTACATAATTTAACCGATCCATTCTAAATGAAATCATTTCTTGCCGGGTGATCATGTAAATCATGAAAGGAAAGGGGACAGTAAACGGTAAATAACAAGCTAGTAGGGGAAATCTTGCTCCCATGATGAAATTATCACAAGACAATAACTCCAAACCAGCATACTGTGGTATCAGAGGCAACGAAAAAGCGGATATTCTGGCAAAAGACGGTGCACAGAAGGAGCAGGCCAACAACCTGGTGTCATACGATGAAATCAAGAATATCATCAAGGCACAGCAAGGAATAAAGTGGCGCCTCCAGCACCCCAAACCCAGAAGACAGATACCATTTGCTGGGACGACGGGAACAGGTCAAGATCTTCCGCCTGTGGACTGGACACAGTCGCCTGCTCCACCACATGCACACAAAATTTGGCATTGGACAGAGTGGAGAGTGCCCTTGCGGTGAGGGACCAATGACAACCGACCACATCCTTCAAGACTGTATGACGCATGCAGCATCCAGAAGGAAGTACTGGCCAACACCGACAGCAGTGGAAGCCAAGTTGTACGGCACCCTGGAGGAGCTGCGGTGGACGGCAGCCTTTGTCGAGGACACCGGGCTGCTCATCTAACGGGAAGCGAACGAGGAAGAAGAACTCCAAACGAATGCTGCTTACGACACAAATCGCCTAGCAGAAATGACGTCATAAGCTGCATTCGTTCGGAGTTACGGGCCTGTATATTTCATCGTGGGATCAAGAGTTACCCTACTTGTGAATCATTAACCATTCCTTGATGAAATACGGTTACATTATTTTCCGCCTCCCGTCCCCCCCTCCACCCCCACCCCTCTTTTAAGCGGTCTTTTGTTTGTTTGCCTCCTTTGCCATGTGAATTTATACAGGATTCTAAATATGTTGGTCAGCACGTGCTAAGGCGGACCGATAGACTGCACACGACAGACACAAACTGAATTAGCTTAACGAATTTCACATCAAACTTTTTTTTTACCATGTGTTCAAAAATCTCCTTTGCCATATCTTGATCAATTTGTTCATTGCTTCGATTCTTTATGCTGCGATGTCACTTAAACAACACATCCCCAGGCGCGCGTGTGTGTATGTTGTTATTGTTGTTGTTGTTACGGGGGGTTGTTTTCTTGTCTCTGTGATTCCAGTCTCATTGGTTTTGTTTCTCTGTTTGTCCGAAAGATTGACCAAATCGTTTATGATACTATGCACTTTTATCATGTCAATTTTATTTTTTTATAAAACAAGTTGTGCCACTTGCACTCTGTTTGATTTCATACTTAACTGGTTAATCATTGCTCGACGGCAGCATCATTCCTAATAGGTCGCTGTTACAAATCTTTACTGCATGTAGTCTAACGACTAGAAGACAAGCATGGAAATGGGTCTAAAATTTCCCCCAAATGATTTATCTAGTTTAGTGCATTTGGTATAATCACACCTACGCATCTGTACCTGATGCTGAATATGCAAAAACAACAACAACAACAACAAAACCAGCAACCACACACACACACACACACACACACACACACACACACACACACACACACACACACACACACACACACACAACCGTGCAACATGAGTAATTATAGGAAATGATGGCAAAAGCCTTTTCAGGATCTAATGCTAATGCATATTCATATTTCTTTTTTACGTTAATCAGTGATACCATCTATAGTTTATATTGCTATTAAGTATTTCGCTGTTTGAAAAAAATCATTTGACCTTGGCTTTTACTTTGTCAATGACAGAGTTCAGTTTTACTATGGATGTCTTGGTCACAACTTTATCTAATCTGTATCCGTTAGTGTCGTGGGTCATTTAATATTGAATTTATCATTTTGGAAGATTGCTGCTTTTGTGAAATGAAAGAAAAATGCCTTGGATTTTGACTGTCACACACACACACACACACACAACACACACACACACACACACACACACACGCAACACACACACACACACACACACACACACACAACACACACACACACCACACGCACACACACACGCACACACACACGCACACACACACACCCACGCACACACCTTCAAAACTGTTATGCCTTTTATTCCCTGGCGCTGATCCGTTCTTCATTTTGACTTCACGCTAATCCTGTTTCTCTTTCACTCATTAAGCCTTCATAAGCAGCAGTCCTTTACTGTCTAGTGTTACAACAAAACAAGTCTTTCGTTTTGGTTGGATCGTACATCATCTATAACTCTAAAATACAACGCTGAATAGAACTTTGTTTGCTATTTTTACACTTCAGATTCATGTATCACGATTTTGCTCATTTCCTGTTGATTTCACCTTCCTTTGTTTTTCTTTTCTCGATTCCACTACCCCCTTCTACTTCTCTATCCCTCCTGCATTCTCTTTTACCCGTTGTACTCATCTGATTCTTGCCCCTTGTTTGTACCCCTCTAGTTTTTCCAGGTGATAACATGTCAATGCCGAAGAAACGCACGGCCTTCAAGAAAAAATCGGCGCAGCCCACAAACTAAGCATCCCAAATTTCAACGTCAAATGGGCGCGGCTTTACGGTTCTGAGACATGCCATGCAACAGAAGATTCAGACTTTCACTCACATCTGTCTGAGGTACACTTTTAACATCAAATGGCCGAGAGAAAAGCCAGTCACAAGAAAATGAGGCAAAGAGCGGAATGGGAGCCAGCCACTACACAGATCCTGAGCAGAAAGCAGGGCTGAATAGGAAAATATCACCGGGAAGCCAGAGTCCAAAAAGTCCCGCCGAACTGTGATATGGAGCTAATGGGCAGAGGGGAGAGGCCACGACCCAGAAACAGGTGGACAAGGGACACTGAAGCAGAAGAGAAGAGGAAGGAAACCAGTTGGACAGAGGCAGGAAGTTTAGTCTCCTCGAGAACTGTCGTCGATAGCTCACGCTCTGTTAGAGGCAAAAGGCATGATGAGTGTGTGAAGAGAATGCACAGGACATTGCTGTACGAAAAAGAATCAAAACCAATGAAGCCACGCTGGAGTTGGTAGATGGGTCTGCCGCTGATTAAGAGGACGTTTCAAACACCATAAAGTAAGATTTAAAGCGAGAAGACCTGTCAGTCTAACCAAATTTCAACACCAGATAAGTGCTGACGTTTCAAAGGTATTTTCAAATAGAAACTACAGGCGACAGTATAGATTTTTCTTGACCATGATCATGGCCCTGAGAATATCCTTAGTAGTAGTGATGATTGAAGTGACAAAAGGGAAAATGACACTGAAGATCATGAGGACACTGGCAATGTAAAAGAGCAATGTTGATCTGAGTGAGAAAACTAGCGGGTCCAGATGGTATAAGAACAGAACTTTTGAAAGTGTTAAATAGCCAACGGAGTATTTGTGTCCTTATTCCATTATCAAAAACAGTCTCTCTCTCTCTCTCTTCCCCCCCCCCCCCCCCCCCCATTAACCTCAATATTACTTTGTGTCACTTCATCACTCTTTAAGTCTTTTTTATGTCAACCAAAATATTATAAAGGCCTGTATTCGTCGTTCATTCGTGTCAGCATCCTGTGTTCATCTCACTGTCAAATAATTTATACCAGTCTCCATTACACATTTTACCGCGCCGAAGAAGATGGATCGGCGATGTTGAAAGCCTCCAAAGTAAGAGTCTTCAGATGGAGTGAACGGTCTCATTTTATCACACGATGGTAAGCGTTAACTGTGTTTAAGTATTTCGTACTGCATCTTTAAGAAACAACAGCTACTATGCTTGTTACTGTTGACGTTTTGCCACGTGAAGCAAAAACACTGGATTTTGTTTCACGCAGTTTGCCATTCGAAATAGTGGGTGTTGAGAATGTTATAGAGCTGAGGGGAAGGGTTAAGGTTAAACTGCGATGTGGTCTGGACACACGTATACACACAAGGAAGGAAGGCAGATGTGTGTGTGTGTGTGTGTGTGTGTGTGTGTGTGTGTGTGTGTGTGTGTGTGTGTGTGTGTGTGTGCGTGTGTGTGTGTGTGTGTGTGGTATATGTGCGCGCACGTGCGTGTTTTCGTGCGTCTCTGTGTGTGTGTGTGTGTGTGTGTGTGTGTGTGTGTGTGTGTGTGTGTGTGTGTGTGTGTGTGCGTGTGTGTGTGCGTGTGTGTTTATGTGTGTGTGCGTGCGTGCGCGCGTTCGTGCGTGCGTGCGTGCGTGTGTGTGTGCGTGCGTGCGTGCGTGCGTGTGTACTTGTGTGTGTGTGTGCGTGTGTGTGTGTGTGTGTGTGTGTGTGTGTGTGTGTGTGTGTGTGTGTGTGCGTGCGTGCGTGCGTAGGTGTGTGTATGTGTGTGTGTGTGTGTGTGTGTGTGTGTGTGTGTGTGTGTGTGTGTGTGCGCGCGCGCACGCTTATGTATGTGTGTGCGTGTGTGAGACAGAGAGAGGCAGAGACATATTTACATATATATATATATATAGAGAGAGAGAGAGAGAGAGAGAGAGAGAGAGAGTGAGAGAGAGAGTGAGAGTGAGAGAGAGAGAGAGAGAGAGAGTGAGAGAGCGAGAGAGGAGGTGGATGGAGAGCTAAAGATACGCGATGGGCGGGATAGGGAATGGGGGTAAAGGCGGTATAGAGCGAAGAAGCGGAGAGGGGGGGGGGGGGGGGGGGAGGAGGGGACACAGACTATCGATTCAACTGTCGGTGTGTCTTTACTGGCTGTGATGGGGATGTCTGAACCAGGCTTAACCCTCTCCGTAAACACTGGCAGGTATCCTTCGCTCTCTAGAAACGAATTCTGCTCTCAGCTTTTGCCTCCAGTCTTTGTGTGTGTGTCTGAATGTCGGTCCAAAGATGTCTACTGACTCTTTGTTTTCTTTTGTTTCAACTCCCCGTTTTTTTTCCATCTCTTTTCACAGATAATGGTGCCTCTTCCATTTCATGTTTCTGGTTTAGCTCAGGTAAGAATATCTACACTAGTGGCACTACATTAACCATGATTATTACAAATCAATAAATTGATTTCCGTTTTGCTGAGAGTTTGGACTCCTCTAGGAGTCATACGTGGCCGTTTTCTGATCGTTTCCAAACTGAATTATCTATACTAAGTCTGCACGTACAAGTAAACAACGCTTTTTTTTTTTTTTTTTTTTTTTTTTTTTTGGCTATAGATTTCAGACATCAAGCTGCAGACGAAAAACTACGCTAGTAATAAATCGAGAAAAAAAAATAGACACACACACACACACACACACACACACACACACACACACACACACACACATATATATATATATATATATATATATATATGTAAAATTATGTATAATATTATTACTATTATTGTTGTTATTATCATTATTGTTGTTGTTGCTGTTGTTATTATTCAACCCAAACCCTGGACAATGGCAGCACTGAACTACATGGCAGAGAAACAACAGAGTGGACACTCTCCCAAACACGTACTGCCGAATTGTTTAACACTCCTTCCCGTCCCTTCCTTGTTTTACCCTTCCCTCTCTGCCCCCTCCACCTCACCCTACCCTGATCCCACTCCACCCCGGACCCCACCTCCATCCCCACCCCCCATACCTCCTGCCACCTTCAGGGGAGATGGAGTGTCGAAGACCATCGAGGGAAGAAAACGAGGGGAAGTAACCAGAACAGTGCGCTCATGCCTCCCAGCGTTTCACTGTTAATGCGGAAAAAAAAGAAAGCGACCGCCCAAGAGCTACGACGGACAAATTGATGAGTCACACCGACCGCCCTTGTCTGACGACGTGGTTGCTGTACAGGGCATGTGCAACAGTGGGGAAGATGGAACAGTGGAACAAGATCGATGCTGTTGAATTAGGCCCTGGGGCGACACACAGCTGAGCTAACCACAGGTCCGTCTGTGCGTTACTTGATGATAACCCGGCAAAGTTGCACCAATGAAATCTTGCTGTAAACAGTCTTCCGAGGAAACACTCCCTTTCTTCATGTGTTTTGTTTTCCCTTGGTGGTATTTTTCTTACTGTCTGTTTGTACTGTATATTTCAACAAAAGAGTAACATTTGACACATTTTCCCTACGTCTAGAATTGTCTGGTTTTCGTCGTATGATGCATATGTATTTGAAACCACTGTCATGACGGAGGCTGCTAACCATACAATAATGTTAAAGATGTAACGCACGCACAAGAAAATTAAGAATAGTTTAATTCTATCTTTTGACGAAATCAAATAAGAACATTCTACCAGCCCAATATGTCTTTCTACATTGCCTCTTCCCTTTTTGCATCAACCCTTCAGCTCCCAATCTTTCACACAAACACAGTCGCTGACTGACTGACTGAAACCAATTGTTTGTTAGATTAATCTTTGGTTATCACAATTATTCAAGGAAATATGTTTTTTGACAGAATATCAACAATGTTTGTGAAGCGAGAAATATCACACACACACACACACACACACACACACACACACACACACACACACACACGCACACACACACACACACACACACACACACACACACATGCACACACACATCCACACACACATACACACACATGCAAACACACACAAACACACACACACACAATGCAAATACACACAAACACACACACACACACACGCACACACACACACACATATGCACATGCACATGCACATGCACACAAATACACACATGCACACAAACACACGCATGCACATGTGTGTGCACGCACACACACACACACACACACACACACACACACACACACACACACACACACACACACAAGACACACACACACACACGTGTGTACACATGTGCACGCACACACACAGATATATTTACATATACATATAATTATAGATTGTTACTATTATTGATGTTGTTCTTGCTGTTATTGTTGTTGTTGTTATTCACCCCAAACCCTGGACAATGGCAGCACCAAACTGCATAGCAGGGAAACAGGAGAGTGTAAACTCTCCCAAACACATACTGGTTTATTGTCTGCTAACACCCTTTGCCCTACCTTCACTGTTTTTCCCTTCCCTCCACCCCAACCACACCCAACAACACCCCCACCCACCGCTATACCATATGCTACCATGAGGAAAGATGAAGTGTGGAAGACCGTCGATGGAAGGAAATGAGGGGAAGTAACCAGAGCATTACACTGATGTCTCCCAGCATTTCACAGTTTATCGGAAATGAGGAGCGATCAACCAAGAGCTACGGCGAAGAAATTAATGAGCCACATCGACTGCCCTTGTGTGGTGGTGTGATTGCTGTGCAGGGCAATGTGCAACAGCAGGGAAGATGGAACAGCGCCCCAGTGGAACAAGATCGATGCTGTTGAATGAAGCCCTGGGGCCAGACACAGCTGAGCTACCCACAGTTCCGTCCGTGTGTCACTGGACAACAACCCGGCAAAGCTGCACCATTGAAATCTTGTGGTAAAGATCCTTCCAAGAAAAGATTCCCTTTCTTCAAGGATTTTGTTTGTTTTCACCTGGGACTTTTTTCTGCTCTCTGTTTGTGCTACATACTTAAGCAAAATATGCATATCAAAAGAATGAAAATTGACACATTTTTCTTGTGTCCAAAACTGTTTATTTTCACTGTATGATGAACATGTCTCTGAAAGGATTGTCCTGATGAAGGCTTCTGACTACACAACAATGTTAAAGATGTAACATGCACAACAAAATCAGGGAAGTTTAATTCTTTCTTTTTTCAAAATCAGCCCAGTAGTCGTTTCTACATCCCCTCTTCCCTCTTTGCCACACCTTCTAAGATGTCAACCCTTCAGCTCCTCACCATTCACACAAACACACACTCTGACTGAAATCAATTAATTGTCAGATTAACCTTAGGTAGTATCCCGAGATTTACGCAAAGATTTTTACAGAATATCAACAATGTTTGTTAAACAAAAAATATCATATGCACACACACACACACACACACACACACACACACACACACACACACACACACACACACGCATACACACACATTGCGCATGCGCACAGACACACACACACATACATACATACACACACACACACACACACACACACACACACATATATATATATATATATATATATAAGCATATGTAAAATTATGTATACTATTATACTATGATGATTATTATTACGACTTTTGTTATTATTATGATGATTATTATCATTATTATTATTATGATTATTCAACCCAAACCCTGGACAATGGCAGCACTGAACCGCATGGCAGAGAAACAAGAGAGTGTAAACTCTCCCAAACACGTACTGGTGAATTGTCTACTACCACCCCTTCCCTTCCCCCTTCCTTCTTTTACCTTTCCCACTGCCCCCTCCCCATTCAACCCTTCCCCACCGCACCCTAATCCCATCTCCAACCTCATCCGCAGACTTCCTGCTACCACCAGGGAAGATGGAGTGTGGAAGGCCGTCGATGGAAGAAAACAAAGGGAAGTAACCAGAAAAAGCGCCGAGGTCTCCCTGCGTGTCTCTGTTAATTCGGAAAAGAGGAGAGACCGCCAAAGAGCTACGACAAATTGATGAGTCACATCGACCGCCCCTGTGTGGTGGCGTGGTTGCTGTGCAGGGTGTGTGCAACAGCTGGGAAGATGGAACGGCGCCCCAGTGGAACAAGATCGATGCTGTTGAATTAGGCCCTGGGGCGACACACAGCTGAGCTAACCACAGGTCCGTCTGTGCGTTACTTGATGATAACCCGGCAAAGTTGCACCAATGAAATCTTGCTGTAAACAGTCTTCCGAGGAAACACTCCCTTTCTTCATGTGTTTTGTTTTCCCTTGGTGGTATTTTTCTTACTGTCTGTTTGTACTGTATATTTCAACAAAAGAGTAACATTTGACACATTTTCCCTACGTCTAGAATTGTCTGGTTTTCGTCGTATGATGCATATGTATTTGAAACCACTGTCATGACGGAGGCTGCTAACCATACAATAATGTTAAAGATGTAACACACGCACAAGAAAATTAAGAATAGTTTAATTCTATCTTTTGACGAAATCAAATAAGAACATTCTACCAGCCCAATATGTCTTTCTACATTGCCTCTTCCCTTTTTGCATCAACCCTTCAGCTCCCAATCTTTCACACAAACACAGTCGCTGACTGACTGACTGAAACCAATTGTTTGTTAGATTAATCTTTGGTTATCACAATTATTCAAGGAAATATGTTTTTTGACAGAATATCAACAATGTTTGTGAAGCGAGAAATATCACACACACACACACACACACACACACACACACACACACACACACACACACACACGCACACACACACACACACACACACACACACACACACACACACATGCACACACACATCCACACACACATACACACACATGCAAACACACACAAACACACACACACACATGCAAATACACACAAACACACACACACACACACACGCACACACACACACACATATGCACATGCACATGCACATGCACACAAATACACACATGCACACAAACACACGCATGCACATGTGTGTGCACGCACACACACACACACACACACACACACACACACACACACACACACACAAGACACACACACACACACGTGTGTACACATGTGCACGCACACACACAGATATATTTACATATACATATAATTATAGATTGTTACTATTATTGATGTTGTTCTTGCTGTTATTGTTGTTGTTGTTATTCACCCCAAACCCTGGACAATGGCAGCACCAAACTGCATAGCAGGGAAACAGGAGAGTGTAAACTCTCCCAAACACATACTGGTTTATTGTCTGCTAACACCCTTTGCCCTACCTTCACTGTTTTTCCCTTCCCTCCACCCCAACCACACCCAACAACACCCCCACCCACCGCTATACCATATGCTACCATGAGGAAAGATGAAGTGTGGAAGACCGTCGATGGAAGGAAATGAGGGGAAGTAACCAGAGCATTACACTGATGTCTCCCAGCATTTCACAGTTTATCGGAAATGAGGAGCGATCAACCAAGAGCTACGGTGAAGAAATTAATGAGCCACATCGACTGCCCTTGTGTGGTGGTGTGATTGCTGTGCAGGGCAATGTGCAACAGCAGGGAAGATGGAACAGCGCCCCAGTGGAACAAGATCGATGCTGTTGAATGAAGCCCTGGGGCCAGACACAGCTGAGCTACCCACAGTTCCGTCCGTGTGTCACTGGACAACAACCCGGCAAAGCTGCACCATTGAAATCTTGTGGTAAAGATCCTTCCAAGAAAAGATTCCCTTTCTTCAAGGATTTTGTTTGCTTTCACCTGGGACTTTTTTCTGCTCTCTGTTTGTGCTACATACTTAAGCAAAATATGCATATCAAAAGAATGAAAATTGACACATTTTTCTTGTGTCCAAAACTGTTTATTTTCACTGTATGATGAACATGTCTCTGAAAGGATTGTCCTGATGAAGGCTTCTGACTACACAACAATGTTAAAGATGTAACATGCACAACAAAATCAGGGAAGTTTAATTCTTTCTTTTTTTCAAAATCAGCCCAGTAGTCGTTTCTACATCCCCTCTTCCCTCTTTGCCACACCTTCTAAGATGTCAACCCTTCAGCTCCTCACCATTCACACAAACACACACTCTGACTGAAATCAATTAATTGTCAGATTAACCTTAGGTAGTATCCCGAGATTTATGCAAAGATTTTTACAGAATATCAACAATGTTTGTTAAACAAAAAATATCATATGCACACACACACACACACACACACACACACACACACACACACACACACACACACACACACACACACACACGCATACACACACATTGCGCATGCGCACAGACACACACACACATACATACATACACACACACACACACACACACACACACACACACACACACACACACACACATATATATATATATATATATAAGCATATGTAAAATTATGTATACTATTATACTATGATGATTATTATTACGACTTTTGTTATTATTATGATGATTATTATCATTATTATTATTATGATTATTCAACCCAAACCCTGGACAATGGCAGCACTGAACCGCATGGCAGAGAAACAAGAGAGTGTAAACTCTCCCAAACACGTACTGGTGAATTGTCTACTACCACCCCTTCCCTTCCCCCTTCCTTCTTTTACCTTTCCCACTGCCCCCTCCCCATTCAACCCTTCCCCACCGCACCCTAATCCCATCTCCAACCTCATCCGCAGACTTCCTGCTACCACCAGGGAAGATGGAGTGTGGAAGGCCGTCGATGGAAGAAAACAAAGGGAAGTAACCAGAAAAAGCGCCGAGGTCTCCCTGCGTGTCTCTGTTAATTCGGAAAAGAGGAGAGACCGCCAAAGAGCTACGACAAATTGATGAGTCACATCGACCGCCCCTGTGTGGTGGCGTGGTTGCTGTGCAGGGTGTGTGCAACAGCTGGGAAGATGGAACGGCGCCCCAGTGGAACAAGATCGATGCTGTTGAATTAGGCCCTGGGGCGACACACAGCTGAGCTAACCACAGGTCCGTCTGTGCGTTACTTGATGATAACCCGGCAAAGTTGCACCAATGAAATCTTGCTGTAAACAGTCTTCCGAGGAAACACTCCCTTTCTTCATGTGTTTTGTTTTCCCTTGGTGGTATTTTTCTTACTGTCTGTTTGTACTGTATATTTCAACAAAAGAGTAACATTTGACACATTTTCCCTACGTCTAGAATTGTCTGGTTTTCGTCGTATGATGCATATGTATTTGAAACCACTGTCATGACGGAGGCTGCTAACCATACAATAATGTTAAAGATGTAACACACGCACAAGAAAATTAAGAATAGTTTAATTCTATCTTTTGACGAAATCAAATAAGAACATTCTACCAGCCCAATATGTCTTTCTACATTGCCTCTTCCCTTTTTGCATCAACCCTTCAGCTCCCAATCTTTCACACAAACACAGTCGCTGACTGTCTGACTGAAACCAATTGTTTGTTAGATTAATCTTTGGTTATCACAATTATTCAAGGAAATATGTTTTTTGACAGAATATCAACAATGTTTGTGAAGCGAGAAATATCACCACACACACACACACACACACACACACACACACACACACACGCACACACACACACACACACACACACACCACACACACAACATGCACACACACATCCACACACACATACACACACATGCAACACACACACAAACACACACACACACATGCAAATACACACAAACACACACACACACACACGCACACACACACACACACATATGCACATGCACATGCACATGCACACAAATACACACATGCACACAAACACACGCATGCACATGTGTGTGCACGCGCACACACACACACACACACACACACACACACACACACACACACACACACACAAGACACACACACACACACGTGTGTACACATGTGCACGCACACACACAGATATATTTACATATACATATAATTATAGATTGTTACTATTATTGATGTTGTTCTTGCTGTTATTGTTGTTGTTGTTATTCACCCCAAACCCTGGACAATGGCAGCACCAAACTGCATAGCAGGGAAACAGGAGAGTGTAAACTCTCCCAAACACATACTGGTTTATTGTCTGCTAACACCCTTTGCCCTACCTTCACTGTTTTTCCCTTCCCTCCACCCCAACCACACCCAACAACACCCCCACCCACCGCTATACCATATGCTACCATGAGGAAAGATGAAGTGTGGAAGACCGTCGATGGAAGGAAATGAGGGGAAGTAACCAGAGCATTACACTGATGTCTCCCAGCATTTCACAGTTTATCGGAAAAGAGGAGCGATCAACCAAGAGCTACGGCGAAGAAATTAATGAGCCACATCGACTGCCCTTGTGTGGTGGTGTGATTGCTGTGCAGGGCAATGTGCAACAGCAGGGAAGATGGAACAGCGCCCCAGTGGAACAAGATCGATGCTGTTGAATGAAGCCCTGGGGCCAGACACAGCTGAGCTACCCACAGTTCCGTCCGTGTGTCACTGGACAACAACCCGGCAAAGTTGCACCATTGAAATCTTGTGGTAAAGATCCTTCCAAGAAAAGATTCCCTTTCTTCAAGGATTTTGTTTGCTTTCACCTGGGACTTTTTTCTGCTCTCTGTTTGTGCTACATACTTAAGCAAAATATGCATATCAAAAGAATGAAAATTGACACATTTTTCTTGTGTCCAAAACTGTTTATTTTCACTGTATGATGAACATGTCTCTGAAAGGATTGTCCTGATGAAGGCTTCTGACTACACAACAATGTTAAAGATGTAACATGCACAACAAAATCAGGGAAGTTTAATTCTTTCTTTTTTCAAAATCAGCCCAGTAGTCGTTTCTACATCCCCTCTTCCCTCTTTGCCACACCTTCTAAGATGTCAACCCTTCAGCTCCTCACCATTCACACAAACACACACTCTGACTGAAATCAATTAATTGTCAGATTAACCTTAGGTAGTATCCCGAGATTTACGCAAAGATTTTTTACAGAATATCAACAATGTTTGTTAAACAAAAAATATCATATGCACACACACACACACACACACACACACACACACACACACACACACACACACGCATACACACACATTGCGCATGCGCACAGACACACACACACATACATACATACACACACACACACACACACACACACACACACACACACACACACATATATATATATATATATATATATATATATATATATAAGCATATGTAAAATTATGTATACTATTATACTATGATGATTATTATTACGACTTTTGTTATTATTATGATGATTATTATCATTATTATTATTATGATTATTCAACCCAAACCCTGGACAATGGCAGCACTGAACCGCATGGCAAGAGAACAAGAGAGTGTAAACTCTCCCAAACACGTACTGGTGAATTGTCTACTACCACCCCTTCCCTTCCCCCTTCCTTCTTTTACCTTTCCCACTGCCCCCTCCCCATTCAACCCTTCCCCACCGCACCCTAATCCCATCTCCAACCTCATCCGCAGACTTCCTGCTACCACCAGGGAAGATGGAGTGTGGAAGGCCGTCGATGGAAGAAAACAAAGGGAAGTAACCAGAAAAAGCGCCGAGGTCTCCCTGCGTGTCTCTGTTAATTCGGAAAAGAGGAGAGACCGCCAAAGAGCTACGACAAATTGATGAGTCACATCGACCGCCCCTGTGTGGTGGCGTGGTTGCTGTGCAGGGTGTGTGCAACAGCTGGGAAGATGGAACGGCGCCCCAGTGGAACAAGATCGATGCTGTTGAATTAGGCCCTGGGGCGACACACAGCTGAGCTAACCACAGGTCCGTCTGTGCGTTACTTGATGATAACCCGGCAAAGTTGCACCAATGAAATCTTGCTGTAAACAGTCTTCCGAGGAAACACTCCCTTTCTTCATGTGTTTTGTTTTCCCTTGGTGGTATTTTTCTTACTGTCTGTTTGTACTGTATATTTCAACAAAAGAGTAACATTTGACACATTTTCCCTACGTCTAGAATTGTCTGGTTTTCATCGTATGATGCATATGTATTTGAAACCACTGTCATGACGGAGGCTGCTAACCATACAATAATGTTAAAGATGTAACGCACACACAAGAAATCAAGAATAGTTTAATTCTTTCTTTTTTCACAAAATCAAATAGGAACCATGTACCAGCCCTATATGTCGTTTCTCTGTCCCCTCTACCCTCTTTGCCTCACCTTCTAAAGTATCAACCCTTCAACTCCCCACCTTTCACACAAACACACACACTGACGGATTGACTGAAAACAATTCATAGTTGGATTAACGTTTGGTTGTCCCAACATTCAAGCAAAGATTTTAACAGAATATCAACAATGTTTGTTGAATGAGAAATATCACTCACACTCACACACACACGCACACACACACACACACACACAGAGAATTATTTGTTATTTCTCATAGTTATTGTTATTGTTGTCGTTATTGTTGTAGTTGCTGTTGTTATTCACCCAAAACCCTGGACAATGGCATCACCAACTGCATGACCGAGAAACAATAGAGTGGGAACTCTTCCAAACACGTACTGGCAAATTGTCTACTAACACCCCTACCCCCTCCCTTCCTTGTTATTCACTTTCCTCTGCCCCCACCCCACCCAACCCCATCCGATCCAACCCCACCACAACCATCCCTCACCATATATCCTGCTACCATCAGGAAAGATGGAGTGTGGATGACCGTCGATGGAAGAAAACGAGGGGAAGTAACAAGAACAGTGCGCTGAAGTCTCCCCGAAGTACAAGAACAGTGCGCTGAAGTCTCCCCGAAGTAACAAGAACAGTGCGCTGAAGTCTCCCCGAAGTAACAAGAACAGTGCGCTGAAGTCTCCCCGAAGTAACAAGAACAGTGCGCTGAAGTCTCCCCGAAGTAACAAGAACAGTGCGCTGAAGTCTCCCCGAAGTAACAAGAACAGTGCGCTGAAGTCTCCCCGAAGTAACAAGAACAGTGCGCTGAAGTCTCCCCGAAGTAACAAGAACAGTGCGCTGAAGTCTCCCCGCGTTTGCCTGTAATTCGGAAAAGAGGAGCTACCGCCCAAGAGCTACGGCGAACAAATTGATGAGTCACATCGACCGCCCTTGTCTGATGGCGTGGTTGCTGTGCAGGGTATGTGCAACAACGGGGAAGATGGAACAGCGCCCCAGTGGAACAAGATCGATGCTGTTGAATGAAGCCCTGGGGCGATACACAGCTGAGCTAACCACAGTTTTATCTGTGCGTTACTTGACAACAACGCAGCAAAGCTGCTCCCTTGAAATCTTGCTGTAAAATGCCTTCCGAGGAAAGACCCCTTTTCGTCAAGGATTTTGTTTTCCCTAAGTGGTATTTTTCTTACTCTCTATTTGAACTGTATGCTTTGACAAAAGAGTGAGTTTTGACATATTTGTTCTATATCCAGAATAGTCTGGTTTTCGTCGTATGATGCATGTATATCTGAAAGGACTGCCATAATGAAGGCTGCTAACTACACAACAATGTTACAGATGTAACGTAGGTGAGAAAAGTAAGAACAGTTTAATTCTTTCTTTCTTGACAAAATCAAATAAGAAAGGTGTACCATCCCAATATGTCGTCTCTACATCCCCGTTTCCCTCTTTGTCTCACCTGTTAAGATTTCAACCCTTCAGCTCCCATATTTTACACAAACCCACACTGGCTGACTGACCAATTTGTCGTCGGATTGTTCTTTGGTTGTCAAGATTATTTCCAGCACAGATTTTAACAGAATATCAACAATGTTTGTTAAACAAGAAATATCACACACACACACACACACACACACACACACACACACACACACACACACACACACACACACACGCACACACACACACACACACACTTTCTCTCTCTCTCTCTCTCTCTCTCTCTCTCTCTCTCTCTCTCTCTCTCTCTCCCTCACTCACACAAACAGCCTGTGGGAAAAAAACCAACAACTAAATTCACAACTAATAAAGCAAATAATAGAAGAAGCCACTCAGCTCATTTCTTTCCTTTCGTTAATCGCATTTTAGTATAATCCCTCCTGCTCACGTCACACCAGCCCCCCCCCCCCTCCCCCTCTCCCTCTCTTTCTCTCTCTCTCTCTCTCTCTCTCTCTCTCTCTCTCTCTCTCTCTCTCTCTCTCTCTGTCTCTCAGAATAATGTTTCTCCCTTTCACACCCCGTTTCTAGTGGTAACACATAGACGTATTGAACACATAGACGTATTGAAGCATTTAAAACACATTATAAAAATCAATTATAAGCATCCATGCACGCAGTTGTTTTACACAAGCGCGCCCGTGTGCACGCACGCACACGCGCACACGTACACACACACACACACACACACACACACACACACACACACACACACACACACACACTTTGGGCCCGCATACGCAAACAGGCATAACATCAATTCTATATGGCATCATGCATACGCAAAACTCCAGAGAACATCAATACCTGGAGTACAGAACAGACTGACGTATTACTGTTAAGTGTCGAACAGCTTAAAAACGGTGGGGAGTTGTTGAGAGAGGAAGAAATGGTATGGAGGGGTGTTGAATGATAGGAGAGGGAGAAGCCTTGCTGTATATGCAAATTAGACGCCGAACCAGGCTATAGTTAGAATAAAATTTTAAGCATTTACAGACTAGACACTGTTAGAAATAAAATACAATCAATTTAAATGAAAATATGCCCAAGTGGATGAGATTCAAGAAGACATACAGTTAATTAACGGTGTCAGGTTCCGTCCAGTCTTATGATTTGAAAATTAAACGAGACTTACCTAGAAGTTGAAGTTTAATGGAGATCATTTCGAGGATGCTGTTGGGTAGAGGTTTACATGTGGAGGACGAAACCACGCGCGCGATCCAGACTTCTGCTACGTGTGATCCCCGGTAAGTCCAGGTAAGTCTCGTTTAATTTTCAAATTATTCCTCGTCTGCTGATTGGTCAGGCGTATACCACATGTGGAGATTTTAGCGTCGGAGATCACACGTTATCCCTTAACACAGGCTCTGAAAGGCGATCAGCTCATAATGTGAGTTACTGTCTTCCCTTTGTCTGCAAATGTGTCCGGTACAGACTGTGAAAAACTTCAGGTCTTCGTAGAACTATCATTTTCATCTTCATTTTGTTTAAAACTCCGGTGACAGAATCTTGAAAAAGTGTTCCTGTTTGACCATCCTCCTGCTTGAAGGATGCTGTCTATTGGCACACCTCTGCTTAATGCTGCAGAAGTACTAGCAGCCCGAGTGCTGTGAGCTGAGCACTTCGATATGTATATTCAAGCCATAAGCAGCACATCGTTCATCCAACGAGAAATGGTGTCTCTTTTCACGAGTGGAAAAAGTTTTATGCAACTGATAAAAAGTGCTTTCCAAGTTCGTAGGTTAGCAGTCTTTTTCAAATACTGCCAAAGGTGGTGAACCAGACACAATCTCTTGTTTTCAAAACAAGGTATGACTAAAGGCTTTAAGTGAGTCCCTGGTTTGGTTTGTTTTAAAAGAGAGCTATATACAAGTACACAGTTAGACTCATGGATTGTTACATAATTAACAGTAAGACTATGAAGAGTCTGTCCTCTCTGACCAGAGAGTAAAACAAGTTACATAAGTGTTCTAAGTGTGAGTTTAAGAAAGCTGAGCTGTTCTAAATCTGGCCTTTGTGCTAACATATCAATGTCTGTGTCTACATCCCATGCGTCACAGTACTTTGAGAGTGACAGCCTATTGCTGATCACACCTTTGACAATTTTACAGACTACAGTATGTTGACCTGTTGTTTCTGTGTTATTATACAAAGGTATTCTGAAACAGCATTGCAAGCTAGGGTAACTGTATCATAGCACCTGCAGCATACAGTTCTGCCAAAAATTTGCCGCATGCACATGAGTACAAGGAGTGATTTCATTTCTGCTCACAAATTTCTGCCATTTTTGATGTAGGTGTTGTAGGACTTATGGGTGCTGGGTCTCCATGAATCCATGATTAGAGCAACCGATTTTTTTGAGAAACCAGAAGTTAAGAAAGTTTTGCCGAGATGTTGCAGACAAGCAGGTTTAGCCGACGTTTCTGAATGAGAGGATGAACTGCTCTGAGGTCGCTGGATAGGTGAAGAAGATGGCGTCTGCACCTGAGTTCTGCTGGAGGGCAGCAGATAAGATGTTGAAGAACAGCAAACCACGGTTGTGTCGGCCATTTGGGTACCACAATTATCCCCTCTGACGGTCTCTCCGGGATCTTCTGCAGGACCCGTCCTATGATGCTGAAAGGTGGAAATGCATGCCACTGTAAATGCTCCTAAGAGATGGAAAAAGCATCAACTGCTTCAGCTTCTGGATCCGGCCTGTACGAAATGTATCGCGCGCCACATTTGAAAGTTCAACCTGGAAGCAAAGAGGTCTAATATCTGGAGAAGCCCTGAGCTGTTGAAGGGCAGACTGCAGAGCTTGCTCATCAGATTTCCACTCTGCATCAGTGTTCTAACGTCTGAACTCCTTGTCAGTTGTCCTGTTCTGCTTCCCTGGAATGTGCGCTGCACTGACCCAGATATTCTTAGAAATGCACCGTGACCAAATTGTAAATGTGATGTCATTATAAGCATCTAAATGGCTTGTTCCCATGTGATTGATACAGCTGACTGCTGTTGTATTGTCTATCATCATCTGGACATGTTTGTTTTCCAGCTTTCCCTGAAATGACTGCAAAGCAAGTAAAACAGCTTTCAATTCTAAATAGTTAATGTGAAAGACCTTTTCATGCCGCAGCCATTGTCCACCCAAAGCTGTACCTCCACACCCACACCCCCAGCCTGTGCCCCTATCATCAGCGGTGACAACTAAATCTGGTTCCGTACTGCAAATGTCATTCTCTGAATCAGTCACATTGACAATCCACCATTGAAGTTCCTCCTTACTCTCTTCAGACAACTGCATGAGTTGGTCAATGTCACCTCCGCTCCTCTTCAAATCTTATTTTGTGTCTTTCTCAAGCTGTCTGCAATAGAGAGGTCCATACTTGACAGCAGCAAAGCTAGCCACAATTTCCTCTATAACTTGAGCAACCTCACGGATTGTGTGACTTTGCTCACCAAGAAGCTTTTGACAACTAGACAGTATGCTGACAGCCCTTTCAGCACTAAGTGTGACTTTCATGGAGACATAATCTATGATGACTCCAAGGTACTGAATCCTTGTTGTGTGCTGAATGACATTGGTGTCTTTAATATTCTTCATGCAGTTGCTCTTTGTGAGTCCAATCAAAAGAGAATCATCCAAACCCCCGTAGATACATGACCTTTCATTCTGAGGCAGGCATAGTAGGTTTTAACAGCTTTGTGAACAAACAGGAAGCTGATGATAGGCCATTGGGTAAAGCATTGAATTTACGGAGTTGATCTCTCCATTAAAATCTGAGTAGTTTTCTGTGCTGTTCATGGATTGCTCCACTTTTTCCTTCAGATCAATCGAGGCCATAAAGCAGCCTTTAGTTATCAGGAAGATCAGGGCTGTATTCAGAGTATCCATTTTGAAATGATGATAACTGACTTCTAAATTGAGTCTTTTTAGATTTGAAATCATGCTATAAGATCCATCTTCCTTTTCTCTAATAAAAAAAACTGGAGAAATAACTCCACCAGGGCAATGCTCAAAAGGGGAAATTACTGTCTTGGCTATCAACTTTTGAACCTCTGAATCAATGATCTTGCACTCTTTCTGATTTGTGACATTTTTGTGCATGATAACTTGGGCATTGGTCTAAAGGACAGTCAAATTCAACCTTAACCCCTGCTATCATGCTTAAAATCTCTGGGTCAGAGGTGATTCTAGACCATGCATCTTCAAACTGTCTTAATCTCCCCTCCCACCAGTAAACTCATGTTTCCGAGGTTTCAAAGATGGAACCAACCTCACCTCTTCTATTGGGAGCTGGGACTCTGAGGTCCCCGTTTCTGCTGGAACCAATGCTACCTTTTAATTGGTCTGTTCCTTTGGCCAAAATAATGACCAGGTGCGCGACCTGACACGGAGTAGTAAGAACCAGCCGCTTGTCCACGATGGTTGTGGGCGTTTCCGTGGTATCTGCGCTCATGGCCTATACTGGAGCTGATGCTGTCGGTCTCACATCTTTGAGTGTTGCGGACAAACTGTTCCCAAACAACTAGTCTGTGATCGGGACTGATACAGTTCCGCGAAAACTGTTTACATGTGATTTGATGCCACTGCGTCTGCGCAACGAAATCTAGCCCGAGACGTGACCCGAAATAGCCACCGCATTGGTGCAATGCTTCACGGCTTCAGAATTGACCTCTGAACAGGGCAATCAAGTAATCCGTTCGCAGCACGCATGCACACAGTCCCCACCTTGATAACCGCTCTTTGAATATGTTGCATTTTGAGGTCGCATTTGGTGGCCTCAGGTAGTAATTTCGACCATAGTTTAAGATTTACCGTCGGGACGATCAGTTTCTGACAATTTGCCGGTCTGTTGTAGACTTCAAATTTCTTCTTCTGCAGATCTGGGCTGATTTTGTTCGTGAATCGACCATTAACAATTTCTGCCAGTTCCTCTGTCACTTACTGACTTATGGGCTATCTCTTTCAGCAAGGTCATATTTGTCTTTGACTGGTCAGCTTTCTTGTTCTGAGATCCTAAAAGCTGTGCCTTTTTCCCCACCAATTCTTCCAATTCCCCATCTTCTCTCAGTTGCAAAACATCACTATTGTGGTTCTGTTGTGGCTCTGAACCGTCTCCAGAGAGTCGGGCAAATTTGGCGGGGTGTGCGGCCCTCTTTTCGTCTGGAAGTTTTCTCTTAAGTAGTCCCGCTATGACCTCGATTTTTTTTTTTGTTCCAGCTCGCATCTTGTTTTTGAATCAGGCTTCTAACTGATTCTGATACTGTTATGGGCCTGCTGCTGTCTGTGGGTTTTGAACGACCCTCCGACATGGCTACTGAAAGAGCCGCCGATGTGTGCTCAAAAGTTCAGCTTCTGAAAGAGCCCAGCACAAAGGATCAAGACTATCGGTGTCGATCAGAAAGCCGACCAGTCTAATATAATAAACTTTGGAATCGTAATTTCTTAGATTGTTAGAATCTAATGATTCTACTGTGATTGTGAAATCTGTTACAGACCTGAAAGGAACTATGAAGGTCCAAGGAAATTATTCACGCAAGATACTCACCGGGAAAAACCACTTTCACGCATCCGTCTGGCACCGCCTTTTGGCATCAACTGGGGCGCGTGCGCGGTTTCGTCCTCCACATGTATACATGTCTGATCAATCAGCAGACGGGTAAAAACTAAAATTAAACACACTAGAAGTTGTCAGCGGAGATTCAAAAACTTGATCTTATCATGAACAGGCTGAACATTAGCTCCTGTGTTCGTGCAGTCAAATTAAAGAAAGGAATATCATCATCTTGCTGTTGTTGTTGCTGCTGCTGTCCCATCTTCTGTGTCACCTCAGTGACATTGCACCCACGCTGATCATTCCGACCCCCTGACCTCCCCCTCCGGAGGTCGCCACCACGTCCATCCAACGACAGCCCCATGAATTTGCCAATACCGGTGACCCCGACGGAATCAATCCAAGGCCATAGACATGGAGAGGACATGGAGACTGAGGTCACCATGAGAACAGGGCATGGAGGGCCAAGGAATATGAGAGTTGCTTTACGCTGATCGATGAAAATGAGGATGATGAAGATGATGCTACAGATTTTCGTTCCAGTCTGAGACTGTATGATAGGGCTGTACTCAGCGCTTACTTTCATAATATATCCCGGCGTCAACCAGGCCCGAGAGATACAAACACCTGCACTGTTGGTCAGAAATGTTGAACAACACTCTCAGACGCATAAATTAAGCAGATGAAACTCGACTGTGTGGTCCCAGTCTTCCCAATGGAGCCTGCAGAAAACTCAACTATCGGTAGCAGCTGGTCAGGGCAGAAAAAATCCCACATGGCTCTGATGGGAATCGAACCCACGACCTCCCAGCCGGGAGCCCGCGACGCTAACCACATCGCCACGGCGGCTGGTAAGGAATATCGAAACTGTGATGACAAGCAAATGCAGGTGTCGGTTTTAAATGTTTGCCTCACCATCCATTAACTCGAAATTTTGCATTAAGTAACGAGCTGGAAAAACGCCTTGGGGATGAGTACATTTCTGGATTTGTCAGATGCCATCTGTCGTTCGGAGTTGAATCTTCGAGGTGTTGCCTCTGCCTCATATTCCAGACGGAACATGAGCTGCCGCTGAAGAAAGAGATCATCGCAAACCAGCTTCCCATGCAGAAAAATCAGCTAAGTCGTTGCCGAGTACACTGGAGTGCGTTGAGAATCCATCACAAAGTTATTCGGGAACTTTGTGTTTTTAATTGATGAATTAGAAATAAGACCTCACATACCCATTCTGAACGACCAGATTGCGATTGACAATCCCTAGCCGTAAACACTGATTCTGAATCTGATATTCTAAATATTATTTGATGTCAAACAGACATGTCAAGGCTAAAAGCTATCGCTTTCAAAACAGCAAAGAAGTCAGCTTTAAACATAGAAAATCCTTATACAATGCGGAATTTATCGTCCATATTAAATGGTGCTATTCCAAAAGCAGTCCCGACAGCACACACACACACACACACACACACACACACACACACACACACACACACACACACACACACACTGACTTACACACACACACACACACACACACACACACACACACACACACACACACACACACACACACGACTACAACACACACACACACACACACACACACACACACACACACACTGACTTACAGACACACACACACACACACACACACACACACACACACACACACACACACACACACAACAACAGACGGAGAGGGAATACTGAAACACTGCATTGTCATACGCTTTTCACAGCGTACAGACAACAGGACAGAAAAAGTGAACGAGAGTGATATCCTCACTGCTAGTGGGTCACTATGGTAGTAACACACCTTTGTTTTGACAGTAAACATAATACATAGCAACATAACACCCAGCATCGGCTTTGAATCGCCTGACTTTGTTCTATGGCGGGACCGTTCGTGCCTGCAATAGTACATTTAAGTTGCGAACAGGTCACCACACGTTTCTATCATAAGGAATAAAGATTCCAAACAAAATAACATACAGTACTTTGTTAGCAGTGGTAGTAGCATTTTGTTGTTTACTATTGCGTGGTACATATTTTAGGCATGGAGTTTTCACATACGCTACAATGTTATATGAATCCACAGACGCCAAACCCGATCACGGTAGGAAATCCTAAAGGACTGTGAATACAGAACAGCAAATCGAGTTCCCGTATTTCTGTAGAAGACATGAAGATCGACAGGGCAAAAAAAGAGGTTGTAAGAAGACTGATGAAGAAGCATGATTAGAGAACTTGCCCAGCAGATAAGGAAGGTGTCGAAATACCCAAGTCAGCGCGTCACAGAGTCGGCGACATCCACGCTTCTGATTCGGACGAGAAATTTGTATATGCTCTAGATGCTCTACGACAGAAACTCAGTTTGCCGCCCGAGCAGTTCATAGGCTGGGTGCATTGGTGGGAAAGAACACAATAGAACACAAACTACCCACATTTTGAATCACTGTAGGCCCTATATGCCCACCTGTGTGGACAACTGTGGAATATAATGAAAGAGCCAAAACTGTAGACATCTCCCGCGAAATACGGACGCTAGCTAGCGAATGAATAACATCTGCCAGATACGGAGAAGCCTCAAGAAATGAATGAAGCTTCAGGACTTTAGGAGTAGGGGCTGTGAAGAGACCCGAAAAAGAAATTCCGTCAGCAAAACAGAATCAGCAAGGAGAAGGAGCAAAGGAACTTCAAAGGTTGCGTCTTCAGAGACGCCCTCCTGATTGCCAGGAAACAACCTGAGCTCCCCAAATCTGTGGTGGACACATTAGGTGGACAAAGAAATTCTTGTGCATTACCTCAGGAACACATTCCATCCATGATAGCCGGCGACCTCTTGAAGTTCAGGGCATAGATGGGTTTTGCTTGTACCGCAAATGAAAATACTCAATAACTAGTTAGCAAAACGGGATGAAGCAAAGAAAGTCATTAAGAAAGCCAGAAACAAACAATAAATCGTGACGAATGCAATATCTTGCATGCCGCATGAGATTATTCCCACGTTGTCTTTACGTGTTTCGTCAAACTGACCAGATCAGTAAATGGGGAACTTAATGAGTAGCAACCAAGAGATGATGGCAGTTGGAGTGCACATTCCAAAAGTACAGAACAATCACATCAACCACTTCGGGCTGAGATTACTTCTGAACGTTAAAGGATACATTGCTGTGAGTGGGCAGCTAGTCACAACGCTTCTACATCCGATGACAGCAGCAACAACAAAATGCAACAACGACAATACCGCCACCACCACCACCAGATGCCATTGATTTGGTTCTTCACACAGATGATTAATTCAATGTTTACAGTGAAGCATCTTACCGACTGGTCGACTGGTCGAAACCTAATGCAATACCATGTTGGTTGAGTTAGTGTCGACAACTCTGAGACGAACGGTAGTGTCAACATGCACACGTTTGTTAAAAGCTTACTATTTGTCCCTATTATATTTTGTGTCATCTAACAGAACAGAAGAGGTTTTTGCTGACTATGGCGCTTTACAGGAGCTCTGTGCAGTGTGGAGAGTGGTGAAAAACATGGCAGTGGGTGGTACGTCACATTAGGGATATGAATTCACTGTGGAAAAGAAAAACATGCATCTCAGCACTGAGCCCTTAGGCACAGAAATCATTTAATTCAACCAGTGACAACTGTCTAGTTTATGCCTCAGACATATATAGTATGAAAACTGTCCAAGAACAACATCCTAAACCCGGAGGATCTAGTGATACAGAGGAGGATCTAGCAATGCAGAGGAGGATCTAGTGATACAGAGGAGGATCTAGTGATAAGAGAGTTTAGTGATAGAGTACCATAGGCCGCGTTGAAGTCCAGCAGTTCTGAGAGAGACATGGAGTTCTCAACTGCTTTAGAGAGCAAAATAAATCACGACAGTCTACGTGGCAGTTTCAGTCAGCTGACCAACACAGTTCAAGCAGACCTTTTCTTTCCTTTTTTTTTTTTTTTTTTTTTGTAAAGCTGAGTTTGATACTGCTTCAAATCATCTATCCAGGAAGTGCTGGAAATAAATGGTAGGTCTGAAAGTTTTCAGATCGTTCAGATCAAGTCCGATTCTCTCTAGCAAGGATGTGCAAACGGGTTGTTTAACCTGCGGGTGAAGAATCTGATGAAGAAAGATCTGTTGACGTCGGCAATCATCAAACAGTGACACGAACTCGGAATTCCGTCACCTAAGTTCACCAAAATAGATTCTGATTCGGTAAATGAACAGTCAGGCATTGTATTACCTGTAACAGGTTCAATGATTGATTACTCAGTTCAAGTATACTCATGGAACTGAGGAGACTGTTATGGCACAAGGTGAAGGCTGTCATTGATGATCTTGATCCAGGA
>CM065732.1:38769281-38774281 GCA_033310375.1 Conus canariensis | reverse complement strand
TGTTGTTATTATTGTCATTATTATTGTTATTATTCTGTATTCATTCATTCATTCATTTAACACAGAAGTCATGTGTCTTGGCGACGCTACTTGCCAAATTCTGTAAACGTCCTGGCGTACCGAGTCGGAGGTCACAATTTCAAAGAAAGTAGCTGTTGCCTAACTACTGAGTGCCACCTCTCGCTTGATACACGCGTGTCACATGGTTCAACCGCCTCACAGGCATGGCTACCTCGCTCCGGGTCGTGTGTGCTAGTGTGCTGTTTATTGTGACTATTCAGAGGTTAATTTTGTTGTGTTACTGCGAGAACCAGAACCAACACTGTGTGATGTGGTCGACGCCCGATGTTGACTCTCCGCCTGTTTTCAAGGTGCTGTTCTGTTTCCTCTTTCTTTTTCTCTGTTTTCGCTTGGCATTGTTTCCTATGTTGAATTACCGCCATTTTTCTTTCTCTGCTGTGTGCACGTGCGCCCTTGTCCACTCAGCCGTGACGATGTCGGCTACCCTGTTACTGCTCTGTCGTCTGATGGGACTCATTCATCTGGAAATGTCAAGAGTCGCGTTGTAGAGATCAGCTGATCGCGTTGGTTTCACCCGTGCAGGCGAGTCTTGGTCCTCAGCTTGTTGTCGCTCACTTGAAAACTCTCCAGATCACTTGCAGTCTGCCCCGTTGTCGCTCGTGTGCCGAAGTGGCGCACGCAAACGTCACGCCATTAACGTTGTTTCTTCTGACTTTTGTTTTTCAGGACTTGATCAACGAACTTTCACTTGTGAACTCTGTCCCACCTCCACCTCCATCCCCCTCTGATAGTGCGTACCCAGCCAGTGACAGGCTTACGGGTTCCAACCCTTTTAACTTTATCGTTAGTGACAGTCTTTCTGTCAAAAGCGTTTCTTTCTTCTTTTTTTTTTTTTTTTTTTTTTTTTTTTTAGCGAGTTTCGTCTTTTCGTCTTGGTATTTTTAACGCTCAGGCCCTGGGCTCTGGGAAGGGTAAGCGTTCGGCTCTTGGTTCCTTTATCTATGACAAATGACACTTACATTTTGGCCGTCTTGGACACCTGGTTTTGTCCACTTGGAGATGAGGCCAAGTGCCGTGACGTCGCTCCCACTGACCACTACACCCCTTCCTTTCCCCGTCAGCCCCCTGGTGATGGCATTGCTGTTGTTGGCAATGCATTGTCGCTGTTTGTTTCAACCAAATCTGTTTCTCCTTTTCAATATCCTTCCTGAAAACTAGTAAAGCTCACCCTTACTTTTCCCCAACCGGACTTTTCACCTGCTGTGTTTGTATTGTCCTTCTCCCAAACTATAAGAACCGTCTGACCGACTCGGTGTTCATTGGTGAACTTCCTGATCTTCTGTCTTTTTGCAATACACCCTAGTGGCTCTTACATCATTGCTGGCGAATTCAACATTCATGTTGAGCGTCTGGCTGACACCACTACCGCCGAAGGGGTTGACCTGCTGGACTGACTCGGTCTTGTTCAGTCAGTCCATGGGCCAACAGACATCCGCAGACACACTTTAGATGACGTCATCCACAGGTCAGACCTTTCCATCTTGAAGTCCGTCATCGCCGACCACACCTCCCCATCAGACCACGTCTGCCTCGTCTCTGATCTGTTGCTTTCTCCCGCTCCTCCGCCACGTAAACACTTTGTGCAGGTGGGACACCTTTCTGAAGTTTACGCTGACCTCTGGTTCCAACTCTATACTCTGCCTCCAACTCCACCCGATGAACTGAACAACCTCCTCAACACGCCCCTGCTACGAGACGCCAAGACTTCAAGGGACTGCCTTCACCTGGGGTCACCTCCTTAAGGTCACTGCTGTTAAAGGCCAAGCGTGAAAGGCGTGGAGCTGAGAGACAGTGGCTTAAATCTGGATGAACTGTACAGAAACAAATATTTCAAGTGGCTAACAAGATCATCAGTGGTCTTACTCGTTCTGCAAAATCTGCCTACTACGAAGCCACGATTCTCGTTTGCTCAGACTCAGAACAGCTGTCCAACATTACTAACACGCTTCTTGGAAAATCTGATTCTTCTCCAGTCCCTTCTGATCTTCCACTACCTGACCTGCTGCAGGCCTTTTTCCGCTTCCTTGTTTGTAAGGTCACTGACCTCAGAACTTCTCAGACCAACAGTTACACGCCCTTTTCTGATTCTCTGTTTTCCGGAACTTTCCTATTTCTTTTCAGACCACCATCACATCTTCTTTTCATCCTCTCAGACACAGACCAGCAGTCACACGTCTTTTTTTAATCTTCTGTAATTAACCTCATTGCTTCTTTTGATCCTCTGTCTGAAACATTTGTTAGAAGGATCATATCATCATGAAATCTGGCATGAAAATCTGCGAACTCGATCCACTTCCGGCATCTGTTCTCAGCAACTGTCTAAATACACTCCTGCCTCATATCACTGCCATCAGTTGTGATTGTATACCCACAGGTTCTTTTCCGTCCTCTTCCAAAGACACAGTCGTTCGTTCACTATCTGAAAAAAAAGCTACTCTCGGTCCTGAAAATTTAAAGGATTACAGACCTGTTTCGAATCTAATGTTCTTGGCGAAAATCAATGAAAAAGTTGTTCTTGCTCAGCTCAAGGTTCGTCCTCATTATAACAACCTTGTTTACTCCCTACAGTCTGCCGAGCTCTCTCATTCAAAAAACATGTTTACTCCCTACAGTCTGCCTTGCCCTTTCACGATGTCACTGAAACAGCTTTTCCTGAAATCTACAGTGACTCACGAACTGCCCTCGACAACAAGAGCATATCACTTCTCTCTCTCCCCTAGACCTCTCCGCGGCTTTGATTCCATCGGCCATTCTATTCTCTTCCGTTGGCATGTTTGTTTTGGTGTCTATGATATAGTCCTCACATCCAGCTCGGTGTCTATGATATAGTCCTCACATCCAGCTCGGTGTCTATGATATTGTCCTCACAACCAGCTCGGTGTCTATGATATAGTCCTCACATCCAGCTCGGTGTCTATGATATAGTCCTCACAACCAGCTCGGTGTCTATGATATAGTCCTCACAACCAGCTCGGTGTCTATGATATAGTCCTCACAACCAGCTCGGTGTCTATGATATCGTCCTCACAACCAGCTCGGTGTCTATGATATCGTCCTCACAACCAGCTCGGTGTCTATGATATCGTCCTCACAACCAGCTCGGTGTCTATGATATAGTCCTCACAACCAGCTCGGTGTCTATGATATAGTCCTCACAACCAGCTCGGTGTCTATGATATAGTCCTCACAACCAGCTCGGTGTCTATGATATAGTCCTCACAACCAGCTCGGTGTCTATGATATAGTCCTCACAACCAGCTCGGTGTCTGTGATATAGTCCTCACAACCAGCTCGGTGTCTATGATATAGTCCTCACAACCAGCTCGGTGTCTATGATATAGTCCTCACAACCAGCTCGGTGTCTATGATATAGTCCTCACAACCAGCTCGGTGTCTATGATATAGTCCTCACAACCAGCTCGGTGTCTGTGATATAGTCCTCGCAACCAGCTCGGTGTCTGTGATATATCCTCACAACCAGCTCGGTGTCTATGATATAGTCCTCACAACCAGCTCGGTGTCTATGATATAGTCCTCACAACCAGTCGGTGTCTGTGATATAGTCCTCACAACCAGCTCGGTGTCTACCCTGTCATTTCCATTATTGTAATGCTGGTTTGGCTGGCTCCCCATGCTGCTTTATCCAAAAAAAAATCCAAAGATCCAAAATCATACTGCCACCTCATCTTTCGCTCATCTGCATTTGACCACATATCCCCATTATTGTGTTTTCTTCGTTGGCTCCTTGTTCGGCAACGGATTCCCTTCAAAGTTGCATCTCTCACTGCAAGTATTTCGAATGTTTCTGTCCTCAATGTCTGTCTTACCTGCTGCATTTGTATACCCCCATCCTGTGAATTCCGCTCTTCTTCTGACACTTTGTCTCTTCCACATTCCCTTTGCTCGTACTAAAATCTTTTTTTTTTTAATCAGCGTTCAATTGCCTAACAGGGCTCTTTTGTTTGAAACAATCACCCACATCAACTGCCTCTCCGTCCTGTTTGAAGTCAAACTTAAAAACTGTTCTTTACCTGTCTGATTGATTTATGCAAATATGTGCCAGCTCTTTTCAGGAGTATGACTTGTGTCGGGATACCCCTGCTTATATATCCAGTGTTATATTTTGGTTGGTGGGTGATGGGTGCAGAGGGGGTATGAGAGGACGAAGCTGGTTGGTGGTGAATGTGGATGTGAGGCGAGCGCTTGTGACTGCGGGGTAGGTTGTTGTGTTTGCCTGCCCTAATTTAGCTTTTCTTTCGATGTGTGTTCTTGTGTATTGTAAACGCCTGAGGCATTCGCTCGATTAGGTGTATAAATGTTTAGGATAAGGATATACATTCTGCACCAAGCATAGTATCTTTTCACCTAGGCATTTTCTAAAGGGCCACAAAGTTTAAAAACCGAATATAAGCCCACTTGATTAACGCATGATATTTGCAAAGTATATTTCTACTTTTTATATTGTATTAAATTGCATTGTGTGGTATTGTAATGCATCACGTTGCGTTGCATTACGTAACATCGTCATCAAACAGCTTTCCCTGTCTACATTTCCCCAGGGGAAACAATCCCTTGCCCCTAACTTTAAATTACTGCTTCTTTTGCTACACCTCCACGAGGCGCACGAGTGCAGACAGGAAGCAGAGAGAGGAAACGAGAAAACTATCCCTTTCAACGTCCTGGACAACAGAGGGGGAGACAGACGTAGGAGTTCAATTGCAGGTTCAACAAACAAAACAGTGTGTGTACTGCTTCTGTCCTCACGGGAGAGCTCAGCGGCACTCCCAAACAGTCATTGAAGGGCTGGACATGGTCATTTTCTTGTCCAGTGTCCTCCCCTTCACCTGACATCTCAGACAGTTGTGTATGTAAAAAAAAAAGAAAAAAAAAAGAGAGAGGCGAATTACTGTGAGCGTCTG
>CM065732.1:38721781-38751781 GCA_033310375.1 Conus canariensis | reverse complement strand
TCACTGTCTTTATACGCGTTGCCTACTAGGGCTGCGCTTATAGCTTCATCTGTTAAAGCACTTCTGTCTTGTCAGTGAAATCATCTCAGCGGGACCCCCAAGAATAATGGCACAGCCAATGGTAGGCAGGTTACTCTAGTCTGACCAGCGCGTTTGGCTAATGCGTAGGTCAAACATCTGGTAGGTCGTAGCCACAAGACCCTCTTCTTGAATTCTCTTATCTTAGTCATTAATTCATTTATCCATCAGCTTTAAATCATGAGGAGTGTGGTCCCGAAACTTTGCGGATGTGGTGTTGGGCATGTGGATTAGTCTGCACGCAGTGACACCTCCTTGATGAAAGCGAAACAGAAACAGTAAAACAAGGAACCAACCATTGCCATGGGTGACGGTGATAGGACCGTAACGGCCATTCAGCTTCTCGAAGCAGGCGATCTCTTGCGTCAGGTATACGGTGACAGCTGCGTCCTGCTTTCCGACCAAGGGTGATGTTTTTTCTAACAAGAGCAACATATTTCGAGCAAGAGCAACATTTTTCGAGCAAGAGCAATATTTGTGTTTTGCAAAAGGCCTGCTGCGGAGATAGGAAACTTTACCTTTATTTTATCCAAGACTGCAGTGCCATCGCGAAGGCAGGAGATTGTCTTTCGTAAAATAGCCATTATAAGTCTTTTTTCCCATCGACATCAGTACGTGTCGTTCCAAATGGTTGGCCAGGTCAGAAGGCTCTGACCGATCCGAGCGGGTAACAATATGGCAGAAGACGAGAAAATGAGTTGTCGTGTTTCTCCCCCCCCCCCCTCCCCCCTCTCCCCTTTCAGTGATTTAGATAAATTAAAACCATCGCCGATTAATGGGCAGAATGATTTGCTTAAGGACAATTGAAAACTTTTTTTTGCATGCCCCCATGGTAGGTCAGAAAAAAAAACCGATGTTCTGAATAGCCCTGTTTTGGTAATAGTTCTTTCTAGACTATCGTCACAATAGGATGTATGTCTCTCAGTGCCTCGGCTCCCGTGCATCCCACTGCAACTGTTTCATCTGCACATGTCTCGCATACTATTTGTTCATTATCTTCTGAGACAGTTACAGCAGCAGCGGTGCTACAGATAGCTGATGTGGCGGTCCTTACATATGGTTGGCCAGGTGCAGAGTGAGGGTCTTCACAAACGCAGCAGCTAGGAGGTTCGAATCTGATTCAGCCTACTAGCGTTGAAACTTACGTTGTCGCGTGCATATCCATAGCTGGATCCATTTTGGTGGTGATCAGATAGATAGCTTTCTTGTCCATCCACTTAACGACACCCATGACACCTAAAACAGACAAACAACAGGATCATAATCTCAGTCTCAATAAACAACAGGATCGTAATCAGTTTAGCATATTTGTCTATATGTAAATGCACGGATTTAAAAAAGAAACACACACACACACACACACACACACAACACACACACACACACACACACACACATTGTAACACACACACACACACACACACACACACACACACTGTACACACACACACACACACGCACACACACACACACACACACATACACACCACCACCACCACCACCACAACCACAACAACAACATACAAAGGGAGAGAGAGAGAGAGAGAGAGTAAATAATGACGAAATACCTTGGCGTAAAGCGTGGACCTGATCTGGTCAAAAACATCCAAGAGGGCGTGGTCAGTCACGCCTTGCAACTTCAGTCCATGTGTTTGTTGGTCTGTGTCTGGAGGTATTGACGGGGGAAAATATTAGAAAAATCTTCATGCCAGTCTCTCGTTATGAACTGGAGAAAATCGTCCCCCACTCTTGTCTGTCGGTGGTTCATTTGCATATGCATCACCTTGAGCTACACCTCCCTCACTATCTGTGTCACTGGCTCCACCCACTCCTTTCTCTGAACATTGCCATGTTCACTTTCCAACCCACTTTCACGCTCTTCAGACGGGGCTAAATTCATGGTCATCGTCCGTGTTCAGTATCTGCAAGGTCTGATCCTTCAGTTTGGACAAGTTCAACAGTTTCACGTGAATTGTAAACACGTGTTCCTTGTCTGCTTCTAACACCTCTAGTCGAAGGCTGAGACGCCATTATGATCTGACTTCAAACACAGAACTGGGCTAGTGTTAAAAAAAAAAAAAAGCTCAGTGGTCAGCGAACACATCACAACGTGGCCCGCGCAGCGGTGAAAGGTTACTCCGTCAGTCTATGATAATGAGGCTCTCACATGGCACGCTACAGTTTTCAAGACTCAGCGTGACGTTGGCTCTAAAAAAAAAAAAAAAATGCTAATACGTGATCCGCTATAGCGGATGTCAGAGAGAAAGAGGTGTGCGCGGGACGTCCGCTATAGCGAACATCAGAGTGGAGTGAGTAGTTCACCTCTCCGGATCACCAAACTGATACATCAACGATCAGCGTGATGAGCTCAAGTCAACCACCGTGTTGGACCGAAAAAAAATTATAAAAGAAAGAAAGAAAGAAGCCCAAACTCAGGTCCTCTCACAGGTCAACTTAGGAACAAGAATACTGCCCACGACTAACGTGCATAGAAGGCCGCAGAACCTGATGAGATGTCTCCGGTACAGAGGGCCTTTTCACGATGCAGTCCACTAGAACTTGTGGTGAGAGGAGACTCGATCCTTGGGTCCGGAGACGGGTCTGGTCCATCGCCTCGGACCTGTGGGCCCGAATGATCAGCGCGCTCTCAAAGCGGTGACGTACCAGGTTTCTTGCTCAGTGGAAATCTCCCCAGCAGTTTATGTTATTTAGCCGCAGAACTCAACAGGATTACTTTAAATCCTTGTAGGAGTGCAGGCTTTGCAATATCCTCTTCCTCACTGCTTTGCTCCTTGTAGCCGTCTACGTCTTTCCCTTGCAGTTGCGAGAGCTTGGAGATCCCTCCCCTCAGCCTCCCGTCCTCCCCCACCCTTTCCATTCCCCCCTCAACTTTTTGGACGGTGTTGTGTGTGTGTGTGTGTGTGTGTGTGTGTGTGTGTGTGTGTGTATGTGTGTGTGTGTGTGTGTGTGTGTGGCGTGTGTGTGTGTGTGTGTGTGTGTGTGTGTGTGCGTGCGTGTGCGTGTGCGTGTGTGTGTGCGCGCGTGCGTGCGTGCGTGCGTGCGTGCGTGCGTGCGTGCGTGCGTGCGTGGTGTGTGTGTGTGTGTGTGTGTGTGTGTGTGTGTGTGTGTGTGTGTGTGCTATTGACACTAACGGATGATGCAATTATAGCTTCTTCCCTTCAGAAACGAACCAGTCTTCGATTATCTTTAACACACATTTCTGTTGCCTTCAGCGATGCCCTGCAATCGATGTTTCGGGTTCTTTTATTGGCTGAGCGGTATTTCGCTGATAGCCATGTTCGAATAGTGGTGTGTTGATATCATCAGTTAATTTATTTCATCAAGCAGACTGGTTTTAAAGGGTCTCGTGATGTGTTTTCAATATGTCAAACCACAGGGCCCTTCAGTCTGATCCTAAAACTGAATAATATCAATTGGTTTTTTTAATAATAATAAAAATGTGATCCTAAAACTGAATAATATCAATTGGTTTTTTTAATAATAATAATAATAATAACAATACAAATTTGATCCTAAAACTGAATAATGTCTATTGGTTACTTCATAATAATAATAACGAAAATTTGATCCTAAAACTGAGTAATGTCTATTGGTTACTTAATAAGCATAATAATGATAATAATAATAATGAAAATTTTGATCATAAAACTGAATAATGTCTATTGGTTACCTAATAATAATAATAAAAATTTGATCCTGAAACTGAATAATGCCCATTGGTTACTTAATACTAATAACACTGATGAAAATTTGATCCTAAAACTGAATAATGTCTATTAGTTACTTAATAATAAGAATGATAATAATAAAGAAAATGTGATCCTAAAACTAAATGTCTATTGGTTACTTAATGATAATAATAATAATAATGAAAATTTGATCCTAAAACTGAATAATGTGTATTAGTTACTTAATGATAATAATTATGAAAATTTGATCCTAAAACTGAATATCTGTTGGTTACTTATTGATAATAATAATGATAAAAATTTGATCTTAAAACTGAATAATGCCTATTAGTTACTTAATAAGAATAAAAATGATGAAAATTTGATCCTAAAACTGAATGTCTATTGGTTACTTAATAATAACAATAATAATAATAATAATAATGATACCAAAATTTGATCCTAAAGCTGAGTAATGTCTATTAGTTACTTAATAAGGACAATAATCATGAAAATTTGATCCGAAAACTGAATGTCTATTGGTTACTTAATAATAATAATAATGATGAAAATTTGATCCTAAAACTGAATAATGTCTATTGGTTACTTAATAATAATAATGACAATAATAATAATAATGAAAATTTGATCCTAAAATTGAATAATGTCTATTGGTTACTTAATAATAATATAATAATAATAATGATAATGAAGATTTGATCCTAAAACTGATTAATGTCTATTGGTTATCTTACTACTATACTACTATACTACTACTACTACTACTACTATACTAATAGAAATTTGATCCTAAAACTGAATAATGTCTATTAGTTACTTAATTTTGATAAAGAATATGATGAAAATTTGATCCTAAAACTGAATAATGTCTATTAGTTACTTAATGATAGTAATGATAATGAAAATTTGATCCTAAAACTGAATAATGTCTATTAGTTATTTAATGATAATAATAGTAATAATAATGAAAATTTGATCCTAAAAACTGAATAATGTCTATTACTTACTTAATAATGATAATGATAATAATGAAAATTTGATTCTAAAACTGAATGATATCTATTGGTTACTTAATAATGATAACAATAATGAAAGTTTGATCCTAAAACTGAATAATGTCTATTAGTTACTTAATAATCATGATAATGAAAATTTGATCCTAAAACTGAATAATGTCTATTGGTTACTTAATAATAATGATGAAAATTTGATCCTAAAACTAAATAGTGTCTATTGATTACTTAATAATAATAATGAAATAATAATAATAATAATAATATAATGAATGTCTGCACCAGAGTCCTGCTGACAGCGATTACAAAGATAAGAAAATGATGAATAATGAAAACAACCGACGTGTTAAAAGTTTATAATAAAATAAACGAACAGGGGCACTGATTCAATACCAGTACTAACATGCCCACAAATGAAAACATAACTAAACCAAAGAACACTTAAACCTGGAAACACTTCCAGTGTCACATCCCCCCACTTCTCTGTGTGTGTGTGTGTGTGTGGTGTGTGTGTGTGTGTGTGTGTGTGTGTGTGTCTCTCTCTCTCTCTCTCTCTCTCTCTCTCTCTCTCTCTCTCTCTAGCACACGCGCGCACATATACGCAAACACACATAGGCGTGCACACACACACACACACACACACACACACACACACACACACACACACACACACACACACACACGATCTTACAACACACCTTACAACTCAAACATATATGATTCAGGAAGCAACAATAGAAAGAATCAAACAGAAATATAGTGACAGAAATATCGTGAAGATAGTTCAATTCTTTTGAAAGAACAGAGTTTAAGGCGGGATCTGGAAGAAGAGGAAGACTGTGGGTGCCTGAGAATGAAGAGTAGAGTGTTTGTTCCAGACTGTAGATGTTTGGTAGGAAAAAGATTTTCCCACCATAGGTCTTAGTTCTGAAAAAGGGGAATTTTGAATTCCAGAGTCTTGCGTCTGAGGAACAGCGGAGTTGGCGAGGAGCGTAGATATTTAAAAGTTCAGAGAGAAATAGTCTGAAGCTGTTTCAGACGCGACAGAAGAAAAAAAAAACGTCAGAGTGGAGAGTTTGTCATTGACTCTGTCAGGGATAGGGAGCCAGTGAAGAAAGTGAAGGAGCTGAAATACACCTTCAAATTTTAAGCGTCGGAAACTTAAAAGAACAGCGTTGATTTGGATATTTCACAGCATATCAGTAAGATACTGTTAGATGCCAGTGAGAAGGGGTTGACAATAGGAAGTTACAATAATAGTCTTTTCCGGAAATAAAGGTGCACATCACAGTCTTGAGTGCTTTCACAGAGAAAAGATGATGAACAGAACTGATTCTGATCAAATCGAGGCTACTTTGCAGATGTTGGCAATGTGGTTTTTGAAAGATGAGCACTAGTCAAGAGCGACCCGAAGGGTGCAAACAGCTGGCGACAAGTAAAAGGGGAACCGTTGGTCAGAACACAGAGAGAGAGAGAGAGAGAGAGAGAGAGAAGAGAGAGAGAGAGAGAGAGATGATTGAGGATTTCCTTTTACAAGAGGCGAGCATCAATGCAGTTTTGTCGCGATTTAGTTGTAGCTTGGTGTGAGTCATCCATGTATTACTTCTTCTGCCTTCAGTGTAAGTTTTCTTTTGCGCTTTCTCTTACTTGACGCCATTTCTTCCATATTCTTCCCATAGCTAGGCGGCGTTCATTTCTACAGCCCACACAAAACGAATGCGAACGTCAAAACCAGACACCCGAAACTGTTTATTAGTCAACCACCTACTGCAAACAACTGCATACCAACCAACCAACCAACCAACGACAACAACAACACCAACAAATATTCTGAAAACAACAACGACAACAACAAAACATGGGCTGTTTTGGGATGGGAGACGTAACCAAACCTTCTTGCGTTTGTTCATATCATATTAGCATCTCTGTGGTCTCACAACTGCCTTCGAGTCGCGAAATCGTGTAGCTTCATGTTGAAAACTAATTCTGAAATCAACCCGCAGCCCATAAACACAGGTTTGATACGAGTCTGCTTGACTGCTTTTGGAAATGGCTTTGGAGGCGTTGACAGCAGGGTGGGTAAACTTTACTTTGTTCATTTGCACCATGTAAAATCGTAATGCATTGATACAGCAATTTTTCAAAGCTCCTTTGAGGGCACTCTGAAGCAGGGCAAACGACACGTATAAAAACTGGTTACAGAAAACACGATTTTTCGTCTCCAGTGCGACTTCCGGCAATCGTGCATTTTGGGAATAGGGGAAGCAAATGGAATAGTGTGACTACCAAAAGGTAAAAATATGGAACAGTGAAAACTACCAACACTCAATAAGCATATCGCAAATTTTCGGTTTATTTATAAAACCTTTATCAAGCATAAAAAAAACATGGGCCCACTAAATGACAGCCCGAAGCACAGCATCTTTGTCCTGAAACTGATTATTTCTCTCTTAAACGTAATAAAATGATGTTATAAAGACCAGTTAAAGTCTCTGGATAGGATTAATGTTGTACGGAGTGTTATTTTTAGATGTGAAAAAAAAATTATGAAGACCGACTCTTTTTACTGTAGGGTATCTAAGCATCAAATGTGAAAGATGTGTCGACATCGTTTGATTTTCTTTCCATTATAAGACCATTATAGCTGAAGAAAAAGGAAAACGCAAAGAATGAACTAGTGTCTTTTAGCTTGATTTATGAAGGTGTAACGCTGAGCTTGTTTTCATTTTCACTGAGGTAGGTGCGAGAAGGTACCCTTTAACAAGGGCTGTTACACTGGCTCACACTTACTTGTCCCCCCTCCCCCTCCTCATCTTCTCTCTCTCTCTCTCTCTCTCTTCTCCTCTCTTCTGTCTCTCTCTTAATGAGTTAAGTGCGAAAAGGTAACCTTTAACAAGGGCTGTTACTCTGATTTAGACCTACTTGTTCTCTCTCTCTCTCTCTCTCTCTCTCTCTCTCTCTCTCTCTCTCTCCTCTCTCTCTCTCTCTCTCTCTCTCTCTCCCTCTCTCTCTCTCTCTCTCTCTCTCTCTCTCTCTCTCTCTCTCTCTTACTGAGTGAGATATGAGAAGGAACCCGTTATAAAGCTTTAGTCTGGTTCACTCTTCCCTGTTTCTCTCTCTGTCTCTCTCTGTTTCTTTCTCTCTCCCTCACCCACCTTTCTCTCTCTCTCACCCACCTTTCTCTCTCTCTCTCTCTCTCTCTTCTCTCTCTCTCCTCATCCTAAACAATATGTAAAAATGAGTCCAGCACCCACTGAAGAATATTTTAAGACACATATTCTGCATCAGTCATAGGAGAGGCGCGGGGTGGTAGGTGGACGTCACATTCTTCGCAGTTTAATGGAATCAACAGATAATCATTGTGTTGTTGTTGCTGCAATGCTTTCAGTATGTCTGTAATCGCTTTTTTTCCCCTGTTTACTTGAGGAATCTTTCTTTGCCAAATCCAAAATGATTTGTGTCAGGTTTGAACTCCTTACGAATTTTTGTTTGGACAAAACTAAAATTATGAGACATCGCAGCAAAACGACCGAATCTGGATACAAAACTTTCGCAAAACTGTGAAGTATTTAATAGAAGAAGCATATTGTTGACGGTGTCACTGTATAGATAAGAAATTGCTTAGCACTTGACTTACCCCCTTGATGATGCCGAGTGATTTTTTTTTAATCTTGTGGTCTTTAAAGGCAACGTACTGGAAATACCAGCAAGATGCTATTCACTGGAAAATGGCGAATTGTATTACGCTTACGTCCATGGCTTCTCGTTTGAGTTAGTTGCTCTATGCCTGAAAGGTTAGATGCTTTGAAGTGGAAACAAGAATAGATAGTCGATAATGCTTTTGCCAACTACTGTGCACAGCTCAATATGTCGCGTGAAAAGTTGCTGCTTTATTTTAGAGTCACGTGCAATGACATCCATCTGCTATAGCACTCAAACCATATGACTAAACAACCTGTTGTCAGTTCGTCAGTGGATCAGGTTTTCAAGAGCTTTCTGACATCTTTCTGTACCTTCCTGTCTTCTTCGTATGTTTCTTTTCCCTCCGTGCTTCTGATTCTGCTGGTGTTGCTGCTGCAGCTGCTACTCTTTCACCACTCACCCCACCACCACCACCACCACCACTGCTACTACTACTGTTACTGCTACTGCTACCGGTGCTACTGCTGCTGCTGCTCTTGCTGTTGCTGCTGTTGTTGCTACTACTTCAACTACTACTGCTGCTATTACTTACTACTACTACTAACTACTACTACTACCATTTCTAAGCTACTGCTGCTGCTGCCACTGTTTCTGCCATTGCTGCTGCTGCTGCGCTGCTTCTCCCACTCCTTTTACAGTTACTGTTATGCTGCTATGCTGCACTAATGCTGGTGGTGGTGTGGTGTGGTGGTGGTGATGGCGCTATTATTGCTACTATATTCGTACTGCTATTACTATATCCCTACTCGGTGTGGTGGTGGTGTGGTGGTGGTGATGGCGCTATTATTGCTACTACTATTCGTACTGCTATTACTATATCCCTAATCCTACTCCTACCACTACCACTACTACTACTACTACTACTACTGCTGCTGCTACTGCTGTTGCTGCTACTACTGCTGCTGCTTTTGTTGTTGCTGCTGCTGCTGCTGCAACTGCTAATGCGACGATGATGGAAATAATGATGATGATTTCGATTGTTTCTGTGGCAGTCTGGTGGAGAGTGGATGTGGTGATGGTGACGACAGTGATGATGATGATGATGATGATGATGATGATGATGATGATGATGATTTCCATTGTTTCTGTGGCAGTCTGGTGGAGAGTGGACGTGGTGATGGTGACGACAGTGATGATGATGATTTCTATTGTTTCTGTGGCAGTCTGGTGGAGAGTGGATGTGGTGATGATGACGACAGTGATGATGATGATTTCCATTGTTTCTGTGGCAGTCTGGTGGAGAGTGGACGTGGTGATGGTGACGACAGTGATGATAATGATTTCCATTGTTTCTGTGGCAGTCTGGTGGAGAGTGGATGTGGTGATGATGACGACAGTGATGATGATGATTTCCATTGTTTCTGTGGCAGTCTGGTGGAGAGTGGACGTGGTAATGATGACGCTGCTGGTGATCATGTGGTGCGTGGCGCCGGCCCGTGGCGTCTGCAGGTGTCTGGGCTGCAACTACGGCACGCCAGAGCAGATCTGCCGCTGCTGCGTCATTAGGTCCGGGAAACGCTCGGTCCGCTATGACGTCACTGGTCTGACGCAGCCTTCTCTTCTACTCCACGTGTTACGCAACCGGCCTCATTTTCACCCTACCGTTCACGAGGGGAGAAATCACGTCAGAAAATGTAAGCAGCACAGTCACGGCTCGCCCCTAACCGACGGTTTAGCGGACGGAAGGCAGAGTTTCAGGACGCAGCTCTTGTCGATGATGGAATCGGCCAAAAGAATGGAAAGGACCTTAGCCAAGAAGCTGCAGGACAGAACAGCCAGAATGCCTGTGCTGGAATGAGGCAGGGAGGTGAAGAGTACTGATCATGTGTATTGAGAGACCACTTTCAATGTCCGGAGAAGATCGGAAGTTAATGTCCTCTTCGCCATAGGCTTTCATGGACACGCTGTTTACAGACGGAAATCTGAGTGGGACTTGCGCTTCATTACTTCTATAGTGTGTCCGTCGCCTCTGGACTCATACTGGCTGCAGGGAAACGGGCTGACGCTAAAGGTTTGCGCCAAAACGAGGGAGTGCAGGATTTCCCACAACGAGTGATTTAAATTATTATTCATTATTCATTGCTGCCCCGTCCCCTCCTTCACCCACCCACCCCCTTCCGTCTTTTCCATCTCCTCTCTCCACCACCACCACCCCACCCTGTCCCCCCCCCTCCCCATGCTAGTCGTCACCGTTTTCATCCCCCCCCCCCCCATCTCGTTCAGTATCTGTGCTGATCCACCTCTTCTGGAGGAAAGAAAGTTCTAGGCGTCAAAAAAAAGACAAGGAAAGTTGTACTATTTCATGGCAGCTTTGAGCTGACCATGATGATCCCAGTAATCTCACTCAGACAAACTTGCGTGCACATGAGACACAGATCTGTTCTTCATTCACTTTGATCCCATCAATTATTTATTATCGTGGTCCTATAACAGACAGCTGATAGGGATGCTGTGGTGGACGCTTGCACAGCCCTACACCATCGGGTTCTTGCCAGCAGATGAAGAAACTGCAGTCAGTCAGGTCCTTCGCTTTGTCCACCAGGGAGTTCTTCAGTCTGCCTTTTGGACGCTCACCTTCCACGACATCCTGTGCGTTGGTCTCGGACACGGAGTCATGACGAGATTCATGACTGCTCCAGAAAATATAAAGCACTTGTCCCGCTCCCCGTGTTTCCTACTGCAGTGCAAAGGACAATGCGCATTTCTTCCACTCGCTCTTTCACTCGCTTCACTATGTTGCAGCCACACCAAGCAATCGCTACAGAAGCAGCTGGCAGATCGTCCGGTCACGTGACTTAGACTGCAACGGCGCACCCCATTTTGTTTATGCATAGCACACTGAGGGTGGTTTTTTTTTCTTGTTTTTTTTTAAACATGTAAACTGAATTCAGTCACAGAAACTGAAAGCCAGGACGAATCACCGATCTTGGATGGTAACTGTGTTCGAAGAGGAGCAACAAAAACTGAAGGAAACTGTGCCCAAAGAGCGCCATGGACTGCGAAGGACACAGCCTTAACCTTTGCTCTTTGGATGAAAACCTTCGCTGTGCTAGTGCCTTGCTAGTGTCGTGCAAAAAGAGCTATGCACGTTCAAGTGCTATAAAGCTAAGTATCTGCTCTTGTGCTCGCTTGCAATTAGATGGTGAAGAGTATCAAAAACCGAGCACAAGAGTGAGCCCTCGAGCGAAAGACTCGTGTAGTTTGGCATGGGGTTGGCGGCGGTTTGAACCGATGAAGATTTTCTTTTCTTTTGCCTACCAGCGTGTGATGTGACGTGCTGCATGGCTGTTTATCATGTGTTGTTTGCACCCAGTGTGGGGTATCCTCCTACTCTTTTATTATTCTTGCTCGTTGAGATTCGTTGCTTGAAATCTAATATCTGTTGTCAAGCTGACATAACCTTGAGGAACGATGACTGTCTCCAATAACATTCACTCAGTACTTTGTTTCATTCACACTAACTTCATACATTGTTCCTTTTTTTTTTTTTTGCCAATATGAGAACACCCAGCATCCTGGTGAGAGACGTTTGATGATCATTCTTTTTCCCCATCCACAGTGCATGAAATGTACTCTGTATTCCATGTATTAAATTTGATTTTAAAAGCAATCCTGGGTATGTTACTGCACAAGAGGGCAATGCAGATTCGCATTCGATTCCATACGTTACCAAACAGGGCCATCATCCTGTCATCTTCTGCTACTGGCTTGGCGTGCACTACCTGGACAACTTTGTTTAGATTTTAAAAGGTTAAGTTTCAAAACGGGGTGACTGAGGGCGGAAAATGAAGCAAAATTTGGAAAGAGAGGGGGTTAGTTACCGCCAAGGACACAGACAGAGTACAGGACTAGACACAATGCATTTCGACCTCTTGGGTCTTCTTCAGGTGAAAACAAATAACATTTAGGACAGTGACAAGAAGAACATGTAGCCACTTAACTTCGCTTCTCCTGTTTGTCTCCAAAGCTCAGACCAAAGGTCCAAATCATTTTTGATTTGGAGACGAACAAGAGAAGCGAAGCTAAGTGGCTACATGTTCTTCTTGTCACTGTCCTAAATGTTATTTGTTTTTACCTGAAGAAGACCCAAGAGGTCGAAATGCATTGTGTCTAGTCCTGTACTCTGTCTGTGTCCTTGGCGGTAACTAACCCCCTCTCTTTCCAAATTTTAAAAAGGTATGATTACTCCGAGCGTGTCACTTTGTCCTGACCCGTATGTAACGGGACAATGCAAACAGTGAAACGGAATCACCTGATCGGTCACTGTCATCCTGTCACAAGGATATCAATTTCCCCTGCCGAGAAGTGTATTTGACATTCGTAGTCAGAGGATAGAAGTGCCTTTATCCCTCTATTCCAACGATGCAAACCGCTTTCGAATCACACAAGTGTTTAAAAGACCCGGTTTGTTAAAAAGGATACATTGTCTTCCGCAAATAGTTAGACAAAACAAAAGAAACCTTTACATGTGCATTCAAATGTTTTCAAAGAGTGCTCCTTCAGAATAGCGTGAGAAACATTTTTTCAGCACAGTCTGTTGAACTTGACACCTCCCCGCCATAGCCGACTGCCCTAAAGAAGGATTGCAGAATCAACAAGCGTGTGAACACCAAGTTCAATGGTGTGGAGCACATCGTCGAGCGGGGTGGGGGGGGGGGGGGTGGAAGCGTTGCAGTTTTTTTTTGTTTTTTTTTTTTAGTGGTCCACAGCAGCCAAGAAACAAACACAAAAACAAACAAGAAATAGCGGGATTGATGAGGGGAGCGTGGGAATGGGGCGAACAGGTAGAGAGGGGGTAGCAACCAAACTTGTTCTCGGCTAGCAAATATAATACCCGTACCAAAGACAGTCGTTCAGCATGGACGAGGGGGTGAGACAGGGCTTCATCCACAGTTGCTCATACTACTCGTCTTCTCTGACTTCCTTTAGGCTTCCAGGAGTATGCCTTTTGATTTGAAATGTTCCATTTTACAGAACTGGGCCGGAGAGAGCGTGTGGTTGGGGTGGGTGCTCAAGGCCCTTGGATTCCGGCTACTCCCCAATTCCTAAATGCCCGCTGCGGTTCCAACCCTATTCCAGTTGTACAGCTGTGATCGTTTTTGTCCTCAGACTCGAATTGTGACCCTGGTGTAACGTGAAGGAATAAGACTTTTGACTCATTCGCCGTGGTAAGTGAAAGGTCTCAAGGACTGGTGTCGACATCATCACCAGTCTGCCGCATCCTGGTCATGGCTGAAACGTGTGAACTGCGCACTTTGTTTTTTTTTTGAAGGGGCAGTGGGGGTGGGTGAGTGGGAACGCCAGGATTTACCGCTGTTTTATGCAGGTTTCGTGATGTAATCCTGCCTCCATACCCCCCTCTCCTGCCCTCTCACCCTTCACCTCTACCCCCTCCGCTGCACACCCGCCCCTGAAATGAAATGAGTTCAAGTACTGGATCTTTAATCAAATTTTGTAATCCCATTTCAAATTAGTGTGTAACACATTTGTCAAATGTTTTATTTGCTTTACCAAAAGAAGCAAAAGCCAGTACGATGCGTAACGTAGCGACGAGTCCACATCCGAAGTTCTACACTCGATTTCATAGGGGAGGCCTCACTGCGCGTGGTTGAGTCCATATACGCTTCACCACATCGGTTTGAAGCCATGAGACCAAAGTGCGTAGATTCTATAGCCAGAGGAATAAACAAATAAAGAAGTGAAATGAGAAAATAAGATTTTGGAAGAGATTTTGTATCAAAAGAGTTAGAAGATGCCTGACTCGTGGATAAACGCAAAGCGCTGGTTGGGCTTTGGATACTGTGCAAACCTTGCTGACATCCAAAGTATCACGTACCTTACAATTCCAGTGGATCCGAAACGATGAGTTGATGCCACTCACTCCTATCCGCAGCTCTTCGACCTTCCTCCTCCAAAAAAAAAAAAGACAGAAAAAAAAAACAAATATATGGCTGAAGGCAGAATGGATGAAATTCTAAAGAAAAAGAAAGAAACAAGCAACAGAAAAACAACAACAAAATCCTCAACTTTGATCGGCAGATAGCTGCCTCCTTATATCCTGATTTCCTCACACACACACACACACACACACACACACACACACAACACACACACACACACACACACACACGTACGCGCACGCGCGCGACACTTACACACACACACACACACACACACAAGCGCGCGCGCACGCACGCACGGACGCACACACACACACACACACACACACACACACACACACACGGACACACACACACACACACACACACACACACACACACACACACACACATACACACACACACACACACACACACACACACACACACACACACACACACACACACACACACTTTTGTGTAAACTTTTGTATAAACTGAAAACTATTGGAATAAATGGAACTATGTATAACTGTGTCGGAGTTTTCTTTCAAAGTAGAATTATTCAAACGAGAATAAAGCATACATTTTCCAATACTAGAACACTGGACATGGTCTTCCACAAGGATCAGTATTAACTCCAATTTTATTTAATATCCTAATTGCAGATATAGCAAAAGGCTTATCCAAAGACATAGTTTTAGTACAGTTTGCATATATGTCTGTGGATGAAAGTCACTATGAACAGAAAAACCCCATTAAGATCCCTAAGTTAGATAAAGATCAAATATCAACATGAATTTTAAAAAAAAATCAGTAGTTTCTTACATGAAAATGGATTGACATTCTCGGCAGAAAAAACAAATCTAATGCTTTTTAACTCTAGATATGACCCAGAGAAACTTCCACAATTTACCCTGAATGGGTCGGACTTCCAATACGCCAAATCGGCTAAATTCCTAAAGATCATAAGCAAACAAAAATTGGGACAAGATAAAGAGAGTTTAACACTTCTATCTTCGGTTTTTGTGCGCTCTAGATTGATTTATGCTCAAGAAGTCTGCTTCAGTGCTCCACAGCATCTACTTAATAAGTTACGAAGTGTAGACTGCAAAGCATATAAGACTGCTCTTGGAGTTTCCACACATGCATGCAACATTGGGACATAATGAAATTGGAATCTTACCTTTGAACGAGTTTCGAAAAGTGTCCTCCTCTAAATTTATTTTAAGAATCTTTCACAGAAAAGTGTCCGTACAAATGAAGTATCTCTCCATTCAGAGACAGATTTGCTAAAAGAGCAAAAGACATAAAATCAACTAAATGTATTCAGTAATACAGATCTACTCTTTTTTTATTTTTTGTTTTTTGTTTTTTTGTTTTTGTTTTTTGTTTTTGCTGTCCCAACCTCTGCGCCACCTCAGAGGCAGTGCACCCACGCCGCTCATTCTGACACCCCGTCCACAGCCACAGCCCGGCAGGCCCCGCCGCAGCCCCGGCACCGGCAATCCACAGGGAGCAGTCAATGTCAAGTCGTCGAGAGGCAACCCACCGGAGGAGACACTGCACTGCTGCCGAGTCACTTCGGTGGTGTTCAGTGGCGCCTGTTCTGATCTAACATACGCAGGACACCACCTACTAAGCTCCCTACTGACGACAATAATTGCTTAGTCGCGGAGCCGGCGTGAGTGAGCTCTCCCTCCTGAGGGCGCCACCACGTCCGTCCAACGACAGCCCCCATGGACTCGCCAATACCGGTGACCCCGACGGAACCAAACCAAAGCCACAGACGTGGAGAGGACATCGAAATTGAGGTCACCATGAGAGCAGGGCATGAAGGGCCACAGAACTTGAGACATTTTTTTTAATGCTGATCGATGAGAATGAGGATGATTAAGATGATGCTACGGATTTCCATTTCGGTCTGAGACTACATGACAGGGCTGTACTCTACGCTTCCTTTCATAACATATCCCGGCGTCAACCAGGCCCGAGAGATAGAGGCACCTGCAGTGTTGGTCAGGAAATTTAAGCAACACTCTCAGAAACGCATCCATTAAGTGGATGAAACTCGACTGTGTGGTCCCAGTCTTCCCAAGTGAGCCCGCAGCAAACTCAACTCTGGGTAGGAGCCGGTCGGGGCAGAAAAACCCACATGACTCTGATGGGATTCGAACCCACGACCTCCCAGCCGGGTATCCGCGACGCTAACGACTTCGCCACGGCGGCTGGTCATCTACTCTTCTTAAAAAAACAACAACAACATTAACCAAAGTAAAATAGCTGTCAACTCATCCTTTCCAATCATTCCCAAATGGAAACAAACCAAAGCAAATTATGACACAAACTATACTTAACTGAACAAAAACGATCCACGATATCTCTTAAAATATTATGTAAATTCTCATTTGGAAAATCAATGTAAGGACCATCTTCAAATTCTTACGGATGCCTCAGTGTTAGATGACCATAGAACAGGAGCAGCTTTTATAATACCAAAATTAAAGGTAGAGAAATCATATCATCTTGGCATACACTTGTCAATTTTTAATGAGAATTAGTTGCTATTCTAATGCCCCTGAAGCATGTTTTAAATTCTTCCATAGAATTTGTCCACTTTTACTGTGCAGTGATTCGAAGTCAGTTCTTTCTGCCTTACAGTCTTTAAATCCAAAGATTCGTTGTAAGACTATTGCAGAAATCAATTACGTGACACATCTCCTATCGATGAAAAGAATGAATGTGACGTTCTGTTGGGTACCCTCACATTGTGGAATCTCAACAAATGAGAAAGTTGATCAAGCTGCTCGGAGAGCAGCTCGAAATACTGAAGGCACGACTACACTGAACATTCCGTTAGACCTATCAGAATCTTATACTTTGATTAATAAAGCATCCCTTAACAGTTTCAAAAGGTTATTGGAAGACACAGATAGTCAATATTATTACAATTGTATACAACCAAATCCTGACATTCACCCCAAGACTCAGTTAGACAAATTCGAAAGTCCGATATCTAGAGAGGTAATAACCTTAATTCATAGGATGCCTTTGAATTCACGCACACACACACACACACACACACACACACACACACACACACACACACACACACACACACACACTTGAATAAAGAGAGTCACCAATACATATACTAAAGGTTGTTTAGTCTGACAGTGGTCACTCTATGATATAAACGCACGCAGTAACCCCTTCAATATGAAGTTTACTTTTTCATCCGCGTCTGTCAGTCTGTTTGTCTGGCTGTCAGCAGAATACACACAAACTACTTAAACCGATTTTAATGAAACTTGGTAAGAAGGTTCAATGTTGACAACGAAAGAATCCCTCAAATTTTGGTGCATACCAAGATCGAAGAGAAGTTCGGGAATTTTTCATTACTTCAAACATTTTGTTTGCAAATTTCAAATGAAATAATGCAGTGATCTCGGTTAAAAGCAATCAGTTTGCCAACATATTTACGAACTTGTAAGATTTGGCACGGATCCTGATGTCAACCCGGACCCCATGAGCTAAACATCATCAACGATTAAGATTAAGGGGAGACTATTCATTAAGGGGGAGTAAGATGTGTGTTCGCTTAGTTACTGCTCAGTAATGAATTCAGTCAGAAACCTGCACTGACCACGGAAATGTAGCTGAGAGAATGAGCATTCAATGAAATGAAACAGTTTTCATACATCTAAGATCCTTTTGGAGATGAACAGTTTGCCATGATTTTTGGATAGAGTTTAAACAAAAAAACTTCGGAGGACTGTTTGACGAGAGTTTGCAGTCTCCCGACAGCGCTTCTTGTTGCTTGGCAACAGTTGCTGTCTTAATATGCTTCGTGAGGGGATGTTGAGGTTCACGTCAGGTGAGTCCAAATTAGCAGCCTACAGGATACAAAAAACATATATATTGTGTTGATAGAGTTACGACGCAGACGAGCAGGGCAGACTTCTTGAAAAACATGGAGGTGTTTACGGCAGTGAAAAGCCATAATTTTCCACCACAAGGCCGCATGGTGCTAACAAAGCGGCGCATCTTTCTCAACATATTTCGTTAAGCATGTCTGAAAGACTTCTTCACATAATATTTGTTATGTATTTGAAATTGTTTTTCATTTTCATCACACACATACACACACACACACACACACACGCGCGCGCGCGCGCGCGCGCGCGCACCACACACACACACACACACACACACACACACACACACACACACACACACACACACACACCACTCAAGAATATAAAAATGAATAAATAACCCCCACAAAGACACAGAAAACAAAAACAGACCAAAAATAAAATGCCAGGCGCGAAAAAAAAACAAAAAAAACAAAAAACAAACAGAAGGAAGTGGCTGGACAAGCATGCTGCGAGCCAGAACAAAATGGTGGATCCATGTGGAGCATGATAATAATGGACCCCATGTCGTCTCCCCCTGTGAGCACAGTTATAGCACTTCATCAGCAGCCTCCATCTCCTGTCTACGTAGAATGAACCGGTGTAACGATCCATTTTAACTCCCCTCCGCTTTTTAACTCCCCGGGAGTTAGAATTAGCACGTGCCAATTTTAACTCCCTGGGAGTTAAAACAAACCACGCCAGAATGACTACCCCCCCCCCTCCCCCCCCCTGTTTTAGATTAACTCCCCCACCCCAAAACATTCAGTTTTATGTGTTAGTCACGATATGAGAAATAAACATTTAATATACACCCCTCCCTCCCTCCCTCCCTCCCCCTCTCTCTGTCTGTCTCCCTGTCTGTCTGTCTGTCTCCCTCCCCCCCTCTCCCCCCCCCCCCAACTTTCTTTCAGTCTCTCGCTCACTCTCTCACTCTCCTTGCTTGTCTGTCTGTTTGTCTCTCTTAATCTCTCTCCCTCTCTCTTTGCTTGTCTCTCTGTCTGTCTATTTGTTTATCTATCTCAGTGTCTCTGTCTCTAGTGTCTCCCCTCACTCCCCCTCTCTCTGTCTGTCTGTTTTTCTTTCTTTCTTTCTTTTACTCCCCCCCCCCTTCTCTCTCTCTCTCTCTCTCTCTCTCTCTCTCCTCTCTCTCCCTCTCTCTCTCCTTCTCTCTCTCTACCTCCCCCCCCTCTCTTTCTGTCTCTGTCTGCATGCTTCTAGTCAGCTTTGTTTACTATTATTAGTGTTTATCAAAGACAGATTGGATTAGTAGGCTTTTATGTTAGCCTAAGATCTTTATCCTTGTCAAGTAAAGTTTTCAAGTGTCATGTGTCAAGTGTCTCTCTGCAGTGTGTGTGTGGGGGGGGGGGGGGGGGGCAGTCCTGGCATAAGGCCAGAATGACCCCCCCCCCCCCCCTTTCTATTTTTGAACTCCCCGGGAGTCAATCTGGATCAACATTTCTTGATCGAAAGTAACTCCCCGGGAGTTAGTTTAGGCCCGTGCGTATTTTAACTCTAACCCCCTGGGGTTAGAGTTAAAATACGCACGGGCCTAAATCAAGAAATGTTGATCCAGATTGACTCCCGGGGAGTTAAAATGTAGAAGGGGGGAGTCATTCTGGCCTTATGCCAGGACTGCCCCCCCCCCCTCACACACACACACTGCAGATAAACACTTGACACATGACACGTGAAAACTTTACTTGACAAGGATAAAGATCTTAGGCTAACATAAAAGCCTATTAATCCAATCTGTCTTTGATAAACACTAATAATAGTAAACAAAGCTAACTAGAAGCATGCAGAGAGAGAGAGAGGGGGAGAGAGAGAGAAGGAGAGAGAGAGAGGGAGAGAGAGAGAAGGAGAGAGAGAGAGAGAAGGGGGGGGGGGAGAGTAAAAGAAAGAAAGAAAGAAAACAGACAGACAGAGAGAGGGGGAGTGGGGGGAGACACTAGAGACAGAGACACTGAGATAGATAAACAAATAGACAGGCAGACAGAGAGACAAGCAAAGAGAGAGGGAGAGAGATTAAGAGAGACAAGCAGATAGACAAGCAAAAAGGCAGACAGACAAACAAGGAGAGTGAGAGAGTGAGCGAGAGACTGAAAGAAAGTTGGGGTGGGGGGGTGGGGGGGGGAGGAGAGAGGAGACAGACAGACAGACAGACAGGCAGACAGGCAGAGAGAGGGGGAGGGAGGGAGGGAGGGAGGGGTGTATATTAAATGTTTATTTTTCATATTATGACTAACACATAAAACTGAATGTTTTGGGGTGGGGAAGTTAATCTAAAACGGAGGGGGGGGGGGGGGGGGGGGGTCATTCTGGCGTGGTTTGTTTTAACTACCGGAGAGTTACAATTGGCACGTGCTAATTCTAACTCCCGGGGAGTTAAAAAGTGGAGGGTGAGGTAAAATGGATCGTTACACCGGTCTGCCTTTCCAGCGGCAACGAAAATACAACTGGACTTTCCTGCCTTTTGTTTTTACCTGACCTCGCTGTTTCAACGACCTTTCATTCCTCTCACCCCCACTTCGTATCCTCTATCCTCCGCGTTTTCCGTCCTCCCTCCCAGTTTCCTGCCAGTCTTTCCTCCCTTCTACCCATTTCTTCAATTTGCCATTTCTCCTGCCACCGGATTTGCTTGTGTGCCGTTGCATTCATCTCACACGAGACTTCAGACTTCAGACTTCAGATTTTTATTCAGTAAGGCCATCGGCCCATTTGAAGGGGGAATGAGCACAATCCTTCACATTATAATGTGTAAGAAACAAAATCACTGGTCACGAAAAGAAAAAAAAGAAAAAAGAAACAACTATACCAATAAGAACATCAACTAAGACGTCATTATTTCTCTAATCTTAGACACCTTACACAAAAACGTACCTAAATTCCTAATTACCTTATAACTGTTAGAGCTAAGTAGTAACTGTAATCGAAACATACACGGGCGCTCATATTTCTGTGGGATAAATGTTTGGTGAAGATCTTCTAAAGCTGGGCAAAGGAACATAAAATGTATTTCATTTTCCTCACCTTGCATACACAATGGACAAAGCAAGTCAGTTTGTGTATGTTTTCTGTATCCCCCCTAAGTAATGAGTCTTTATTTCAGAAACACCGACTCTAAATTTAGCAATTAATCTTTCCAAACGCATGTCCAAATCCAGTTTTAAATAAGGCTGAATATATTGGAAACTAGAATAATTTCTGTAGAAATCATACCGTTCACTAGTTTGGATATGGTCGTCCCACAATTGCCATCTACAGTCAATCAACCTTTGTCGAAAAACACAAATAAACTGTTTTTGATTTCCAACACCATGAGTCAGCCAAACATCCCCAAAGCCATGCTTACACAGAAACAAATGCACATTTGAAACCCAGTTCATTTTTCCCTTTACATCCAATTCAAACAACATCTCATAAGACTTACAAGGCAATCTATAATGATCCATGTGTAAGAGCTTTAACCAATATCGCACACATCTAACGGCTGAACCAATGAACTGTGGATATCTATTGGACTCTCCATACACCAAATCATTAGAGATACGCCTGTCGAGACCTAGAAACCTCTTCAAAGCAAATAAATGCACAGCCTCACAAGGAACAACAGCATTATCTAAACCCCAAATTTCAGCTCCATACATCAACATAGGCTGTATCTGGGAATCAAATATTTTTAAGAATAATTCAAGCGAATTATTGTTCAAAGCATGCAATCTTTTTATTACACATATCAAAGCATTCTTTGCCTTACATGCAAGGTCTTTACAAGCAAAGGTAAAACTTAGGCGTGTAGAAAAGTAGATTCCCAAGTATTTATAAACATTTAGCACAGGTATAATAAGTCCATCATACGTCCATCTTTCCCTCGCCGCCAAATAACCTCCCTCTCTAAACACCACAATGTTGCTTTTACTCATATTAACTTTTAACTCTAATGAGGATGCAGCCCTGCTCAGATTATTTAGCTGACGTTGTAATCCAACTATTGTTTCTGAAACCAAAACAACGTCATCTGCCAAAAGTAGAATAAATAATTCTAACACATCATTTGTAAATCGTCCACCATGAAGGCCGTTATTAATTACCTCAATGGGAAGCTCATTAATGAAAATTGAAAATAATACAGGGCTACAGACATCACCTTGCCTTACTCCCGCAACACAATTAATATAATCTGTCACACTGGACCCACTTCTTACCCTTGTTTTAACAACTTTGTACATAGCTCTAATACAGTTGAATAATTTCCCCTTGACACCATTTTTAAGTAATGCTCTCCATAGAAGCTGTCTGTATATGGAGTCAAAGGCTTTTTCGAAGTCAATAAACGCAATATAAAGTTTACGATTTAAAGAAAATTGTTTCTGAACAAACGCGAGGAAAGTAAACATATGATCGATAGTAGAGTAAACCTTTTTGAACCCAGCTTGCTGTTCTCCAGTAATATTATTACATTCAATCCACTCCTGTAATCTATTGTTAGTAACAGTGCTGTACAGTTTACTACTAACGTCAACTAAAGATATACCTCTATAATTATTAGGATTATTTCCATCACCTTTCTTGAATATTGGCAAGGTTACAGATTCTTTCCAGTTTTCTGGGAAGATACCATCATCAAAAATCCTATTGAAAAAAGCTAGTAAAAAATCAACAACTTGAGCTCCACCAAATTTCAACAATTCACCAATAATAGAATCAGGCCCTGCCGATTTGTTAGTTTTAATTTTCCGCATGGCAAACATAATTTGTTCTTTAGAAATGGGGCGATTAAAATACTCATCATCATCTTCACCAGTGACAACAGAAAGTTCATAATTATCTGAGACATCTTTATCTAACAAATGTGTAAAGTGCATATACCATGTGTCCAGAGAGATATTATTGTTGTGATATTTTCTTTTGAAGGAGGCTCTTTTTACTGTTTTCCAAAACTCCTGTTGTGAAGGAAGAGATCTGATCATATTATCTAACAGCTTTTTATTGAATATTTTCTTCTTCTGTTTTAGAAGATTTTTATATTCTCTTCTCGTAATAACATACTCACTTCTGTCACCAACGTCCAAAGTACGCAGCCATACTCTCAATAATTTTAGTGCTTTTCTTTTCATTAACAAACAATCACAGTCAAACCAATCCTCGTTCTCACCACTGTTCCTTATTTGCACACGTTTTTTCATACCTTCAGCACTGTTTTTGATACAATCGTTGAACAAGTTTAAAGCTTTATCTACATCAACAGCAATCAGTTCTAAGGCCTCATTTAATTTTGTACGCATTTCTGCTTCACACAAACTGTCCCTGTAAGTCATGGCATAGTCATCATTCCACACAAACCTTTCGGAGATAGTAGCCTCAACATTCTCAGTTGATTTATCAGAGTTAACTGTTGAGAAGTCAATGTGAAATTCAATAGGAAAATGATCGGATTCGATCCGTTCTGAAATAAACAAATTACAGGAATCACAAAGAGTAGAGAAAAAAAATCTTTTGACACAAGGAAATAATCATTTACGCTGTTCCCGCTGTCTGTTACATATGTATAGCAACCATGGCTCTCACACGAGAGAGAGAGAGAGAGAGAGAGAGAGAGAGAGAGAGAGAGAGAGGGGGGATTATTGATAAGCATTGACATGCTTTTTACATCCAGTCTTCGCCCTTTATGGGGTCCACAGTATAAAACTCGGCATACTGTAGAATGCCAAGAGAAAATGAAGATGGGGAAGGGGAGAGCAGTGCGTATGGAAATATGCGGAGAGAGAGGAAGAGAGAGAGAGAGGGGGGGTAGAAGAGAGAGAAGCAGTGCATATAGAAGCAAGCACACAGACAGACAGACAGACAGACAGACAGACAGAGACAGAGAGAGAGAGACAGACAGACAGACAGACAGACAGACAGCAAGACAGAGACAGACAGACAGACAGACAGAGACAGAGAGAGAGAGACAGACAGCAAGACAGAGAGAGAGAGAGAGAGAGAGAGAGAGAGAGAGAGAGAGAGAGAGAGAGAGAGAGAGAGAGAGGCATACAAAGCATCTTTAAGAGTGAAAGTATAATACTAAACATCTATGGAAACAAAATATGACGAAGGATACAATGAATGCTGTCCATGATGCAAATGCGAAAGGGGCATAATACAATTCAATGGCAAATTTATTATAATGGCCATTGCTACCCTCTCTCGACCACAGATCCAGATTCCGAATTTCATTCAAGGCCCATTGTTTATGGCCCTGCCGACCAAGAACGCCGTACAAGAGTTGATGACAAAATCACTGCAGCCCAGAGGCATAGGCTTGTCAGAGAGAGAGAGAGAGAGAGAGAGAGAGAGAGAGAGAGAGAGACAGAGACAGAGACAGAGAGACAGAGACAGACAGAGACAGACAGAGACAGAGACAGACAGAGACAGAGACAGAGACAGAAACAGACAGAGAGAGAGACAGAGAGAGAGTCGGAGTTGGAGTCAGATGAATTTATTCACGATAGGCCATGGCCCACTATGAGAGAGAGAGAGAGAGAGAGAAGAGAGAGAGAGGAGAGAGACAGAGACAGAGACAGAGACAGAGAGAGAGTCGGAGATGGAGTCGGGTGAATTTACTCACGATAGGCCATGGCCCAATATGAAAGAGAGAGAGAGAGAGAGAGAGAGAGAGAGAGAGAGAGAGAGAGAGAGAGAGAGAGAGAGAGTCAGATTAATTTATTCACGATAGATCATGGCCCAATATGAAAGAGAGAGAGAAGAGAGGGGGGGGGAGAGGGAGAGAGAGCGGATGGGGGAGGGAGGAGACAGAGACAGAGACACAGGGAGATTCAGTTCAGATTCAGATCTTTCTTCTGTTAGGCCATAGTCCCTCAGAAGGGGGGGGGTATAATATTAGATATGATAGACACAGAGAGAGAGAAAGACAGAGAGACAGAGACAGAGAGACAGGGAATAGCAGATGAAGTTTCTAAAAAATACTTACATTAACCGGTGTAAAAACAGTAGGCCAAAATGGAAAAAAAAAAAAAAAAAAAAAACCAACTACAATCAAAGAAAGAAACAAACATGCTTATTATAACTGTTTCAACACAAAACACTCTACACATTTCAAAGTACGTAAGGACGATCAGAGGTATAGGGATTGGAGAGCAAGGGGTGGGGGGGCGGGGGGGGGGGGGGGGGAAGGTAGACGAATGAGGTCTTAACATCAGCGTATTAAGAAACTAAGATAGTGTTTTGTGAATGTTGATAGACAGCGGTGTCTGATCGACTTCTCCAAAGTCCCCTTTTCTCTGTTGACTTCTTAAGATCCGCTGCGTTTGCCGTGCGGTGCGACTTGTGATGGAGGGAAATGAGATCCTGGTGATTGAGAGGGCGGGAGCTCTTCTCAAGACATCTGTTTGGCTTGGTCTTCACCTAGACATGAAGTACACACTGGCTCTTACGTGTGTCAGTCGGCTTCCCCTGCTAGGGGCTGAGTCAAGACAGGCAGTTCCCCAACTGGCCGGGGTAACACCTATAGCGCTCTGCTTGCTGTCCCCTGGGAGCTGCGCATGATTAGGGGCGATAGGTTTAATTGATTGATAATTGTCGTATCTTCCTCCTGAAGCTTGGAGTGGGTCAAGACACGAGTTTCTTGGCCCTAGCCCCATAGTTGGACTTCATGGCTGGTGGGTACCGGAGGGAGGAAATCTCAAATCAAACAAAACGACTTCTTCACCCCATCCCCCCCCCCCCCCCCCCCTAAAAGGAGAAGGCTGGAAAACAAATGAAGCGGAGGAGAGATTATGATAATGAGCAGGAGGACCCTGATACAGACGCTGAGATCAGAGGAGACACTGGTTTGGGGGCTTCGTGGCTGGTAGCGGGGGTTGCAAATAAAGACGAATCTTCGTCGGCGCTCAGCCGTTTTACAATCCACAAAGCCTTTACAAGTTTGTCGGGCAATCCCAAGTCCATTAAAAGACTGAGGAACGCGTCTGCCTCTACCTGCTAGAATTAAGTTCCGGAAAACGGTAACGGTGAGTTCTTAATATTCATTTCCATCTGCATCTGTGAGTCGACAAGAGCTGCTAAGTCTTATTGAAGAACTTCCATTTTTTGTCTGAACGGAAGTGACCATTTTCAAGTTGTCTTGGCATGCACAAGGAAAGAAAGGTGCACTCTGTCCGAACACTTCAATTTTTTTTTAAAGCTAAGTGGGATATTTTGCAAGAAATGTCCGAAAAGAACTGATGTGACAGCAAGTTCTGCAAAGCCCGTACCCTGCAAACACCGTGACAAGTATACTTATAAGATGTGTAAAAGTCAGTATTCCAACTTCATCCAATAATGTTCAATGCTTAAGACAGCATGGTTTAACCCTGACTGCATACGCATCACAGATAAACGCAAACGGGCTCAACGTTGCGTGTTACCACAGACCACCGGCGTCTAACACTTGAACTCATCACAAATTGCGAGCCAAATCAAGACATACATTAATTTCAAGAAAGCGAAAGTCCGTGTTGGAGAGACTTCTGCTCGATGGCGACTTCAGAAATGTCAAAGAAAAAAGACTGGAAGATCATCAGGAAAACCAAAGGGAAAAAACAACAACTCTTTCCATTCACCACCTGAAACATGCATATGCTCTGATAACAAATAAACAAGCTGTCACCAGTCTGATGGTCCCGCTGTTGAACAACCCTGTCCCTCCACAAATAGATCTGCTGAACAACCCTGTCCCTCCACAAATAGATCTGCTGAACAACCCTGTCCCTCCACAAATAGATCTGCTGAACAACCCTGTCCCTCCACAAATAGATCTGCTGCTTTCTTGAAAAACAAATAACTGAAAAGAACATCTCCCAGCAACTTTCCTTCTGAAAATGCCGAAGTCGACAATCCGCCATTTTCACTTAATGAACTAAAATAATCTCTACAAACCTACCATCATTCTGCTCCTGGCCTTCATGAAATCCATTACCAACGTCTGAAGCATCTCTTGGAAAGCTGCCTCCAGACTGCACTAAAAGTATACAATCATTCCTGGACCACAGAGCATTTTCCGCCCTTCTCTTCATTCCTGATTCTAGACCTGGAAAAGGCTTCACCAACCCTTCAAATCATCGCCCAATGGCTCTGACCACCTGTCTTTGCAAATTAATGGAAAAAAATTATCAACTCTTGTCTGATGGTAAAGCTACAACCCGGTGGCGTCTCTCTCTCTCTCTCTCTCCTCTCTCTCTCTCTCCTCTCTGTACACACACACACACACACGCGCGCGCGCGCGCACGCACGCACGCACCCCCCCCCACACCCACACCCACACACACCCACACACACCCACACACACACAACGCGCGCGCGCACACGCTCTCTCTCTCTTCGAAAAAGAACAATACATTTCATTTATAGAAGCTATGTCACAAATTCGATTCGGGACAGTTCCTCTAAATAATAATTTGCACAGATTTAGCAACTGTCCATCTGACCGAAACTGTGTGGTATGTGCTTCAAAAATTGAGAATGAAAGTCACTTCATATTTGAATGTCCTTTATACACTGATCTCAGAAAGAAGTTCTTACAACAAATCTCGGCAATGCCTTTGCAGTCGTTACTCCGAGCAGAGAGAAGGACAGATTGTCAAAACCTAACAAAGTATATTTTCCATGCTATTAATATGCGAAAACGGTTTCTCGAAGCTGACCACGTAAACGATAATAAATGAGTTTTGTGTATATTTTGTTACTGATGGAGCTAGTAATTTTTGCTTGATTTTTGTTTTTGATCATCCCTGTTCCCCATGCCTCCATTCTCCTTTTCCATCTCCCCGCCACCCCTCTGTTTGTGTTTGTATTATGGCCTATGGCTGATGTACAATAAACACTCGGACTCTCTCTCTCTCTCTCTCTCTCTCTCTCTCTCTCTCTCTCTCTCTCTCTCTGTCACACACTCGTACTCTCCTATTCAAACTCACATGATCACAATCACAAGCAAACAAACCGGATACGAAAGGGAAAGATGTCAAAGGAGATCGAACAGAGGCAGCAACGCAGTGCGCGGAGGCCCAGAGAAAACACTACGACTTTTCATATACATTAAGTCCTTCTGGATAGTTGGTATTAAGTTCAAAGCTGTAATAATACGTTGTGGCCACGAAATCAGAGACTTTTTCGTTAATCGAGTAGGAGAGTTCCTCCGATCTAGGCTTAATCAATGACAGAGCTGAGTTAGGTTGTTAGGCCTATAGCAGGAGTAGTAACGGCCGAGTTAGGGAGTTGGGCCTATAGCAAGAGCAGTAACAGCCGAGTTAGGGCGTTAGGTCTATAGCAAGAGTAGTAACGGCCGAGTTAGGGAGTTAGGTCTATAGCAAGAGTAGTACTGGGCGAGTTAGGGTGTTAGGCCTAAAGCGAAAGCAGCAACGGCCCAGTTAGGGCGTTAGGTCTATAGCAAGAGTAGTAACGGCCGTGTTAGGATGTTTGGCATATAGCAAGAGTTGTAACGACAGAGTTAGGGCGTTTGGCCTGTAGCAAAAGTAGTAACGGCCGAGTGAGAGCATTAGACCTATAGCAAGAGTGGTAACAGCAAAAGCCAGACTGCGCTAGATGGAAAATGTTGTGAAATTCCCTTTAGTTTCGTGATTGTGAGCATCCCTTGCGATATGTTTGGACACAATCCGTAAGAAAGATGTTGGTTTAGAACTATTTGAATGTGTGGGATTGGGACATTTCGGAAGAGAATTCACCTCGGCTTATTTTAGAGCAGACAGGATTTCAGTTCAGAACTATTTCAATCTGTGCATTTTGGTAATTCGGATAGTGGAATCACGTTCGGTTTAGAGGAGACAGAATAACGTTTTCTTCAGGAGACAGGAAATGAGTCTTTGTAAGCTAGTTAAATTTTAAGTGTAGATGCATATAAATTGTCTGAGCCTGTAGCTTTCTCGTTGTTGTTGTTGTTGTTGTTGTTGTTGTTGTTGTTTTGTAAACTCAGGAACAATTTCGTGAACAGCAAGCAATAACATGAAAAAACGGATCCACACTCTTAAATCGTCGCTGACAAAACACACGCAGAGCGGCTGAAATTTCATTATTTCCCGGAGAGGGGAAATTTGCAGCCTTCTGTATTGATTTAAGCTAATCTTAGACAACGATTCTTTATCAAGTCAGCGGACCACCTAGTTGCAGTGTTATCTGCTTTCTTCCGGGTTTTGTCTGTCATTTAGTTAATAACACGCTGCAACAATGCTGTGCACCTGCTCGCCTTTATCAATGTTTCCAAAATATTCTGATTTTACCTTTCCAATTTGAGATCTCTCTCTCTCTCTCTCTCTCTCTCTCTCTCTCTCTCTCTCTCTCTCTCTCTCTCTGCCTTTTTTCATAGTTTTCTTTATGCATCTTATAATGTTGTTGTAGTAATGGTAGCCCTTGTCAGTTTGTTAGGAAATATTATGTGTTTAGAGCTCTTCCTTCAATGCTGTTTACGTTTATCAGCGATAAAAAAATAGATCGCACCAGACAGCATCATGTCTATCTATGTAATGACGTATCCTCAAGTAAATAGCTAAGCTTCATTCAACAAGAAACGCATCTTTTTCTGAATACTGTGATGAAACAACATGGAACTGTTTTGTAGTTCCCATTTGGTTGTCTTGGACACTTACAGAGCCTTTTGTATATAACGGGACAGTAGTTACTCATATTGCTTTATTGCACCCTAAGTCTT
>CM065732.1:38706781-38711781 GCA_033310375.1 Conus canariensis | reverse complement strand
CCTCCCCTCCTCAGACCCACAGGACGGCCCACCCAATGCTACAAGGATGTATGCAAGCGCGACCTTAGGGCAATCAGCCTCAACCTAGCAGACCTGGAGATAGCAGCTTCAGACGGGGTCAGCTGGCGGTCCACCATCACGGCCGGCATCAAACAAGCAGAGCAGAGCAGAGAGGCCCAGTAGAAAGAACGGAGGCTTCGCAGACGGCAAAGAATTGCGTCAGCATCCACACGACACATGACCGAGACTTAACCTGCAGCAGCTGCAACAGAGTCTACCGCTCGAGGATCGGGCTCTTCGAACACAGCAGGCGCTGCAACTCCACAACTGACTGATCCACGGCGCAACACCATTGTCTCTCGAGACAGACGGATGCCATCATCATTGAGTGTGATGAGGCTCTCTTCTCTATTGGTTGGTGTCCCTTTCTTCGGGGATTTCTGGTCTTCTTTTATATGATTATTGTACTGTTTCATGTTTTAATGTGTTCCATCCATAGAGCTTATAGCTACTTCTGTCACAAGCTTTACGTCTCTCATCTTCCATCAGGTTTAGCATCCCCCGTTGGCACACTTTAACATTATATTCTTCCAGTGTGTTAGAGACCTTGTTCGTACGGTTAATATAATTTATCAAGGGGTCTTAGTCTTTATTCACAGGATTTAGAGTATTCTTTCTCGGGATTGAACGTTTTTCACTGGCTTTTAGTATCTAATTTAGTTTCGCTGTTTATGAACTAAAGGCACTGGTGTCTTCTTTGCATGATACATGTTCCTCTTTCTCATGGTTTAGTGACCTCTTCTTCAGAATTTAATGTAAGGCTTTTCTTTCGGCAGGCCATAAGAGGATGACCGCAGTTCGATAATAAGTATCAGTCTACCAGAGAACCATTGATCTACGTCTTCCAGGACAATTGCCATCCTCACCAAGAACATTCAAGTCTTGGGAAAGGATTCACAAGACAACACTGTGCTATAAAGACAACTGACGATGATGTAAGTGCAAATTCTGTACTTAGAAGCAGTTCTTAAGCAGGTGTTTAACTGGTGACTTTCGTCCTTGCAAGGCCGATAACGGAGAGACAGGCAGGTAGGTAGGTAGGTGTAGTTACAATAATTTGTTTTATTTGAGGACTTTGTAGGGGTTTTGCGTTTTTCAAATGGATTCTTGTGGCCCCATCTCCCCCTTTTTTACACGTTGTGGAGTGGATCTCCAACTCTCCCTCTCCCCTCCCTCCTTCATCCCTCCATTCTCCCTACACCACCTCGCCGTGCCTTACCGCCTTTTTCCCGCCCCATCTTTACCGACTGATCTGTTACAGGGAGCTCAGCGGTAAGTTCTGTAGTCACTAATGCCGAAGAAAATATTCTCACTTTTGTTTCGATCCACAGAACATGATTGACCTCAAACACGTATTCTGCAACAGCAGGAGCAGAGAAAAGGGGACAATATTTGGGAGGAAATTCTGATATTGATTTCAGTACAGTGCAGAAGTTAAATTTTCATTGGGGGTGCGAGATGGAGAAATGAGCTTGATGTAGGATGATTACGCTAAACCATGCGAAAGGAGGATGCTAAACCTGATGAAAGAGGAGGGTGTTTAAACATTCTTAATTAAATCAATTTCTATCTGTCTTACGCACCGCACGCACACACGCGTGCGCGCGCGCGCGCGCACACACACACACACACACACACACACACACACACACACACACACACACACACACACACACACAATATGCCCACAAACAACACCACCCCCTCCACTCTACAGAGACGTATACTCTATAATCTTTTTTTTATTGACAAGCGTAGAGATTTTGTGTGCACACGGTTATGTAAAAGAAAAAAAAATGTGGAAAAAGGAAAGAATCGCGCAAACTTTAAAAATCAAGTTACTTTTGTGAATTTTGTATTTCAGAAATATTTGCACAAGAATTCTGTTAAGAAATTATTTATGTTTACATCAACAGGGGCAAAGAACTCCAGCATCAACGGCTGTGGAAAACGGAGACCAGGACGAGTGAACTCGGGGAATCCTGCTCATTACTACTGGGAGAGTAGGCGCGGTGGTCTTACATTGAAATCTTTTCCTCTTTTTTTCTCTCATTCCTCCTCCAGCAATTTTCCAGTACAGCCCCCCCCCCCCCCCCCCCCCCCCCCCCCCCCCCCCATTTCTTTCATACTTCAGTTGTGTTTTGTAGACCTAGAATCTAGTTTTCAAACCACGAGTTCAGTACCTGGTTCGTAGGAGAGGTTCACCGTGTGCTTTCAGATGGATTGTCTTCTTTTCCTGAGGATTCGGTGTCTTCTTCGTTCACAGTGTTTCTCGGGATTTTTTTTCCAGTTTTTTCTCCTTCGTTAAAAGGGCTTAGCGTCATCTTTGTCAGGGATTATTGTTTTCTTGATAAACAAAATATAGTGTTTTCTCCTCTCGGGTTTTGTGCGTCTTTCTAACGTCAGAATCAGTCGTTCATATGCTTAATATCGTTGCTTAGGGGCTTTCTTGTCGATGTTCTGCGGTACAAGGACACAAAACAGGGGGTACCAGGGGAAATTCTTTGCCGATCGTGAAATTCGTCTGGCTAAATCCACCATTCCAGATGTGAAAGAAGGCAAGTTTCTGGGTGTTATATTTGAACCACAAACTGAACTTTAAAAGTCACATCCAACACTTAAAAACTGGTTGTTGGAAAGCACTGAACATTCTAAGAGTTGCGGCTGAAACTTACCTTAAACTACTGTTTGAATCTCTCTTCTGAACCCCAAAACCTGTGTTTTTTTTACCCCTAGTTCCAAAAGAAATTCGACGACCACCCGAGTTCCATTCCACCCTTGGGAATTCGTATGAATCCCCACTTGAACAATGCAGATACAGACCTTGGAGTCCTGTGTGATTTAGCCAAGTTTCCAGATGACCCACCATGGACTTCCTTCACTCCAGGGATCCGGTTTCATTTAGCCTTATACCGTTAAGATTCCACTAACTCCTTTTTGCCGAACTGTGTTCGAAGTTTCCATCCTTGGGAAGAATTGTCACCGACGGTTCCAAATCCGAGGAGAGGGTTGCCTTTGCTGTGTATTGTGCAACAGGTCCTCCTCAGATGTTATGAACACATTCCCACTGACAGTTTCATCTACACTGCTAAGTTGACAGCCTTGGTCCCGGCTCTAAAATGTCTGTATCAAAACATAAAGATTTCATGTTGTCGGATTCTCCTTCTGCTGTGGAGTCCATTACCAACCGTACCCTCAAGCACCCTCAGCTGCTGAAATTATTCGAACTGTACATCTGTCTGAAATCAGATGGATACAACATAGTTTTTGCTTGGGTTCCCAGCCATGTGGGGATTCTAGGCAACGAGCTGGTCGATCAACTTGCCACGAGTGCCACAATGAAAGAGTTGAGCAGACTGTTTTTCCCTCGCACTGATCTGAAACGCAAAGCCCAAGCTACGTCAAAGACCTCTGGCAAGAGGAATGGAACTTGCAGACGGATAACAAACTGTTTAAAATCCCTAACCTCAAAGAGTTTTTACTATGTTCCAGAGGTGGCCGTAGAGAAGAAAGTTTTGTGCCGTTTGCATACAGGCCACTCCTTTTACACCCATTCTTATCTTTTAAAAGGTGAAGAAGCTCCTTGGTGCATTCCATGTCATGTGCCACTCACAGTGAAACATATTCTTTTAGTGTTGGGACTTTGATGATGTGAGACATAAACATTTCACAGCAGACTTCATGAAAACTTTGTTCAGAGATGTGTCCCACCTGATGTGATCTTTGAATTTCTGAAAGAGAATGGCATTTTTCATCTGATCTAAGGTTTCTGCAGATTTTTAACAAAATTGCTAGTGTGTTTTTAGGTTATTTTAAAGGGTTGTGTGAGTGAAGTAAAGGGCCATATCAGGGCTGTCACCATGGTAAAGTCAACACAAGTAAAAAAAAAAAAAAAAAACCATTTTTCATCTAATGTAAGGTTTTTGCAGATTTTTAACAAAATTTTTAGCGTTTTTTTTTTGCAAGGTGTATTTTAAATGGTGGTGTGAATGAAGATTTTTTTTGGACTAGAGTTGACTTTAACGCGGTGACAGCCCTGATATGGCCTTTTGTGAGCGGCTGGGCTATAGGCAACATTACCTTACCTCACCATAGGGCTGATAAATCTTTTTTTTGTCAGAAGGGTTAATTTCAGCTGCTTTTAAAAGGCTAAATGTTACCCTTTCATATCGTGTAGTGTAATTTTCTTTCAAAATGCTGGTCTTTGTTTCGTAGGTTGATTCGTCTTTTCCAAGGCTGACGCCTCGTTAAGTCTCCCGTTTCCCAGGTTGAGAATCATGTTTTTTTTCATAGACTTTACTGAATCTATTCTCAGCGAGTATGAACGTCATTCTTAGGCATGAGTTTCTACTGTTCATGCTTTAGTGTATTCTTTGTGATGGTTTAGCGGCGACTTCTTTGTCAGAATTTAATCTGCGGCTTCGTTTGTGGCAGGTCGTGAGGGATGGGCTGTCTACAAGAATCACTGCTAGTCAGCCACGAGCTTTCCCACTTCATCTTTCACAACCACCTCCATCCTCATCAAGGGCAAACGACTCCAGAGACGGGAATACTACCTACATCGTCATCGAGTTCACAGCGTTACTACAGGCTTCCAGAGAATCCGCTCCCAGCGAGTGCAGGAAGAAACGTGACTTCTGCTGGACCATCCCACAGCAGGGACTTCAGGATGCATTCACAACCCACAACCACAAGGGACAGCGAAGACAAGGAGCCTTGCTCAGGGAACTGTGAAGAGTTTGGAAAAAGTCAAAACGTTCCTGCTTTTAACAGCATTTTATGTGCGTGTGTAGGGCGAGTGCGTGTTTGTGCGCGCGCGCGCGCGTGCATGCGCGTGTGTGATGTGATCTTTGAATTTCTGAAAGGGATTAACATTTTTCATTTAATCTCAGATTTTAGGGAAGACAGATTAACGACGTTTCCAGAGTGTCTTTGGATGG
>CM065732.1:38691781-38699281 GCA_033310375.1 Conus canariensis | reverse complement strand
TCCACTCTGTCATAGCTGCTGTTCTGAAAGCAGACAAGCTCGCAATACTTCTGATGGCGACTCCCGGGAAGGTGTCATTGGCAAACATGGAATAGGACACTGCAACAGCAATGGTCTCCTGCTATTCTAGTGATCACCAACAGCCTTCCGTGTTACACGACATCATGGATACATTCCCGCTCCAGGCATTGGCATCTCATCAACTACGTCATTGTCAGAAAGAGAGATAGGCCGGATTTAAGAGTCACCAAATCCATGTGCGGTGCCGAATGTTGGACTGACCACCGTCTCATAATCAGGAAACTTAACATTCGGATCCAACCTTAGAGACGCATGCAAGGCAAGAAGGTTCCAAGATGGCTTAATGTCACCGATTGCAAAAACCAGCAGAACCAAGCAGTCATTTGGAGACATTCTGGGAGAACGCCTGAATTCGACTCTCTAGACAACCAGAATGTGGAAGCCTACTAGTCGACCTTCAGAGAACTGATTAACAACACTACTGCCGAGGTCCTGGAGCCAGCAGCCAAGAAACACAATGACTGGTTTGATGACATCCAGCAGCCACTGGATAAGAAACATCTTCTGCACAAAGATTACCTCAGTGACACCAAGTCCACCTCCAAAAAAAGATGCGTTCAACAACATACGCAAAAGATTTAAAGAGAAACTAAGAAAGATGCAAGCCACATGGCTGAGCAACAAAGCTGATGAGATCCAAATGATATACTGGTAGGTATGACATGAAAAATGTTTATGATGCATTAAAAGAAGTTTATGGACCTACATCATCCGGATCATCCTCTCTGCTCAGTGCTAACGGAAAAACAGCGATCACTGACAAGAAAAAGATCTTGGAACGTTGGACAGAACACTTCAACAGCGTACTAAACCGCCCATCATCCAATGACAAAGCCATTGACCGGCTTCCTCAAGTGCCCATCAACTAACAAATGGATGAAGAGGCGCCAGTCTAGAGACCAAGCTGAAGGTGTACAGAGCAGTTTTCCTCCACACTTCTCTACGCATGTGACATGTGGACGATGTACCAACGGCATGCCAAGAAGCTGAATTACATCCGCACAACCTGCCTCAGAAGATGGTTAAACATGAAATGGCAGGACAAAATCCCAGACACAGAGGTGCTCGACCAAGCAGGCCTGCCTAACATCCACACCATCCTGATGCTGTCTCAGCTTCGATGCGCAGGTCATGTAGCTCGCATGCCAGACCACCGGCTACCCATGAGACTCTTCCACAGTGACCTGCAACCAGGAGTGCGTTCTCATGAAGGTCGGAAGAAACGCTTCAAAAACACTCTCCAAACATCCGTGAAAGCGTTTGACATCAACCCTTACACGTGGGAACCAACTGCTCTGAGTCGAGCTAGATGGCGCTACTCTATCGACGAAGGCGCCAGTTCTTGTGAAGAAAGGAGGACAGCTGCAGAGCAGCAATAGAGACAGGCCAGGAAAGCCCACCCAGCGATCAAGAGGGAGTCTCCTGCATCACCGCATATTCTGTGCACGCATCGGTTTCATTAGCCGTCTGTGCATCCCTTAATCGTCTCACCGCCCCTAACCCCAAGATGACTACACTGGTCCTCGTCGACTCGACAGACGAACAGATCTCTCTCTCTCTCTCTCTCTCTCTCTCTCTCTCTCTCTCTCTCTCTGTGTCCCCTTTGTTATCGTCTTCTCAGTTTTTCTTCCTCTGCTGGCAAAGCACGCGCGCGCGCGCGAGTGTGTGTGTGTGTGTGTGTGTGTGTGTGTGTGTGTGTGTGTGTGTGTGTGTGTGTGTGTGTGTGTGTGTTCGTGTGTGTGTGTGTGTGTGTGTATGTGTGTGTGTGTGTGTGTGAGCGTGCGTGCGCGCGCGTGTGTGTATGTATGTGTGTGCGCGTGCGTGCGTGTGTGTGTGTGTGTGTGTGTGTGTGTGTGTGTGTGTGTGTGTGTGTGTGTGTGTGTGTGTGTGTGTGGAAGTTCTTGGATTGTGTGAAAATTGTCCAAATTCTGTAGTTTGACAAAGGAGTTATGAGGGTATACAAGGGGTTTTGATTGCTTAAACTTTTATGACTGTTTTAAGTCGGGGTTTTTTTTGTTTTCGTTTTTTTGTTTTGTTTTTTGTTTGTTTGTTTGTTTTCATTAACAAATAGCGTACGGGCTTGTTTGCATGACAACATCCCATGAAAATGTTGTTTTTTTTTCATGCAGACTGAACGAGCACTACTGATGTGACCTGAAACCATTGCCTTTGAAAGAAAAGACCTTTCTTGGTAGGGGAGGGGAGGAGGGGGGGGGGGGAACAAAAAAAAAGAAAGGTAGCTTATGGGTCAAGCATCGACTTCGAGGTGACAGACACCCATACGTTAGACATCCTTTATTTTCCACTTCTCTTGACCCCACTTGGAGGGTACTGAGACTCCACTAACGACTTCCTAAACAAAACCCTCCAGTTTGTAGCTGTTTTCTACACCCCTCGTTTGTCTGTCACTTCTTTGTTCTTCTGGCCCTGTGCCCTGTGGAGTGCTTGTTGACAAGCTCCTAGATCTTAGAACATACCAAGACGATCGCACCTGCGGACACTGACCCACTGGTCGTTGTCTGGTCAAATAGATCAACGGACAGTTTAAGACTTCTTCATTGCTTGCGCGCATTGCATGTGTGTGTGTGTGTGTGTGTGTGTGTGTGTGTGTGTGTGTGTGTGTGTGTGTGTGTGTGTGACAGAGAGAGACATAGATCTGATATAATCTAGTGACTTAAACGTGACATAATCTACTGACTAAAAGGTGTGCAAGAGAGAGAGAGAAATAGTGAGTGTGTGGATGTATGTGTGTGTGTGTGTGTGTGTGTGTGTGTGTGTGTGTGTGTGTGCGTGCGTGCGTGCGTGCGTGCGTGCGTGCGTGCGTGTGTGTGTGTGTGTGTGTGTGTGTGTGTGTGAGAGAGAGAGAGAGAGAGAGAGAGAGAGAGAGACAGAGAGAGGCATAGTTCTGATATAATCCAGTGACTTAAACGCGCGCGCGCGCGCATGCGTGTGTGTGTGTGTGTGTGTGTGTGTGTGTGTGTGTGTGTGTGTGTGTGTGTGTGTGTTGTGTGTACTACAAAATACACAAAAATACACTATACATTTTTCTTGCACTTGATAGTGCTGTATGCATGATGCAGACTTTACTATGTATGTGATAATTTAAAAAACCCCACTGTAATCATATCTGACGGATTCAAAACATGCTCGATATTGATTGAAACCGGTCAATAGCAAAACCGATATTTTAGAAGCCCATGTCGCAGACAAAATGTGAACGCATTCGGACATCGTATCCTGCTGTGATTAGCCAGTGTATTTCTTAGGGAGTAAAGGTCACTTGTGGTTTTACAGCATTTTTTGCCACGTTGTTATATCTATCTCACTTTATTTGTTAATAATTCTATCAATTATTAATCACGAGTTCAAATAGTAGTTGGAATAGTATTTCTTCAAAGTTTGTACATGGAAACATGTGTACGTAGCTACAGACAATATTCCGATATCTGCAAGGGAGGCCCCTTCAGTCAGCTTAATTAAATTAACAGTTCAATTAAAAAAAAAAAAAAAAAGAAAATGCAAGAACATGGGTGTGTAACAGTATACCTGTGATGCAGACAATCAAAATTCCGATGATTATCTTGGTGTGTGCTTCAAGTAAAAAAAAAAAAAAAAGACTTTCTAGAATCATTTGCTTGACCCATAGACGGAGAAAGGGTAATTCTATTCGCAATTGAAGGACACACGTTATCTTCCCCTGATTTTTGTTTTTCAGGAGCAGGTCGGTTACATACGCGACATCAAAGTGCTGTTTATCAGAGTGGTTAGATTGTTCAACGTTTTCAATCTTTCGTCAAAAATATCGGTGAGGAAATGTGAAAGTGTAACGTCGGTCTTTTGTTTCTACTATGCACGACGTTCATGCTTGGTGTTGGTGTTGGTGATGAATGTGGTTGTTGTGTTAATTGATTGATGGAGGTAGTTGTGGTAGTGGTGGAGGTGGTGATGGGGGTTGTGGTGGTGCTGGTGAGTGATTCAGTGTGTGTGTCTCTGTGTGTGTGTGTGTGTGTGTGTGTGTGTGTGTGTGTGTGTGTGTGTGTGTGTGTGTGTGTGTGGTGATGGGAGAGAGAGAGAGAGAGAGAGAGAGAGAGAGAGAGAGAGAGAGAATTGTGTGTGTGTGAATTGCGCAGTTTAGAATTTTAAAAAATAAATATGTTGTTTTTTTATCTTTCTTGGTACTGTGCATCCCTATCGTTTTCATCGCCTGGTTTACTCTCTCTCTCTCTCTCTCTCTCTCTCTCTCTCTCTCTCTCTCTCTCTCTCTCTCTGTGTGTGTTTTGTGTGTGTGTGTGTGTGTGTGTGTGTGTGTGTGTGTGTGTGTGTGTGCGCGCGCACGCGCGCGCGCGCGATGCTTTCTCGTTTAATCTTCTTGACTGTATGATTTCTCTCTTTGCGATTCAATAGTATCAACCACTACTTTCATTTTATTGTTCTAGGTGAATGTGAACACAAAATATTCTCAAAACATAGCTATGTAACACAATTACCTGTTGTTTGAGGTTTTGTTTGAATTTACTGTGGTTTCACGTAGTGTGCAGGACACAGCCTTTGGATGGGACTCGGAAACGGCATCTGTTCCCAGTACAGAGGCATCGTTGGGATTCATTTTGGATTCCAGTGGGTTAATAATACACAGAAATGGGTCACTTTCCAAAACAGGAGCCCATTATGGGAGATGGTGAAAAAATAAAAATGCAAGTAGATACATATTTAAGGTGTTTTCTGGGCGATGTGCTTCTGTTGTATTGTTTAATGCAAGCTTTATCATAAAAAAGGGGTGGGTGGGGGATTAGCCTGCAGGGTCTTAAGTTGCAGGTCTCATTACATGTCCCGAATAACATGGACTCCAAAAACCAGGAAGTGTTTACGCTTGCCAGCCATATTCTCTGACTAAAGCGGTTTACACTGATTCTGAGTAAGCATCATACGGACAATCATAAAAAGTCAAACTTGTTCTTAAACATATTGAAAATTACCTATGTTGAAATGTGTAACATCGTGTAGATTTCTCACAAAGCTTACCTTCGTTTAAGAAGTAGCCTCTATCCGTAAAATTAACTTCTTAGAAAACATGGACTGTTTCATTACTTAAGCTATCCTGAAACTATGGCTTAGAAAATTCTTCATAGTGCCTAAAAGATCAAGATCTCTGCTATGTTATGTGCCATGTAACATGGACAAATCGATTCGTGTAGTTGACAGCACAGCCAACCACTAAGGGCCATGTCAGGGCGGTTGATATCCTGCGTAATAAAGACACATCTTCACTTGAATGTAACATTGCTCAAAGGCATATGTGCTCTGCACCTAACATCCTCAAAAGCAGGTAATTTAAAAGTGGCTGCAAAGAAGCCGAAAACCTGTGATAATATAGCCCACAACATGTCCCATGTAACAATGACACATCTGTGATAATACAACCCACAACATGTCCCATGTGACAATGACACATCTGTGATAATACAACCCACAACATGTCCCATGTGACAATGACACATCTGTGATAATACAACCCACAACATGTCCCATGTAACAATGACACATCTGTGATAATACAACCCACAACATGTCCCATGTGACAATGACACATCTGTGATAATACAACCCACAACATGTCCCATGTAACAATGACACATCTGTGATAATACAACCCACAACATGTCCCATGTGACAATGACACATCTGTGATAATACAACCCACAACATGTCCCATGTGACAATGACACATCTGTGATAATACAACCCACAACATGTCCCATGTAACAATGACACATCTGCATTCAAGCTCTGATTCGTGCAAGGAAAAATGCAAAATGAATCATGCCTGAAAGCGAGCGAACTGTAAATTAACAAACAAATATAAGAATAAAAAGAAAAAAAAAAAACAAAGGGGTGGGGGAGCTGAAATCCTGTAAGACCTTACACAACACTGAAAAAGAATTTGAAGTGGCCTGTATAACAAATAAAAATCTTCATTAAAGAAGTGATTTGGATTTTTTAAAAAATGCTTTATAGTAATCCAGACGCTAAAACGTTGATGTGCTAAAAATTACCAAACTTCAACAAGGACAGAACACACAATGCTTAATTTCTTGGAGGGGTGGGGGGTGGGGTGGGGGGGATCCTTTGTCAATACCAAAGCGCATGAAAAATTCGACAGACACAACACCCGCATCACATGATATCCTCAGGCAACGATCAGACTAAATTGGTGTATTCCGAGCTGCACGTGCAAGAACGTTCGACACCTGCATTCCGTCATTTTTTCCCCCCAGCTAACAGCGTTGGATGCCAAACCATGATGTGCATTTCACTCAAAGATAGAGACTGTGACTTTGTCCCATAGTAGACTGTTGGTGTTTAAAGGTGGGTGAAGGTGAGGGTGGAGGAAGGGAGAGGGACGGTAGAGTGTGTGCGTGCTGGCATTATATATATATGTGTGTGTGTGTGTGTGTGTGTGTGTGTGTGTGTGTGTGTGTCTTTGTGCGTGTTCTGATAAAATCTATTTTTATATCACAGTTATTGTCTAAGATGTACTTCTTTTTTTTTTCTTTTTTTTTTTAAAAGAAGAATTCTAATGCACGCAAGATCCTTTTAATAGAAAATTCGTAATACCATAGTAATTGAATTAAGTGATATTCATGGTTTTATATTAATGTGTGTGTGTGTGTGTGTGTGTGTGTGTGTGTGTGTGTGCAGGGGGGGGGGGGGATGCTAAAGTTCGTAACGTGTGTCGGTAAAGGAAAAGTGTGGTGTATTTTCATTGGACTTGTTTTATGTTCTAAATTTATGATGTCTTTATTGTAAGTTTTACCTGACGTCGAATTGATTAGGAGCCTGCGAATTCACAAATGAATTTTCAAAATGATTATGAAAAAAAAATGTGTAGGGACTGAATCCGACTCAGTTGTTAGTATTTGTACACACCTTCAGTGTAGATGTTGTCCCTAATGTATCTTTTCATTTGAAATCTGCTCTGTGTATGATGCTCCCCATAACAAGACAAAGGAAACCTGGACAAAGACCAGCAAGTGCCACTGTCTTGCTACCAGGGACCGATGAAAACAATGCTAAGAGTTATCGCTAGGGACTAATTCGGGGAGAGTGGTGGTGGTGGTGGTGGTGGTTAATGATTTAATCACCTATCTCCTCAGAACCGGGCACACAATGGATGCATTGTCACATTTGTTTGGCGGACTAACTTACCAACACTCTCAGCCACTGTTACCTAGCAACCAATCTTTAACCTGGACACGTGCAATCGGGACCCACCACGCATCACTTGATATCTAATCTCTATCTGGGTGGCAGAATCTCATTCTGGGTCACTTCACCTCAAAAACGCGTGGGGGTTACCAAAGCGCAACCTGTGTCATTTAAACTTCAACGACATTCTGGGACACTGTCACACATTCTGGG
>CM065732.1:38669281-38681781 GCA_033310375.1 Conus canariensis | reverse complement strand
CACACACTATCTCATCATCACGCATCGGGCAGTGAGCCCAGCCATCACACAGGTGGTCAGTGTGAAGACAGGTAGTGGATGCTCTGCACCTGAAGAATCCTGAACACATCATGTCACTGCATCCATCTTCGTCCCGACGGTCAATGCAGTCATATAGTTGATTGCATCGTGTGTAGACGGGCAGGCAGTCATTGAGGTCACCGGGACAACGATAATGGCTGGCGGGGCAGGACTCGTTGGAAGACATAGGGGTGGCGTGAAACTGGCTGACGCCATTGAATTTAACCAGAGCAGGAGAAGGAAAAAAGGGGTTGACCATCATCCTTAAATGGTACATACTACAACTGCGCTCATCCGAGTGATCCTGGCAGTGGGGAGTTTGATCACAGACTTTAGTGTACGGGAGACATTGCCCCTTACCACACGCGAACGAACTGACACAAGCAGGATGTGTGCAGAATGATTCATCACTTTCATCCTTACAGTCATGTATCATATTGCACACCAGAGAATAGACAGCGTCGTCACGTCATCACTGCACGTGAACATGGGAATGGAAATGGGGTGTTCGTTTCCGGAGTCTAGCGGAGTTTTGTGTGAGGAGTGATTATGAAAATGACAAGATGTGCGCTCTGGTCCACACACTGCAAACTGAGGTAAGCCACACGAGAGAAACGTGTATGTCACATGACCACCATTGCACAATGTCATTGGCTCTTGTCGCCTGGACAACACGAACTGCGTGTTATGTAGCAACACTGGTTTGACAGAAGCTGACTGTTCATCAGTCTTGTTTGTTGTGAATGTGCAGACCGTGCCGTCAATATCATAAAAACGGAAATACGCTGTCCGGCAGGAATAAGGTGTGTAGTGCACGGTGGTGTGGTAAAACTGAAAATAGTAACACCACAGTTCACCCCTGTGCTCGTTTTCTGTAGGATTGCGTCCACTGCGGAGTGCATGATGAAGCACGTCTCTGCCCTGGACAGCTGCGTGCCTGTACATGGGATGCAAATCCATATCATTGGACGAAATGCCCAGCCAACTGTTTGCCAGCTTCTCATTACTCATCTCTGTCATGTTTAGAATCGTGCCAACCCAGTCAAAGACGCACAGAGGTATACCTACTGTACCTCCCAGTGACTGACAATGCTTAGAGATCAGTGTGTCGACACTCGTCTCATAATCGTTGAACTCGGGTATATTGCGGACAAACGAGTAGCAACGTCCACACAGTGCTAACCTCCCCTGACAGTCAGGACTGCTGAAGGGACAGTGTCCAGTTTCATCTCGTCCATCCTCGCACTCTGTCTTCAAGTTGCATTCCATGTGATGACCAAAAGTGGAATATCCATCCACTGAACAGTTCCACACACCACTGGGTAGCTTTTGGGGTGCTTTGCTTTCAGGGAAAAAAGTGAAGAAAACTTGAAAGCATTGCGTCTTGAAGCACGTCGGTGTGTACACTTTGAGACTCAGATTCACTGCGTTGTCGACATAAGACAAATCAGACTCCTCCCGTTTGGATCTGATCCACATCTCGCGTTGCATATCCCAAGAGCTGTTCGTGTACTGATCAAAGAACACGAAATGACGATATAGCCAGACAGTGGGCCTAATCTGTCCAATCCGTCTGAAGCTAAGCATAACTGTATTTCTGCGTGGAACGAATATGTATTTGGTCAAGTGCTTGGGATCATCGTCGCTCTGGTTTCCTGTCATCGTCACGTAGCCAGACGATGAAGAGGTCATCACGACGATCAGGGGTCCCGATTCGCCGTTGGTGAGGTGCGGAGCTGCCAGTCACACAGCAGGGCGGAAGTGTACATAACTTACCACACAAATGTACGTGATGTTAAAGTACTTAACTGCTGTAGATGAACTGAATTACCTATGAAACACACACTAGCCCCAGGAACGCACAAAGCTGGAATTAATCTGCTAACTAAATACCAGACAAATCAAACAAAATCCAATCGATTTATGATTTGATGAAGCAGGTACTTTACCCACTGCTCCACATATACATAATACATACATACATACTTACATACATACATAAATACATACACACACGTACGTCCGTACGTACATACATGCATACAAACATACATACGTACGTGCGTACGTATGTACATACATACATAAATACATACATCCGTACACAGATAAATAGGTACGTACGTACATACATACATGCATACGAACACACATACATGCATACGTACATACATACATACATGCATACATACATACATACATACATACATCATACATACATACATACATACATGCAACATACATACATACATACATACATACATAATCAAATACATGTCAATTATAATGCAATAACTTGTCAAATCAACAACTATGCATAGTAGTCCAGATTGCTGGCGCATCAATAAAAGCTATCTTTCACATACTCCTCTCTCTCTCTCTCTCTCTCTCTCTCTCTCTCTCTCTCTCTCTCTCTCTCTCTCTCTCTCTTTCTATTCCCCCTCTTTCTCTCTCTGTCCCCACGTCCTTCTTTCTCTCTCTGGCTAGCTCTAATTCTTTGTCGGTCAGTGCTTTAGTCAGCTTTATACATCTAATACTATTTAAAGCACAGTTTGGAAGTCAACATCTGTCAGTTTCAAGGCTGGTTCATACATACATACATACACACACACACACTACATAATACATACATACATACATACATACATACATACATACATACATACACACATACACACATACATACATACATACACATACACACATACACACATGCATACATAATACATACATACATACACACATACATACATGCATACATGCATACATACATACATACACACACACACACACACACACACACACACACACACACACACACACAACAACATACATACAGCAGACAGACAACAGACAGACAGACATACAAACATACATACTGTTATATGTGGAACATGTAATTGTTCGGAAGGTCATTGCAGGCAAGCATGAAAACAATGTAAAAACAGTACAATAATTATTGTAAATTCACGTGAGGACAGAATGTTTCCAGAACATGGCCGCTTGAGATGCGGCAAAGCTGCTGGCACAAAGTGTCTCGATCTAAATAAAAATCAGTTTACAAAGCTGTATAGATATGTATCCTCAAGATGCGTTTTTAGTAGGTGTATTTTTAAGAGGTATGTAAATGCTTTTTGTTGTTGTTGTTGTTGTTGATGATGATGTCTTGTGAGTTGGCTTCAATGTGGTGACCGCCCTAATATGGCCCCTTGCGGTCGTCCTGGCTAGAAGCAACATGACCTTCACCCTTACGTTCGACAGATTTGAATGCAGCACGAAAATAAAAACTGCTGTAATGTACTGAAGACATTTGATTGTAATCTGTATTGCCAGGGCTAGCCCGTGGAAATGTGTGCTATATGTTTCACTTTTGCGACGCTAGAAAACGAGATATAGCATTGTCCATAAACGCGAATCAGCTGTTCCTAAACGAATTGTTCACACACATTTTGGCTTCTTTTTCTTTTCTGTATGTTCGCTTGGTTGTCACAAAGAATGCGGATGTTTGGTTGTTCCATGACTGCATGGTCCAATCCAAGATCAAATCATTAGTTTTAGTATTAAAAAGAAAACAAAAAGTTCTTTTTGCGTGCGTCGGTCTCCGCGAAAAGCGATACATACGACAGGATTGGACTGCGTTTAACTCGTTATTGAAGTTTACTAACTTCAACGATATACAGGCACGATCAGACATCTTCAGAAACAGTATCACGACATGTTCTTCGGCACTTGGCAACGGGCGAGTAAAAGATCGTCGTCATTGTGTTTTCTGTAGTGACAGCAGTAAAGAACATGGTCGGAAATGCCGTCTAATATTTCATCAGAATACGTTTCAGCTGTCTGTTCGTCGGAACACAGTGCGGAAGTTTGAACTGCCGGTGGCAAGCCAGTCGTTTGCTGCCCTGTGCGTGATATGACCAATTTTACCAATTTGAAATGCAAGCAAAAGTTCGCTAAACCCCGTGCACCATGTCACAACGAAACATATTACCAAATGACAGCATAATGTCAGCTGAACCTTCAATACCCACCCGACTTAGCTTTCCTTTTACAGCCAAATCAAACAGCATGTTATATGCTTTCTTTGGCAATCTCTTGAATTATCCATTTTTCTTATTTTGTAATCAGTAGTGAATACACCTTGTCGCACTGTTCAAATATATTGGATACCAGTTCGTTTCTACATACAGTAAATCGTAGGGTGTTTGGCATGTTTACTCCTATTAAGCTTTTTTTTTTTTTGAATCTGTGAAAATACGTGGATCTCCTCTGCATTCATTGCAGTATCAACAGGCCCCGAATTTCAGATACCTGCTGTGCGTTAGGTTGGCCATGAGAATCAACCCGTGACTGATTTTTAAAATCGTCATCGTCTGCATCGGGCACAGCAACGCTTGCTCTGCTCTTCTTGCACGACACACACACACACACACACACACACACACACACACACACACACACACACACACACAGCTCTGTGAAAATCTTATTAATGAGATGTTTAAAGTGACTTGCAAGTGTTAACGTGTTAATGAAATGCCCTGTGCGTGCCTGCACCCTATGTGAACACAGCGCAGACTTCCAAGGGTGGTGCAGGATTGCTCCCAGCCGGTTTGTTCGGCAGTCGAGGACAGTACTTGTCTCGCTCCTACCCGCACCTTCGTGAGCATCTTTTTCTTTTTCTTTCTCACTTTTATAAACAGCGTCCTGGCACTGTGCAGATCTTATTATTTAGATGTGTAAAGTGACTTACAAGTGTGATGGAACATTAAACAAGAGGTATTCCTTCCCCATCTTCCTAGCTAGTTAGCTAGCTTTTTGTATGACTAGCCAGGAAAAAAGCATGTGAAATTCAAATGCCCTGCGTTGTTTGTCAAAGAATACATCTGCTTTCTTGCCATAGTCCCGGCTCTAGAAAGAGACATCTGAAACGTAGTGATGAGTGGTCAGCTTTTGAAATTCCATTGCCACGTTTGTTTCAGGTTGTGTATCAAGTCTAGAAATTGTAAAATGAACAAACAGCTTCTTTCTTATTGATTGATATAGAACTAGCTAGGAATGAAATTTGGAAAGAGAGGGGGTTAGTTACCGCCAAGGACACAGACAAGCAGAGTATAGGACTAGACACTGTCTAGTCCTGTACTCTGTTTGTCTGTGTCCTTGGCGGTAAGTGAGCCCCCTCTTTTCCAAATTTTGCTTCATTTTCTGCTTTCAGTCACTCCGTTTTGAAACTTAGCCAGAAATAGCTGGAGAGAATACTGCATTTTGGAGTTACCATTTTGAGTGCGCAGATATTTACTTTACTATGTTATGATATGCCGATGTGTACTGCATCTTCGTGTGTATGTTTAGTGGACCTTAAGCTCTGGGTTTATTTTCACTTTACGCTATCGTGTAAATCCACGTACATCAGTGCCACAAGTGCGGTATAAAGCCAGTGTCAGTAATGTTTGCTAGTATCAGTTTCCCTCACTTTTCTCTCCCTGTACACCCCTCCTCCCCCCCCCTCTCTCTCTCTCTCTCTCTCTCTCTCTCTCTCTCTCTCTCTTTCTCTCTGAGAGCGCGCCCGCGCCTTTGGATGTGGGAGAGAGGCAGTAAAGGTGTGTGTGTGTGTATGCGTGCGTGCGTGTGCGCGTGTATGTGTGTGTGTGTGTGTGTGTGTGTGTGTGTGTGTGTGTGTGTGTGTGTGTGTGATATTTCCAGAAATGATAAATTCAGTGTTTCCGAATTTAGCGTCCGAAAATAAAATTGGCGTTTCTTGTTCAAGAAAATTAGATAGAACCACCAAACTGAGGGTGATAATTTGCATGTTTATGAGTATTTTGTTTTATAACAAATGCGTTAAGATGCCGTTGTTTCTAACCAAAAAACAAAACAAACAAACAAACAAAAAACTGCCATTTCCTGGCGTGAGATCGCGTCGGGATGGCGTCTGTAGCGAATTTGCAGTGGTAATTTTGGTTTTACGCGTAATACAAAGGTTGTTTTTTTCTTTCTCAAGGGCCTCCTACCAGTCTGTTCTGTCGTAATCTGCATTGCAGAGAGAGAACATTCATAGATGAATCGTTAACAAGGGTGCCTCACGACTGGGAACACGTCAGATATAGCGTTATGAGTATCCAGGGAGCTATTGTCAAAACTATATATCCATTCCTCCATCGCTGAGCCAGAGTGGGCGACCAAGATGCACGTGTAACGCTAGTGATGTGTTTGTTCTTCAGACGTTGACAGGATCTTCCACAGTGCAAAGTTGAGTAGAAGGAGGCACGGGGGAGAACTTGTCGTCTTTCTCCTGCACAGACTAGGCAATCTTTTTTTTTTTTTTTTTTTTTTTTTTTGCATACGCAGGCTGATACTCCTGCCGACACTCCCTGTAGACAGGCAAGGATTAATCCCACCTACCCAACAAAGGGAGTGGAGTTTTATGTGTATATCCTGTTTTTTTTTATCCCGCCATTAAGACAGCCATACTCCATTTTCGGGGAAGGTGTACGCCATGTGTAACGTGTCATCCATACCAACGGCCAAACTGGCCTTCTCTTCCGAAAGTTGGTGATGGGATTTTACGTGTGGGCAAGATGTTATGCGTGCGTTCACACACGGAACCTCGGTTTATAGTCTCATTCGAAGGACTGTATGGGAAATGGAGTCAGAACTAATGTTAACTACGAGGGAAAAATCCCCCTGTACCGAAACGGCCTGGCCGAGATTCGAACCTGCAACCTCAGGATCACCAAGATTACGAGTCCGGCGCCCTACCACTGAGCTATTTTTGCCCACTCTTGGCAATCATTACCTGTCTTCATCTCCGACAGTTCTCCACATTCTCGTTCTTAAAAACTACCCTGACGAAAATGTCTGTCAAGTAGTCTTTTCGCGCTCTCTGTTTATATGCCGGTTCGTAGCGCTGGTGGTGTGGTTTGTGTGTGTGTGTGTGTGTGTGTGTGTGTGTGTGTGTGTGTGTGTGTGTGTGTGTGTGTGTAAGTGGGCTTGACCACGGATGTGCGTTGGGAGGGGTTGAGAGAGAGAGAGAGAGAGAGAGAGAGAGAGAGAGACAGAGACAGAGACAGAGACAGAGTGTGTGTGTATATGTATGTGTGTGTGTGTTTGTGTGTGTATGTGTGTGTGTGTGGTGTGTGTGTGTGTGTGTGTGTGTGTGTGTGGGAGTAGAGAAAGAGAGAGAGAGAGAGAAACGGATACGGATATGGGTGATTGGTTCATTATAGGCCATGGCCCCATATGAAGGAGGTGGATTAAACATGAACAAAAATGTTAATATACACATATTGAACAAAATGAAAACAGTATATCATCAACAAACACGCTATGCTCCCGGAGATTAAAAATTTTGTGTAAGTACAAGGCTAGAGAGAGAGAGAGAGAGAGAGAGAGAGAGAGAGAGAGAGAGAGAGAAGAGAGAGAGAGAGAGAGAGAGAGAGAGAGAGAGAGAGAGAGAGAGAGAGATGCTGCATTTATATTTACTTTTGCTATTGTAATTTTTTTTATTTTCGGAAGGGTGATGACGCATCCTTTACTATACTTATAACTATTAATGTTATTGTTATTATTATTATTATTATTATTATCAGTAGGGATTGTAGCAGCATCAGCAGCAGTAGTAGAATTGCGAATGGTGGTGATGGAGTGTCGTTGTAGTTGTTGTTGCCGTTGTTGTTACCATCAGTTTTATTATCAACACATAGTAGGATACGGTTCAGTGGCATTTGGGTACACTATGAGGTGACCTTTTAGGGAACTTCAAACGAACCATACAGCATAAGATGTCTGCCTCTGTTCGGCTTTCCATGTTATCCGTCGGTAAAGCAGCGTCTGCTTTGGGGCTTTACTCTTGAAGGAGGGGAGAGAAGGCATGGTCGACAAGAAAGTAGAGATCTGCATGTCTTGAGATCTGTCCACACCACTGACCTAGAAGATAGCCCTAAGATGTTATCGACGTGAACATAGAGATATAGCAAGGGTGGATGTGTTGAATGTGCGTCAGGGAGGCACTGCATAAGGCTCCATCTGCTGCCACATACTACACATCCCCTACCATGTACCCACGGCATGTTGATGACCTGCAATCCACTTCATGCCCACCACCTATCACATCCCTGTCACCACATAACGATCAATGAAGATCAGTATCTTACTCAACACCCAGCACCTGCTGTTCACCACCTTGCCAAGCCATGAACACTCACCAGCCACTGATGATGATGATGATGACAACCAATGATATGTGTCCATCCGCTGGTCCTGTGGTCTTTAGAGGACTGATGCATTTTACCAGTGAACTGCCACAGTTTCGAGATCTATGGATGTGGAGATCACTAGTGTTGAGGTCTGCGCCTGCTCAGATGACTCGTCATTATGGATGAGGGAGGGGGGGGGGGGGGGGGGGGGGGCATGGAGTAGGAAAATGCGAGCGGAATTGCAGGCTGTAAGGCCACCCACGGTTGGGTTGGGTCATGACTCGTATAGTAAATAAAGACAGAAACTACAAAGGACAACGTTTTTGAGGTAGACACATTTTCTGCGCTCGTTGCGTGTGGCGTGGCTTCCCTCTTCATTCCTTTCCCTGCCTCTCCTCTTCTTTCCCCGTTAATCAGTCCACTAGCTCTTTCCTGTACGTTTAGTTTTCACAGTGTTGTGGTGTTGTTGGTTTTGCTGTTGTGTGGTATTATTACAATGTCTGTGCCCCATTTCAAACTGATCTTGCGGAGTTTGTGGAACTGATCCCTAAATGTTAGCAAAACGCACGCCTGCTTAGCGCATAGTATTGGACGTTAGCATTCAAATAAATCACACAGAAGATGCGGAAACCGAATCGATCAAACAGGATATCAGTAAACCAAAGACATCACACAGGACTTTGCCAAACCAAGGAAATCACACAGGACTTTGCCAAACCAAATAAATCACACAGGACTTTGCCAAACCAAGGAAATCACACAGGACTTTGCCAAACCAAATAAATCACATAGGACTTTGCCAAACCAAAGAAATCACACAGGACTTTGTCAAACCAAAGAAATCACACAGGACTTTGCCAAACCAAAGAAATCACACAGGACTTTGCCAAACCAAGGAAATCACACAGGACTTTGTCAAACCAAATAAATCACACAGGACTTTGCCAAACCAAAGAAATCACACAGGACTTTGCCAAACCAAATAAATCACACAGGACTTTGCCAGACCAAAACATATAGCTTCGGGAAAACAAATCGATGACACAGAACATTGGCACGGGGAATCAGTCACACAGGACATCGACAAACCGAATTGAGCATCGTCCTAGGAGCAATGTACTTCGTCGACCAACTTTCAGACTTACCAATCCGTTAGCACTGAATGTGGAGGTCAGAACACGTTTTTGTTGCAGGCACTAAGAGATGGAGAGAAACACGGAGGGAAAAGAGCGCTCTCAGACTGTGCCAACTTATGAAAAGTTATGGCGCAGATACATAAAAATATTAAGTCGGGGTTTAAACATCTGCTTTACAAAATCCCAGCAATTATCGTGAAAGTGTTATTCTCATTACGGCAGAATTTTACAGCTCGCACTTAATAAGAAGAAAAACCGAACAAGAACGGGTTTGTTTGTTTAGTTGGTTGGTTAATTTCTTTTTTTTTTTTTTCTTTTTTTTTTTTTATAGAAAATCCCGTTAGTACTTATTGTGGTGGTCTTTGTTTGGTTGGTTGGATGGTTAATTAATTTCCTTTTTCAAACCTAGAAGAATCCTGTCCATACTTACGTGTTACTAGATATATGCATATGGTATCAAAATACCTAGGAGTGTTTCAAGCAGAATCATGTAGATTTCCTGAATTTCACAAGGTTCAGGTGCATGACTATGCTTGAAGTTAATGTTTAAGACGAATTATGTAAGTACTCATGCATCATAGTTTACTGTTCCTGGTCTTAAACAGGACAGAACCGTTCCAGAGGAAGCACGTTTTATACACAGATTTGCTGCATTTCTGTTCGAGAGTTTACACGAATACACAAAAATAGCACGATTTCTAAATATTAATGAACATATATAACATGTTCACCCAGCCAGAAAACCACACGTCCATCTTTTGCCCCGTGCAACGCTATGATAAAAGTAACAACTTGATGACAAAGGGCTAACGTAGTTATTTATCTCCCACCTTTCTTCTGTGAGTCTAATTGTCCACTGAAATTAAAACATGTGGTTTTATTGATGTGGACTTCAGAGGGACAAATACTTGATCCATTCGCCAGCAACAACGAGCCGCACGATGATTTGTTTTCTCTTACCAGTACGATGCTTTGAACTGCAAGTAGAGTTCACGGAACTGTTGACCGTTCCTCTCTCTCTCTCTCTCTCTCTCTCTCTCTCTCTCTCTCTCTCTCACTCTCACACACACACACACACACACACACACACACACACACACACACACACACACACGCACACACACACAACCACACTCAACCACACACACAAACACGCTCACGTACACACACACACACACACACACACACACACACACACACACACACACACACACACACACATGACCACAATCTTTATGATATATGTAAGAATATGGGGGAGGGGGGGGGACTTCTCTTCCAACGTGGTAGAGTTATTTGATTCTGTTAATGCTAGCTTTTGAAACAAAGCACCTGATAGTCATATAGACGTGACTGTTAACATATGTTTCATATTTCTAATTGTTCTACAGAGTTATAAAAGAGATCGTGTAGGTAACAATAATGTATGCCAAAATAAGAAAAGTGGCAATATCAGATAAAAATAATAATACATTGTATAATTCATCATACCAAAGAAGTTGTCAGTCTGCATCAGACATTTGTACTGATATATACATACATACATACATATATATTTTTTTTCTTAAGTTCAAATCTTTACCAAGTCATTACTATGACAGAAGAATTGTTAGCCTGCACTTATTTTCCCCCACTACTTTATTGTTCTGCATTATTTGTTTGGTCAATCAGTGGGAGATTGCATCTCTTACCAGATCCAAGTAAAGGTTGTTCTGCACAATTCTTAGCCGCTGACAATGCTTGGGTTATTATTGAACTGCCGAGCTGACCACTCAGACTGTTCCACATCTTTTGATCTCCGTTGCATCCTTGAATGGACCCTCAAGCATTGTAGGCTCAAAGATTGTACCCTACATTTTATACTGTTTGCATGATGTTTTTAGTTTTTCAGCAACTTTTTTCCACTCCACACTTCGTTTTGTTTCATTTACTACCCTTCACTGGCTGCTTTGGGGGTGCTGCTGGATTCTTTTTTTGAACTCTTGGAGGTGAAAACACCACAGAATTACGGGCTGTGGTGTGTCTGTATCGGACGCCAAGAGCACAGACACAATCAGTCTTGTCTCCCTGGCGAGTCCGATTCGGCGGACAAAAGGTCTAGGAGCAGCAATACGAATTGATCTGCCTTCAAGAGGGATTACGATGGTTCCCTCATACAGCTAGTAAAGGGTTTTCATATATATAGTGCATTTTCTTAATTTCATGTTCCCATTTTCTTCATCTTCAACCTTCTTTTTCATAAGTTCACATCTTTGCCAAGTCATTACTATGACAGAAGAATTGTTAGCCTGCACTTGTTTTCCCCCAATATAGCATAACACGATACATAAACATAACACAGACGTTCTGGTTCTTCTTCTTGCTCTGATAGGCAAGAGAGAAAAGCTGTTTCAGGGGCTTCGTCTATAATGAAAACCCTCAGTCAAAGGCCTAAAGTGGCTGGTGGACCTTGAAAATGCGTTGAAATCACGGGGTATGAGGAGTTGGCCTTTCTGCGACTGTTCGGATTTTGTCCTCAGAAGTGCCAATACGCTTGCCAGACACGGCGTAACCCGAACAGTCTATCTTCTCTCTGACGAACGTGCACTTCCAGAGTTCATTTGAGACCAGCCTCATGTAGCGTGCCGGACACGGTCTGCAGCTGCTTCAAGTGTTCCTCAGAATTGTTGCTGTCCACCAGCAGGCCACCTAGGCAGACAAGCAGGTTCTGGAACACAAGATCGTCCATTGTCGTCCAGGATCCTTCTATCCTTGGGCAAAATTTCCCTCGACAAACACGTCAGCTTTGAAATATCCCAGGTAAAGAATGTTAAGCCCAAAGCTGTCTCATACAACAGCACGCACGCACACACATACCTACACACACACACACACACACACACACACACACACACACACACACTGGCGCTCACATACGCACGCACGTGCGCAGGCACACAAGCAGGGCGCAGAGTGATGCCTGAGGCAGAGAGCTTCTTAAAGGTCTTCCCTGACATCAGAGTCACCTGCGAACGCACATCAATCAAAACCTGGACCTTTTTTACTCCCATATTTGACAGTCGCCATGGGATAGTTCTCTGTCGGTCTGTCTGGTGAGTGTTCACTCTTT
>CM065732.1:38651781-38659281 GCA_033310375.1 Conus canariensis | reverse complement strand
GCTTTTTCTAACAAGAAACAGAAGATAGAAGGCTCGACTATGAGAAAAACTTCTGTAAGACCTCACAGTTTTGTATCACGTCTGGACGACACGCGGATTGTAATATATCAATTTGACACACATTTCTCAACTACAGATGTAATTTACTTACGTGTATATTTAGTGTCCACAAAAAACGGACACGGCTGGGTTAGATCAGATGCTAGATATCGACTTGTGTGAGACAAAAACAAAATTGCAGCCCTTCAATGGTCGGTTTAGCTCCACAATATTCAATGTTCCTCACTGGAAAACATCAATGCAGTCAGAAGCACAAAAGTGTTACAGACGCAAACCCTAAATCTACAGATAATTCCCCCATAGAATCTTTTATCCATTGTCACAACCGCAGCTGCGAACACAACGACGACTTGAAGTTGAGATCCAAGATCAGAAGGACGTGTAATAATCGGCTAGGTCCCCAGATGTTATCCTTGGCTCCCCTTCCCGTTTCTCTGTCCCGCATCAACCATCCCAACTGCCTTTCTCTCTTTGCCTCCATTCTTCTTCCTCTCAACATAGGAAGCCATCCTAAAGCCAGTGAAACAAGTGGCTCTTCATTTAACGATATTGAACATATGCTTGAGTGTCTGTTGTTCATTTTAGTCTTTGTTTTATGCTTTTTTTTTTTTTAGGGGGGGGGGGGGGGGGATTGAATCCTATACTGAGTTGCAGTGAGGCGACTTCAGGCAGAAATCTAAACAAATTTTAAATGTTAGTTATAGCGTACCCCCCCTCCCCCCGAAAAAAAGAACAAAAAAAGCAAAAACGTAGATAAACGAATCACAAGACAAAAAACGACGCGTTTCGACCTGTTAGGTCTTCTTCAGGCAAGATACAAAACACTCAGGACAACGAAAATGAACGAGCAATCACTTACCTTCATCCACATCAGCGCCTATCTTGCGCCAAAGCGGATGAAGATCAGTGATTGCTCGTTCATTTTTGTTGTCCTGAGTGTTGTGTATCTTGCCTGAAAAAGACTTAAGAGGTCGAAACGCGTCGTTTTTGTCTTGTAATTCTTTTGTCTACGTTTTTTGGCGGTACGCTGTCACTAACATTTAAAGTTTCCTTTATTTGTTTATTGTGTAAAGTAGTGTTATTTTAAACTCTTTAGATGTTTTGCTTTCCTTTTTCTTGGAAACATCACATTGATGTAAGCTGTTGTCTTAAAACAAACAAGAGTTCCCTTATCATATACTGTAATGCATTGCTATTAGTGCATTCTGTTTTGGTGGTGTGTGCCCTTCTGCTGTGGTATCTTGATAAAAGTCCCAAACGAAGATCGCAACACTGCATTCAGAATGATTTATTAAAATGGAAATATTTAAAATGTATACGTTTGATTGTAACAGGCTTGGTAATCTCAGACAATTGAAGAGTGTTTTTGACTTCTCCAATATCTTTAACAAGAGACTCATTGGAATATTTCAATCTGAAGAAAAACTAGATCTCATTGCGGCTACGATTTTTATTCATTTGGACAATAGACCAGTGAAAACGAAATCGACATCTTATTTCACAACAGTTTTTATTATAAATGGCACAATGTACTAAGAGATCTTGACAGATGCTACATGATAATGGACTTTGAATATTTTTATGATCGAACTTTTGTGGACAATCTATATGGAAGTAGTAATAGAAATTATTTTGATTTTTTTAAAAGTTTGTAATCTTCTTAAAAGAATGCGAATCGAAATGTAATCATGGGAGAGAGGGGGGGGGGGGGGGGGGGGATTGGAATACTATACTTGGTGCAAGATTGGATGCTGAAAATTCTATAAACCGTTCAAGCTGTCGAAAAAAAAAAAAAAAACGGTTGACATGACGGATCCCTTTGACATGGTACATTATGGCGACATTTTTATCCGGATAAGAGAGAATACACGTTGGTAAGGTTTAATTCAGTACAACAGAGTAGGTTGAATTATTCACAGTAATTTGTTAAGTAACACAAGTAGTGTCTGGTTATATATCCAATTACTCTCTGGTCTCCTTCAAACTGAAAGATAATAGCAGAAGAAGAAGTAGGAAGATGTGGAAGTTCAATAATGCGCTTTTGAAAGATGTACATATTTAAGCTAAAACCATTTGGTTTTAATTCATTTTATTTTTCTTGCATTTCGCGGACCTTTTCCTAATTAAATGAATCTGTTTTGCCGCTTAAAACAATGGTTTAATTTAGATATTTCAATTTTATTCAAGATGGTTGGCAGTATACCTTTGGGCCTCTACTTACACTTGTGATTAAAAATGACCGAACAGTTTCAACCTTCAAACTATTTTCAAATTCTATGCTTCTTTTGTTTTTTGGTAAAGTTTTCTTTTGCACAAAGTTAACACAAGTGATTCATGTAGCATACACGCATTCTTAAATTTCTTTAAAACATTTCTTAAATAAAAATCACCCAACATTTCTCCAACTTAAAGCACCTCTCTTTCTACTAATTAATTGAAATACAAAGTAAAACTTGTTAATCTTGAATTTGTCATTATAAAAAAAATCAGCGAGCTGCGCTTCACTATTGTCTACATTAGATGTCAACATTTGCATTACCGAATGATACGGGCATATCTTTCAAAATGAGTTTCTTTTGCTGTTTAGGAATTTCTTTGAACCATTTTCTAAGCTTTTCAGCCCAGGACAAAGTGTCGACAGGATTTTTTTCCCCATTTCTTATCACGTAAGGAACAACCTGTCTGATGCATGACTATTAAAGCGTGTGCAAGAAGGGTATGTTTGGTAGACCTATCTCCCAACATGATAAACTGCATTTTTTCTGTTCCGTCGCAGACGAACTCAAAACATTTCTGAGATTGTTTGATCTCTTTTGAGGGTAGGTTCGGAAGCCATATCTACAAATATATTAGTTTTGATGATGTGAGAGAGTTTTGCATTGCAACTTTTCCAAGAGACGTAAATGTCTGTTATTCCATTAACTGTTACATGTGTTTTTGTACTATCATAAAGAAGAACACCATTATATAATTATATCTTCACAAAGCCGAAGTGCTAAAGAACTTCTTTCACATATATCCAGTTGACAATATCAAAACCTTTTTTTAAAATACGAGATCCACGAAAATGAACTGTCTAGGAAGATGTTTGCTTTCTAAATAGTGCACTATATCATACAGTGGACTCGAATTATCCCTAAGATACCTTCCTGTTATAAATACAGTTCGGTCTTCAGGTGTAAATTTTGAAAAAGTTGTTTTTATTAGTAGCTATGTAAGTCAACTCAATTTTATCGGTTACACTTAAAACCGAGACTTGTCCCCAATTCCTTCGATATTTTCACGTCTTGTCTCCCTTTGGTACACAAATTATTATTCCTTCTCTTCGTGAAACTCCTGATTCTCTTTCAGAAAAAGAAAACAATTTTCATTTAGAGATCGAAGTACAAACTCTTCTACTTGTCTCAAAAAATGAAGGGAATTAACAGTCATCCCAATTTATGCCTGGGATTTTATCATTTTGAATGTTGTTCAATGGTTTTGATGCTTCTCTTTATGTTATGTAACCAACTAAATTGTTGGATTCGTTTCTGCTTGATTTTGGTAACATCCTTTTGTCTTATATACATCTATTTGAAAGTCATGTGAGTTTCGCTCTTTAGACAGTTTTTCAAAATAAGTTTTCGGCCTCTTTTAACTTTTCTCTGGTATTTCACGTCCATCTTTTGTCACCAGTTTTCACATACCTTTGCGAGTAAAACGTTTTTTTTGTCTTTCTAGAGAAGAAAAGCGCTTCTTATATTGCCCATCTTACCTTCAATCTAAGCAGTGGTCCTTTACTTTTTTAAATTTTTCCGGTTCTGTCTGATGTGTCTTCCCTTCATTTGGGGATGCTAAATCAGGTTGAATTAAAGTTGGTTTCTTCTCCAGCTGGTCTCTTGTTCCAAATTCTATTCAATTTCTTTTAGTTCTTTATATATATATATATATATATATATATATATATATATATATATTGGTTCCATATGTAATTATTGTTGGTAAGAAAAACAAGGGTTTTTACATTACCCAATTTCCCTAAGCAACATCATCACGATTTCACCATTTCGCCAGGCTGGGACCATCAAGCGACCACACACACACACACACACACACACACACACACACACACACACACACACACACACACACATATATATATATATATATATATATATATATATAAACCAAACTAATCCATTTCTCTGGTAAACTCTTCAAATCATCATTTGAGATTCCATCCATTCCAACTAATTATTATTATCATTACAATTTTTTTTTTGTGGCAATGAGTACATTGCATCTCTGACTTTCTGACACGAAAATGGAGCAATGAAGTAATGATTTTTATCAGCACCCGGATGTATTAATATTTGTGTGTGTATCCATTGTGTAAAATGCCATTCATTTGATAAAAGCGAGAAAAAGTATCAACACATGCCTCTGCTGTTTTCAAAACTGACGGTAAAATTGTTGTGACATCATTTGCCATTTTAGTGGCCTTTGCTTCGACAATTGCACCATGTGTGTGATTTGAAATGTCTTTGAGACAAAAGCATTGACCAAGATTATTTTCGTTTTCGTTTTTCATGATTTATTGCTGCTGCTGCTGCTGCTGTTATTGTTGTTGTTGTTGTTGCTGCTGTTGTCGCCGCTGTTATTTCTCAGCACAAAGTGTACGATTATTTGTGATGCTTTTCTTTGTTCTCCAAGGCTTTTTGTTGATTTTTGCCTGAAGTATAGTATTTTTGTTTTCTTTCATTAATTGTTTTTTCATACATCGATGCCCGTTACAGATTTCCGGCATCTTTGCAAGACCTGTTGACGTGTATCAGAGAATCAAAGGATCTGAAGCATTGAGAATCGCGTGTGGTGGAAGTATGAAATATTCATCCCATCACTATTTATGCTGTACGTATTAACATATGACAGAAAGAGTTTGACATTTTCCAGTCGGCCTTTCATGGTTGGAGTTTCGAAGTTTGTCTGTGGTAATGACAATGGCCTCTTATTTTTCATAAAAGCGAAAAATGATGGGTACATGGTCCCTACCCAGTATGTAATCGTATGTTCACCATTGCCCTCTAATGCAAGTACAGGGTAGACAACTGTTGAATTAATCGCTGAAGGCTGGTGACATAAAATATCTAGAATACGCCATATACTACCTCATTTAGTAAATGAAATTGGGAGTCTATTCTCTACAGAGCACTTACGATGGTGCAATATCTCTCACGGTCTCTCTGTCTGTCTGTCTGTCTGCCTGCCTCTGTCTCTGTCTCTGTCTGTCTGTCTGTCTGTCTGTCTCTGTCGTCTGTCTCTCTCTCTCTCTCTCTCTCTCTCTCTTTTCTCTCTCTCTCTCTCTCTCTCATGCGCGCTCTCTCTACCTCTCTCTGAAAAGAACGTGTGTATCTTAAAATTTTCAGATATAAGCCATTACTTACTCATGTCAGAAAAATTATATATATATTTTAAACTCTGTTGGGCCTTTTGGAATGTAAACTCTTTAAGGTCGCAGTGTAACGAAAAGAAAGAATAACGCTTAATTTTATTCTTATCCACCTTTTTAAGTGTTTGTGTTTTATCTCGAACGGTTCCAATGATCGTAGGAATGTTTAACTTTACGCATGAAGCGCAGAACTACAGATCCTTGATGCCAAAAGCTACTGGTGATGGCATCGAAGATATTCAATTGCTTTCTGAATGTAAATTTGAGAACTAGGTCAAAAGTAATTAAAGTTGGATAATAATGCTCCGGCAAAAATTGCTAATTCTTTCTCTTACATACATTTGGAGATTGTAGCACGAGAGCTCGGCAGTGGTGTGTAGATACACGGATAGATGGATGAATGGATGTAGAGAGAGAGAGACAGACAGACAGACAGACAGACAGACAGACAGACAGACAGACAGACAGAGACAGAGTGAGATCGAGAGAGACAGATTTCTTTTTTTACAATGATCAATAGCCTTTCTCTCATAAGGGTACAAATGGTAAGATTAACAAAATATTTCGAAAAGCGATAATCATACATTGGCGCCATGACAAAAGCGAACTCAGTTTAGATTTCTAGGGAATTCGACCATTGAATTGAAAGAACACTAGATAAGCAACGGAATCACGAAGCAAAAAGCAAGCAACAAGAGCAAATACAAAAAGGATTGTTTATTACGATAAATGAATAGATAAATGAATGAATGAATAGATAAATAAATAAATAAATAAGAACACTTTCCCACTCGATCATTGAATACACTCAAGAAGTTCACAAGAAAAACGTAATTTAGAATTATCAGTGGAACAAAAGATCATCTAGATCGAAGTAGTGGGTATATTCTGTGGAAAATGAAAGGTTTGCATTCAATAACTTACCAAAGAAACAATCATTCGTTCGTCTTTTGACGAAAGTGTATTGTTCAGATTACAGTGATTAGCATACGGCATTTTGAAGAAATCACATTCAAGTCTGATTTTCATAAGCTGTGCAATCAAACACAAACTGGTGTTCGTCTTAGGGAGTTAATGAGCACTTGGCAAAACTGATCCTAGTTGTCAGCACGACATTAAATCAATTTATGTTGGGAAACAAACCAAGAATCTCTTTAATATGCGTAGATGTATTTCTGGCGGAAACATATCCTTGAAAGAAAAATAATACTTATATGTATCCTTTTTCTAAACACGAATGCCAAATCTGTTTAAAACAATACCAAAAGTCTTTAAAGTCTGACATAAACTTTTCGTTATTTCCAACTTCCTGGCCAAACAATTTAAAAAAACTTCACATGCCTGCATAGTTGATCTTGACAGTGGAGGCACATAAAATCTTAAACATTTAACAAAGATCTGGATGTATGATGGATAAATACCTGCTTCGTCATAGCTCATCGTATTTGATAATTGGGTAGGTATGTTTATGAAACACTTTATAGAGCATAGCTGAACCTTTTGCCATTTTTTCTTTGAGTCCAAAGACTTCTACTGCATATGTTTGTACATGCTCTATTTGTGCATCAAATTATTTCCAAAATAAAGAACAATCCACTGAATCTAACTTTTTTAGTGATTTCAGTATTTCTGTCACCCGCTTCTTGCCTTTCTGCAATTCTCAAATCATCTAGAATTCAATCCCGGAAAATCCTGGATAACTATAGGCATATAACCCTTACTTGGCAGATCACATAACATCATTTTCCTTTTGCTGAAACATGTCCTGCTTTCCTCAAAGCTATTATATTTATCTTGTCCAGGTTTATGCTCAAATGAAGCTTGTCAGTTTCCTAGTTGATTCTACAGCCCAAAGTGGTATACGATAGTAAGATGACATGATCTGCAAAAAGAAAGACTTCAGCCATACCAGGAATGAGTTGTATCCTATGTCTTTCCTTTCGCGACGTTTCAATGGCCAGTTCACTAATGAAATATAAGAATAACTGGTGTCTTAAAAGACACCCTTATTT